>CM042554.1:13990694-14320694 GCA_023630585.1 Cranoglanis bouderius
AACTAACCACAGTTCTTCTGTGGATTTACAGATTTACTCTTCATGTAATCCCAGACAGACTCAATGATGTTGAGGTCAGGGCTCTGTGGGGGCCATACCATCACTTCCAGGACTCCTTGTTCTTCTTCACGCTGAAGATGGTTCTTAATGACTTTCGCTGTATGCTTTGGGGCCAATCAGATGCCTCCCTGATGGTATTGCATGATGGATAAGTATCTGCCTGTACTTCTCAGCATTGAGGAGACCATTGATTCTGACCAAATCCCCAACTCCATTTGCAGAAATGCAGCCCCACCATGCTTCACTGTTGCCTGCAGAAACTCATTCGTGCACCGCTCTCCAGCCTATCGGCTGTAGCAGAAGGACAGAACAGCCAAATATGTCAAATTTTGACTCATCTGTCCAGAGCATCTGCTGCCATTTTTCTGCACCCCAATTCCTGCGTTTTCGTGCGTTGCTTGGCCTCGTTTCCATGTCAGAGGTATGGCCTTTTGGCCGCAAGTCTTCCATGAAGGCCACTTCTCACCAGACTTCTCCGGACAGTACATGGGTGTACCAGGGTCCCACTGGTTTCTGCCAGGTCTGAGCTGATGGCACTGCTGGACATCTTCCGAGTGCGAAGGGAAGTAAGCCTGATGTGTCTTCCATCTACTGCAGTAAGTTTCCTTGGCCGACCACTGCGTCTACAGTCCTCAACGTTGCCCATTTATTTGTGCTTCTTCAAAAAAGCTTGGACAGCACATCTGGAAACCCCTGTCTGCCTTGAAATTTCTGCCTGGGAGAGACCTTGCTGATGCAGTATAACTACCTTCTGTCTTGTTGCTGTGCTCAGTCTTGCCATGATGCATGGCGTTTGACAGTAAACTGTCTTCAGCAACCTCACCTTGTTAGTGGAGTTTGACTGTTCCTCACCCAGTTTTATTTCTCCTACACAGCTGTTTCGGTTTCAGTTAATGATTGTGTTTCAACCTACATATTGAATTGATGATCATTAGCACCTGTTGGGTATAACTGTTTAAATCATACACCTGACTATATGCCTACAAAATGACTTTGTGCAAGTGTACCTAGAAGAATCGATGCTGTATTGAAGGCTATACACACATACACACACAGTACTGTGCAAAAGTTTTAGGGTTTTTTTTAGTACAAACTTTGCTATAGATTTTTTATTTCATGACTTCTACATTATCAAGTCAGTACAAAAAACATTTTAGATTCCCAAACATTAGTTTTCTATCACAAAATTAAATGTTACAGAAAAATGTTTGTATGTCATTAAAGAAAGCAGCATATTACGTAAGAGACACTTTTCAGACAAACAAACACAATGAAGGCTGCTGGGTTTTGCTGCAAAAGTAAGAAGCGAGTGCGAAAGTCAAAGTCTCCAGAAGAACTGTGTCTGGTTCTGCAAGATGCTCAATAAAACTTACCAGTTCATTTCCTTATAAAACTGTACCCGAGACTACTATTTTTATTTTTTTGTCACAGCAAATATTGACTTTGCTTCATTTACTACGGTTTACTGCTCTTTATGGTATATATTTTTTTAAATGTAGAAACATTTCATTTCATTATTTTGAAGGCATCTTTGCTCTACAGCATTTCTTTGCATGTACCTAAAACTTTTGCACAGTACTGTATAATACACACACACACACACACACACACACACACACACATTTACTCACTGAGTAATACACTCTCAGCTTTGGTTTCTCCCAGTATAGGCTCAAAGATGCGCAGCAGTGGTTTAGACAGCTGCTGCTCAAGGTAGTATTCTGTGTCAATAGGGATGTTGTTCTCCAGCACATAAATAGGGTCCTAAACACACAGACATGATTTTAGTTAATAGCAAAAGTGCTAAAATATTTTGAAACATTTGAATCTCATCACCACCACGTGTATTCACACACACACACACACACACACACACACACACACACCCCCTTACTGACCTCTGACTTCATGTACGCTGCTACTCCTTTAGTTGCCTTGATGATAACATATGGAACTCGATCACCAAGATTAGGAGCGCTGCCTGCATCTCGCTTTCGCATCCTACACACACACACACACACACACACACACACACACACACACACACACACACACACACACACACACACACACACACCACTGCTAAAGCAATGTGTTCTATTCAACACAACCTTAGCTGTATAATTTTTTTTTTTTAAGGTAGCCTTGCATAATATAAAACAGTAGAAATTATTAGTGAAAAGAATGAGTCAAACAGTTAGTAAATTATTTAAACATATAAATAAAAGAAGGCCCAGAAAAATTCTTGAGCGAATAAAAGAATAATAAATCAAATAATCAAAATACAGATGAGTTCATTTCAAGGCTTATTAACTAAAGCCTTAGACAATGGTTACACTTTTTTCCCCTCAGCTGCCAACTGGGGCAAACACATGCTTCCTCTGAGACACATGAAGTCAAACTGCTGCTGCTCAAGCTACATCACAGGGCAGTGCAACATCCTTGGAGGAGAGCACTGTCTACCCTCTTCCACATACATGAGCTCACAGACTCTCGCAATTGGTTACTGTCGCTGTAACTGACAAGGCAGAGAGAGTATGTCATCACTTCCACCCAGAGAGCAGGGGCAGTTTTGCTTTCTTGATCTCACAGCTACAGATGGCTGTCATTCTGTCCGGATTCGAACTCACGATCTCCCGCCAGTTGGGCAAAGCTTTTCCGTTGTTGCCACTCAGGAACCCAAATGTTGTTCTGAAGAATTTCGGACATTAAATAATAGTTTTTATATCATTGGGACTTAGACATTCGGATTTAGAACTCTTATCACTAACAGATACGCATTCTCTAACACTTCTAAACTATTCATTATTTTTAAAAATTATTTCTTAAAAATA
The DNA here is from genome assembly GCA_023630585.1 of Cranoglanis bouderius. Taxonomy (NCBI): domain Eukaryota; kingdom Metazoa; phylum Chordata; class Actinopteri; order Siluriformes; family Cranoglanididae; genus Cranoglanis; species Cranoglanis bouderius. The sequence goes on from CM042554.1 coordinate 13,993,589, forward strand.
TTATCCATCCATTTTCCATACCTCATATCCTTTATAGGGTCATGAGGAGCCTGGAGCCTATCCCAGGGAACTCAGGGCACAAGGCAGGGGGACACCCTGGATGGCGTGCCAACCCATCGCGGGGCACAATCACGCACATTCAAAATTTGGAAATGGCAATCAACCAACAACATCTCTTTGGACTGGGGGAGGAAACCGGAGTACCCAGGGTAAACCCCCAAAGCACAGGGAGAACATGCAAACTCAGTGCACACAGAGCGGAGGTGGGATATGAGCCCCCAACCCTGGAGGTGCGAGGCAGACGTGCTAACCACTACACCTAGTTCACTACTACTATAGATGGTCATGAGTTCTGATAACGTAGTAGGGTGCTAAACCATGAGCATGCTGACAACAGGACTTTACCAGTAATAATATATATATATATTATTTATTTTATTTCATCTATATATATTATTTCTTGAAACCGCAATTGATGCACTCTGATATATAAATATAGGCATACATAACTCACTATAATGTAACCAAAACGATATTGAAAATGCCTAAAGTTTTAACACAATAAGAAATCCCCCCCCCCCACACACACACCTCTCTGCGAGTTCCACGTGGGCCTGCTTGCCTGCGTACTCCTGCGCCGTGCGCGTCAACTCCTTGGTGATCACCAGCTGACTGATGTCAATGCGGTTACACAGAAGGTCTGAGATCACCTCTTTAGCATGGGCTACAGCTCCATTAGGATCTCTACCACACACACACACACACACACACACACACACATGATTAGTTCAAGTGAGGAACTGGGGAACTCTTGCTCAATGCTCTATAGTTTACATGCATGTACCGGTCTATGAGGATTTTTTGAAGGCACATGTTGATGAGGTTGGCCACTAGGGGGCAGTTGTCTCGCCTCACAGTCTCGATTCCCTTACAGTCCATCTTATCATGATGCTCTGAACTGGAGGAGAAATACAGGCCTGCGTACCTCTTCTTATTGATCAGTAAATACGGGTAGTACACCTGAGAGAGAGAGAGAGAGGGAGAGAGAGAGAGAGAGAGAGAGAGAGAGAGAGAGAGAGAGAGAGAGAGAGAGAGAGGATAAACAGATTTGTTTATATGACTTATGCACTTGAGTGTGAAAGTTTGCACACTCTTAGGACACACAGTAGTAGTTCATTACCAGAAGTAACAAAATGATTGAATAAATATCGTCTTGATGGTTTGCTTACTGAATGTAATAAATATTCACTAATAACTTCACTAATCGAAAATATAACTGCTTAATCATATTTTTAACGTAGTTAAAAAAAAAATTTTTTAAAATGGTCTCATCAGCTGTGCACGCAAACTGCTTCTGAGGCTGTAAGAGGTGAAACTAGACGAGGGTTTCATGATGGTTTACCTCTTTTATTCACAGCTGATGACGCACTTTACATGCACTTTACAGCTGGAAGATATCCTCTTTCTCTAAAAAAAAAAAAAAAAAAAAAAAAAAAAAAAAAAAACTAAAAAATCTGTGTAGGACCCTGCAATTTTACAGCCCAGAGGAGAATCGACTTACTTTTCCTCTAACATTCATCAGCTGTGCAAGCAAAGTGCTTCAGAAGCTGGAGGAGGTGAAACCAGATAAAGGTTTGGTAAAGGTTTCTCTCTTTATCTCACAGCTGATGAATAACCTTTAAACATCCTGTCTCTTTGGAAACCTGAATTACAGCGCAATTTATTAAGCACCCTTCAGTTACGAGTGCTACTGTAACAAAATGTACAGTACCTTCTCAAACTCTAGTTTGATTGGCGGAACAAAGTGTGAGGACACCCACTCAGCCGCCTCTCTCCCTACGCTCATCGCCTGCTGCACGGTGTCCACTCCCAGTTTCACCATCACAGAGTCTGTGTCTCCATAGATGACCTAAATACACACAGTCAACACACACCACTCTCAGTCCACAATTACGAACAGTTCTGCTCTCACACGAAGACTAGTATGACTGGCTGTGCTACCTTGGCATCGGCTGGATATCCATTAGCGAAGGTGTATTTGGATTCCACAAGCTGCTTAGTCTGTTCAATCATCTGCCTGCCAAAGCCTGTAACACTCTGCACACACACACACACACACACACACACACACACAACACAACACAACACGGTAAGTTATAGGCAGACCAAAGGTTTGGTCTTTTGAGGTGTAAAGAGTGAGACAGACCTGTGAGATCTCCAGACAGGGCAGCTTGCCCACCTGTGCACCAGTGAAACCGTACACAGAGTTGGCGCTGATCTTTAAAGCCAGCTGCCTGCCATCCAACACCTGCTTCCTGAACGGGTCGGTCTCCTTCTTCAGATCGGCCTTCGCCCTGAACACACAATCCGAACAGTGAACACTTACACTACTTGGACTGTGCTCTAATAGATTCTTATCTATAGCTGCAGTCATCCTTAGGCATGAGAACAAATTTCATTGACTTGTATAATTACGATACGAGACGAATTATGCTTTTCTGAGGTGTCTCACGATGTTTATGTTTAATATTCATTATGAGCTCCAACACTTCTTACACACTAGGAGGCATCACCAGAGGTAGTAGCATACAGAGCACAAAGTTTGTGAGTGGGAACCTAACTGCTTTGAACCGTGCTTATTTAATAGTCCAAAAAAAAAAAAACAACTTTCATTTGAACTTGGAAAAAGACACCAAAACAGCCCGTAATACACTAATACTCAACTTTTCCACACTATGTAGAATTCTCAGCAAATCCATAGTGTAGCCATGCGAAGGGTAGTTACCTTCCTACGTAATATAAGGTAATCTCCCTTATATAGACATACTCCAGTTTCTACCGAGGCCGGTTTGACTACAGTCTGAAACACGGGTTAAAATCAGCGCCTAGGTGCTGTGCTTGATGCCCATCACACTCGCGTCTAAAACTATTCAGAAGCACGTCACGTGTTGTGATAGCGGTGGCATAGCCAGAAATTCCTTTCAGAGGGAGGAGGAAATATTTAATGTGATATAAAATCATGACTGTTTTCCTGATCTGGACAATTACAAAATATGGCTATTAAAATGTAATATTCTATTTGTGTCAATATTGTCTTGTGGTGCCTGTATAGGGATACGTCTCATATTGTGGCTTTAGTGTATTGCCTCATGCCTAGTCATCCCAAATCCCACTAGGAATACTCTTAACAGTGACAGAATTATGTTATTCAGGTAACCATGTGGTTTAACTGAAAATGGTTAAACTGGGTGATGGAGAGAGGTAGGTAGGTAGGTAGGTGAGGTTAATAATAACAATAATAATAATAATAATAATAAGCTGCTATCAAAGGAGATGGAAAAACACTTGGTGGAAAAAAGTGCAATTTCACTTTAACTTCACATAGTTTCACTTACATTTTCAATGCACATGTTGCTAGAGTACTAATAAAATAAAATAAAGATTATAAATGATTTTACTTCAGACTTAAACCATCTTGATCACTTGATTAAATAAAACAAACAACACACTTGCACAATTATTTTGCTTTGCAATAATACCATGTTAAGACCCAACTGGGAAAAAAACTAACCAGGTGAAGAATCAGTTAAATTACCAAGCAAGCACACTTCAAGCATTACAGAGAAAATTATACACTATAATGTACATGCTCTGGCAAGAGCCAACAATGTCTGTGGTACAGATGTGAACTGTAGTTGTAAGTAGTGTTTATTAGTAATACCCAACCCTGTGCAGCTGCACGATAAACAGGCAGGATGAGCAAAGTGACATCACAGCTCACAACAAATTAGTGAAGTTCTTATTTGCTCTTCTACAAAAACGTGTAGGTGGGTGTAGATGTGATCTCACCTCTTGCGGGCACTCAGCAGGCTCTCGAGGATCTCGGGCAGGAGCCCCTTCCTCACCGAACTTTTGACAAACAGATCTCCCGTAGGCGTCTTAATGAAGTCATCTGAAGAGAGACTGAGCACATGCACACAATACAGGGATTATTTAATAATAAAACAGACAAAACACAAGATGTACCAAATCATAAAATATTCAACACTAATGAACTGAGCTGAAATCATGACATTATCATTAAGTGACACCTGGTGGATGAATACGAGCGCGCGCACACACACGTGTCTCTCACCCCAGTTTCTCTGCTTGGCCTTTCTGCAGCAGTGTAGTGTAACACAGGTTATGAGCCATCATAATGGATGGGTACAGCGAGGAAAAATCCAGAGTGGCAATTGGCACACTGTAGTACCTGTTCACACACAATTTACAAGGACAATTTTGAGGGGAAAAAAATAATAAAATAAAAATGTATATATTATTAATAAAAAAAAATTACATATATACATACATACATACATACATATATATATATATATATATATATATATATAGCATCTTGCCACAGTTCTTCTGGAGACTTTGACTTTTGCACTTGCTTCTTATTTTTTGCAGCAAACCCAGCAGCCTTCATTGTGGTTTTTTGTCTGAAAAGTGGTCTTTTACGTAATATGCTGCTTTCTTTAATGAGATACAAACATTTTTCTGTAACACTTAATTTTGTGCTAGAAAACTAATGTTTGGGGAATCTAAAATGTTTGATAATGTAGAAGTCATAAAATATGCACTAAAAAAAAGGTACTAAAAAAAATAGAGTGCCTAAAACTTTTACACAGTACTGTAATATACTGGCACAGATCAATTTAAATAATATTAAAAGCCAGCAGATGTGAATTAATTAGTTAATTATGTAAGGAATATAAACACTCAGAGTGTGCTGTTATAGGAAAATAATCAACAAGGTAATGTGATGCAGCCCGGCCCGAAGGAATGTTACCCAAAGTTGATTCATTTCCTATAAATGTGCTTTATACCATTTACACAACAATAATTCGCCAACGATTACTTTATACTTTTATAGTTACACTTAATGTTGTGGTATCAGCTATACACAGTTGTTCCCTAACCATGTCAGCAAAGACACGTCACACTGAATTTCATGTGTATCAAATGATCAAAATTAGTTTTGATTATTAGATACAATAAAAATTAAACCTCATTCACACATCTGTGTGCGTTTCAAAAGTCTATGAATAAATAAATTGACTAAATCAGTATATAAGCAGGATACCCACCCTTTCTCTGGCTCAATGACTGTAGCACCTGTATAATCCTCCCCACCTTCAGTCTTTACTACCGGCATCACCAAGTTCTGCTTCATGGCCTACAAACGGGAACAAACACTGCTGAATGCTGAACAGCTGTCCGAGCCATTGACTTGGGTATGTGGGTATGCGAGTGTATGTGTGTGTGTGTATAGATACACACTTTCACACACCTGTCGTAGTAACTGGGAGACGACTTTAATCTGCTGGCCTCGAGACAGGAGGTAAGTCAGGGGCACGCCAGTCACTCTGGCCATCTCCATGTAGTTAATCACACACATCAGCTTCTGCAGCAAGCGCAGGGGCAAGTAGGCATCTTTCAGACAGTAGACAGCCAGACGCCGCCTGGTCTGCTCATTTCCATTCTACACACAGAGAGAGAGGGAGAGAGAGCACATCAACATTAATTAGGCTTCATACAAATGCTTCAAAATTACATTCCTGGATTTTAAGGGCTTTTTACGTTTTCAGACGTTTTAATGACTACACACACACACACACACACAAAAAAAAAAAACATTTCTGGTTTTCCTTCATCTAACCTGAAGGTCTGTAATGATAGAGTGCTGGACATCTTCTTTCTGCTCCTGCAGGAAGTGGAAACTGACAGCATTGAGTGTGTATGAGCGCAGCTTATAATCCCTCAGCAGGACCTGCAACACAAAGCATGTCAGCTTACAAAAGCAAAAAAGCTGCATGTGTGTTTCTCCGTGAAAACTGAGACGAGCTCTGTGTGCATTACAAGTGTACATACACCAATCAGCCATAACATTAAAACCACCGACAGGTGCCGTGAATCACATTGATTTCTCTCATTACAATTTACATTTACAGCATTTGGCAGACGCCCTTATCCAGAGCGACTTACATTTATCTCATTTATACATCTGAGCAGTTGAAGGTTAAAGGCCTTGTTCAAGGGCCCAACAGTGGCAGCTTGGCAGTGCTGGGGTTTGAACTCATGACCTTCCGATCAGTAGCTAAACGTCTAAACCACTGTCACCTGTCAAGAGGTGGGATTTATTAGGCAGCAAGTGAGCAGTCAGATCTCAAGGTTGATGTGTTGAAAGCAGGAAAAATAAGAATCTGAGCGACTTTGAGCGATCACCTAAACACTGTTGCAGACCAAGTACACCCCTTCATGGCAACGGTATTCCCTAATGGCAGCGATCTCTTTCAGCAGGATAATGCCCCCCCCGTCCACACTGCAAAAAATTGTTCAGGAATGGTTTGAGGAACATGACAAACTGTTGAAGGTGTTGACTTGGCCTCCAAATTCCACAGATCTCAATCAGATCAAGCATCTGTGAGATGTGCTGGACAAACAAGTCTGATCCATGGAGGCAGATACTACACCACACCTTCAGAGGTCTTGTGGAGTCCATGCCATGACAGGTCAGAGCTGTTTTGGCAGCACAAGGGGACCTACACAATATTAGGCAGGTGACTGTAATGTTATGGCGTATGTATGTGTGTGTGTTCACCTGAAGAAGGTCAAACTGCACTCTGCCCTCCATGTTGACGGTTTTGTTTTCTCTGCGGCCCATCTGTTTGCTCTGGAAGCTGGAGTCTTTAAGGACAGACCTGATGCCCCTCATACGACCCAGATAGGGGAAATAATTCACCTATACACAAACCGAACACACACACACACACAAATGATGCAACAAGTCCCTTGCAAGCTTCAGAGTTATATGACGGTTAATCAGACTGCCCACAAATACACACAACATGCAATCGCACCTTTAAAGCAGCGGCTCTGTTGAGCAGGTACGGCAAGTCAAAGTTTTGAATATTGTAGCCGGTAATGACGTCAGGATCCACCGTCCTCACAAACTCCGCCCAGCTCTGAGAACAAACACAAGATTAATAAACCACCAAGATCCATCAAATCATAATATACTGAGCAACCGAACAACAAACACGTTTTAGACACTACTGCTGATGTGTCTGTATTTTGGTAGCTACCATCATTTTCAAAATCAATATGAATAGACTGCTTTAACTGAGTGGCAGACGTACGTGTCTGTGTGTGTGTGTGTGTGTGCGTGTGTGTGAGAGAGAGAGGTTAAGAGAGGTGGAGATCTGGTTTTATTGTGCATGTATATAGTACTTGGTGTACCTGTAGTAGCTGCTTCTCTTGGGTGAAGCAGAGGATCTGAGAGCCCACAATACTAGCACAGCTCTGTAAGGTGAAAACAGTACGGATAAAAGGCTCCTTCTCTCCCTGACGCTGCACCATGGAGGCGATCTGAATCACTGGGTCCACCTCAGCCTCCGGAAACACACCTGAACACACAAACAAGTGCATTAGTATAATCGTCTGTGTCTGAATGCACGGTTAATGGAGAAACAACGCTCCGTGTCCAGCACCAACCTTTTCTGCCCGCACATTCAATATCGAAGCTGAGGACCCTGAGAGGCGCGATTCTCTGCCAGTCCCCTTCTGCTGGGTGACTGATCAGATCTGTCCATCCAACATCCACCTCATACTGACACAGAGACACCTGAGATGCAGAGAGAGAGAGAGAGAGAGAGAGAGAGAGAGAGAGAGAGAGAGAGAGAGAGAGACACATGGATAACACACACCAAACATTTGACAGGCTATCAAACAATGAAAAACTCTCCCTCCTAATAAGAGAACATAAAAACTGCTGTATATTAGCAGCACAACGTCTCAGCCTGACACAATATGGAGGACAGTAAGTGATCTGCCTCACCCTTATGTCTCTTGTAATTGTTATGATTGCTCCTCTTTATTATTATTATTATTATTATTATTATTATTATTATTGCTTTATATTTTTTCTTACCTTCAATAGTAAATTCACTTTCATTCTGTAATTTTACTCATTTTATCCTTCTTTTTTCGATTATTCTGTCTATAGTGACTCTGTATTGTCCTTAATTTGTACATTTATGTATGTTGTGTGTGGGGGATTCAAGATAATGAAGTGTTGGGTCTGAATGATGACACTGAAGTGTATGTAGTGATAAAGTAATGCGTTAACTCGATAAGTCCTTATGAGGAAGCCGTTACCTTGCCCGGGTCTCGTGAGTCCGTCTCTCCTGCGCTCTTCTCCTCTCTTAGTTTGTACTTCCCATTAGGCAACTCGATCCAGCAGCAGCCCACCACATCACTGTCCACCATGAACCTGACACCAAACACATACACGCAACATAAACCACACTTTATCGACCAACCATAATGCCATTATACTGCGGACACAAAAATATTATATGAATAGCACGCTGCCATGTTTGTTTTGGATTTTTTTTTTTAGAAAGTTAGTATTACTTCCGAATCTTTGGCCAATGAATCACATCACATCGCACTCACCTGATCTCGAAGTCGATGTTGGCCTCGTACGCAGAGTAGCTCTGAATGGAGAAGTGAGCAAACTTAAATCCCTGCTCCAGGATACGTTTCGCCGGGGCGATCAGGCGTGGCATCGCCATGGTGATGCGCAGGAAGTCCAATGGACGCTTGCCGTGGTAACCGTACATACCTCAATAACAGACGGTCAGATAAGAAAGTAGTAAATAAATAAAAAAAATTTCAAAAACACACACACACACACACACACACAAACACACACACAGATCAACTTAGATTAAACGCGAGACTCACTCTCTTTGCACGTGATGTCCACCGCGAGCACAGTGACCGAGATGTTGTCTTTGTTGGAGCGCATGTCCTTCAACACAGCCGAGTTCAGCTCCTTCTGAAACTCCGCCAGGTGAGAATTCGTGAAGCCTGAGAGACAGAGGGAAGGAAAGATGATAAATACTAACGCATGTAATATGTCTGTCTTCTGCCAGATGCTTGTCTTAGATTGACGCGAGGACACTGGAGTGATATGGACCGCGACTCACCGGCTGGTGCAGGAACGTAGAAGTAGGGAGCAAAACCATGTATATGACAGCAGACGCTGTTCCCACCGTCTGTCACTCCAAACATACGGACCACCGGAACCTTCCCCTGGACCTGTCCTGGCATCCCAGCCACTGCAGAGCCTACACACACACACACACACAAACACACATATTTACATGCAGCTCAATAATCTGCTATCCCCTGCAGGATGTGAATTCTCCTCTTTGCTTGTTTAGTCAGTACAGTTAGAGTTGTGCTGATAAGGAGATCAAAAGCCATGCATTCATGCATCAGCTAATTGTTACACAAAGACAACACTCCAGAGCTGCTCTGCTAACTCCTCCCACTTTTGAGGTTTACCCAGATAATAGTCCAGGTCAATCTGCTGAAAGATGAGTGTGTCTTTATCGGGCTGAAGAGGTGCTGCAGCAGGACGGCGCCAGCGCGGGTTCAGATCCGCTGAAAATAAATCACCTGAGAGGAACAGAGAGAGTCAAAAATTAACCAGTTGTTCCTCGGCATCTCCGTCTCACACCCTTCCTACCCGCTTACACAATACTTACCCACTGGGATGACATCATGACCCGCCTGCCCTTCCCCCGATTCCATCTCCATTTCCATTTCGTCAAACAGGGCGAGCTCTTCTTCAAACTGCGACGGGCCGTCCTCCCACTCAGAGCCCATTTTGCCCCTCTTGGCCTGAGAGGCGCCGCCCATCGAAGGTCCTCCATTCCGCCGCTTGAAATCCATTCCTTAGAAGCTGCGGAGAAATACGGAAACGTCGGGTCAAACCAACGGCATCAAACAGCAAGGCTCATTCATTCAGCGACATGTATCGGGTTTATGGAAGGAGTCTCCAGTTTCAGTGCTTTTCTTCCAACTTTCAGTCCATACAGGATTTCGCGGAGTTTTCTTTTGTGATTTTCTCGCAGGAAACAACTTGAACTGGCAAAATTGCAATTGCATGAAATCGTTTTGCACGGTCGTTCACAGGGATGTTTGTTGGTGAATGAGACCTTTTTAGCTGTACTCATGTTCAGCGCACGTGAATCGAAGAGGGCTTTGGCTGAACGCAAAAAGAATTACTAAAAAAATCTCTGCGAAATTCTGTACAGACTGACTAATGCTCTTGTGGCTGAACGAGCACAAACCCCCACAGCCACGCTGCAAATCTAGTGGAGAGACTTCGCAGAAGCATGGAAGCTGTTTAGAGAAGACCTATTCCCTATTGATGCCCATGGTTGTGAAATGGGATGGGGTTTTTTTTTTGCTTGCAACAATAAAGACAGGTATGAAAGAAGTTGACCAAGAAGTTGCTTCATATACAAAATACTTCAGTCTACTGGTCTCTGCCCTGAAAGTGGTGATGAGTAAAGCATCTGGCATTTGTTATGAACCTGAATGAAACCTTTAAGGCTGCTTTTGAAGCACGCATGTACAAATGATAGCCATTATGTAAATAAGTACAGCTCCTAAAACAATTGTTAAAAAGATTGTGTGTGTGTGTGTGTTCTATTTGAATATTAAAAGGAATGTCATGGTCTAATACAAAACCTAACCCTAGCTTTTAGTTCAACTCATCACTTCTAAACATGTTTCTGTTGCCCACCTTCTGAGAGAGTGAGATTTTTTTGCACTCAGTTTAGACAAAAGTGCAAGAAATATTTACCCAACAAATGAGAGGGACAGCAGTCAGTAGTTACCGGACAGTTACCCGAGACACAGCAGTCAGTAGTTAGCTAGCAGTAAATCAAAACAAAAATTGAACCATAATGGAATCAGACAGTTAAAACTTGTCCCTTATACAACAGTTTTTTTTAGATAATTAACATATTTAACGTTGACCTAAATACCAACGCGGTTTCTGCTGCAAAAGCGGATCCCGATAACCGGAAGCACTCAGCTGCAACATCGTTATATTTACTATAAAAATGTTAACTAACCGGTTAGCCTGATATATTAGCAAAGCGTGTTCCCGTTCTCCTACCCGCATTCCCACAAGTCCCGCCTCCTGCACTAGGATTGGCCAAGACTTCACTGTGACTGTGAGTATGAACGACCTAACCAATCATAACGCCAGACGGTGGCTATTACTACCCAATCATAACTCTGGAAACCGAAACTGTAGGAATACGGGTAGGACAAAAAGAACAACATCAAAACATGCTAGCTTACACACAACGCAAGTCCTTGGTAACAAGTAATTTGCAACAAACGCACAGGGTAAGCTATAGATAATCCGACAGGACGCACTGTAATAATGTCAAATGCCTTTCAAGCAAATAATATATAAGATGATACCCTTTAATAAAGCGCGAGCCCCACCGATCCGGTACCGAGCTGACAGAATCTCCCGCCACTTTGGCTCGTTGAGTTTGATAACTTCCACCGAGCCGATTTCCGTTTTCCCGGCAAAATTGCGCAGAACCCAGAGAGCACGCTGATTGGTCTAAATCCAGGAAGTGGCTTTTACGTGCGACAGCGGACATATTGGACGAGTGGGCTTACAAAAACCGTTACAGTAGCTAGAGGGCAAAGTAGACACATTTATAAGGGTTTTCTATTTTACGTAAAAAAAAAAAACAACTATATATATATATATATATATATATATATATATATATATATATATATATATATATAGATCTAAAGATCTAAAGCTATAAACTGTCTAAAATTCAATACTAAATTAATTAATTTGAATTCATTTGGTTACAAATTTGTTCTTTCAGCATCAGTACCAGTCTAAATGCGAACAACTTTATACACTATAACTTTTAACACTACTAATGTAAATATTAACAAAATATGACTTTATTAATATAAAATATTAATGTAGGTTAATTGATAATTAATTAATTGATAATGTATTATGGGCTAATTAGTTGTTGATGAATGAATTCATGAATTAATAATTAATTTTCTTACTCCAAGAATTTTAGTCTTTATAATTTCCAAATAAAGGAATGCAGGCTATATGTAAGTAGGCATATTTTGTATTTTATACAAATAAATTTATTCATTCATATTCAGTAACTGCTTTATTCTGGTCAGGGTCAAGGTGGGTCTGGAGCCAGTCCCTGTAACACTGGGCGTGAGGCGGGAATACACCCAGGATGGGATGCCAGTCCATTGCAGGGCACCATGCACATTCAGACCTAGGGATAATTTAGCTAGCCAGTCCACGTACCGGTATGTTTTTTGGGAGGTGGGAGGAAACCAGAGAACCCGGAAGAAACCATGTGAACACAAGGAGAACAGGTGAAAATCCACACTAACAGAACTGCAAGCTCAGGATCTGTGAGGTGTCAATGCTAACTGCTGCATCACTGTACCACCACAGATAAATATAAATTTGCAGTTAAAATGTGTATCTAAAACCATAAACACCTCTGGAACATATTTAAATGCAAAACTGAATATGCATGAATAATGGTCTTGGAATAGTCTGAATTGCACAAGTTTCACATTCTTATTGACTCACACTATCACACTAAATCTGAATATTATATGTACACTGATATTGACTTGTTTCTTATATTCTTGCATGTTTTGTATACTCTTGAATAGTGATCGACCGATAATCGGTTTTTACCGATATTTTCCCCAAGATTTAAGCATTTTCCCGTAATCGGATATCGGTTTTTAAATATCGGTTTCACCGATAAATGGCGACATCTTGTGGCCGTTTTGAGAATTGCGCACAGGACCGCCATAGCAGCGCCATTGCAGCTGAGGGGAGATGAGTCAACAACGAACGGTGTGCACAGGTAAAGTATACTTGCTTTGCTATAATTAATAAACTTTATTTAACATAACAGCCATTAATGCACAAATTAGATGTCTTACATGAATGCTCGATATGTAGTTTAAGCACCTAACTCTAGGAATTGAAATTGAAAAATTTGTTATAAATAAAACCGTTTGTTCAGTTCAGTGGTGGTGTTAATGAATAAACAAACAAACAAACAAATAAATAAATAAATAAATAAAACAATAAATAAATATCGGTTCTGCATATCGATTATCTCTATTCTTGAAGACTCCTGTTAAAAGCTGAGCCAAATGTTCTCGCATGATCATCATCATCATCATCATCATACACTTCTCCCCCATGTTCCATCAGAAATATTTTCAGACAGCAGGTACCAACATGATCATACTGTCATGAATGGACTAGTTTACATTCCTGCTTCAGGTTTATCTGTGGTCCATAGAAATGTTTCAAATAAGTCCCCAGTGCATGACTATGTTCCTGATTGTCACTTAATGTCATTTTTTGGGCTTACTATATCAATCAAGCATTGTGTAATTGTGTGTCTTGAAAGGCTTTCTGCACCCCAACAGCTTTGTTCCTCATTGTAACACACCAGCACAGCCGTTGGCACAGTAAAATGGGAAAAAGCTTTGTGAGAGGAAGCTGAATGCTCTCTGTCGGTTATGCAGGAAGTCAGACATCCCAGCCTGCAAAAACTCATTTCGGGGAGTTGGCTTCCCCGGCTACTGCCCGCTGGGATATCCGGGAAGTAAACATTAAAACCACAGTCACGTTCCTCACTAGCTGCCAAGACCGAGCTGACATGACACGTAACCAATTAGATGAACGCAAAGCAAAAACTCAGCCAATCATATTTCACACACTGTGGGCGTGACGGGACGGATGGCTGGGCGAAGCCTGATCGTTGAGCGCGAAAGGGCGGAGTTACGAGTGAATTAGTAGGGTTCTATGTTATGTGGGCGTGTCAGAATCGGAAAGCACATGCGAACTTGCCTTACTGCTCAATACTGTCGTGTTTTTACAAAGAGGTTTGGTATAAAACGGATGACATTGTGGAAAAAAGGCGAAATTTGAGTGAATAATTGAGTCGTTCTCAGAGTTGCCAGGTTCACAGGCTGTTATTCATATTTTTAAAATGACTACCGAGTGACAGTGCTGTCAGTGATGAACGTTAAAAGAAGTGTAAACGGTTTAGATAGTGGAATATGTGTAGTTTTGGTCTTGAGCCGGGGTGTGTGTGTGGAATAAAGCGGTTACTGAAGATAAGCAAATGTGTAGACAGCACATTTCTTCTCGTTTGAGACTGGGACACACCTGTTCACACTGTGGAACCGCCCCCGTGCGTGACCCCCCCTCCCCTCCCCTTGACGTAGCCCCGCCTCCAAAGTGGTCCAGTCGGTGATTGATTGGCGCAGATGCGTACGCTGGGTTAGTGCGCGAGGACAGGACACTATCGCTGCAGGGTAAGCATCTGACCTTGTATTGTGTTTGTTTATCTCGTTATCTATTTAGCGTATGATAACGCTCGTGCGGGGAAGCAAGAGTAATATGCATATCGTTCGGCATGAAACCGAGGTATGTTGATGTGGTGAGCTCGTGCTGCGTGTCAAAGCCTCTCTCTCTCTCTCTCTCTCAATCTCTCTGTGCTGCTGAGAACATTCTTGTTTGGTGAGCTCGATGGGAAGAGACATGGTATAACTTATTAATCTTTATTTATTTATCTGCACGCGCACTCATGCTAACTTGTGCTTGTTCTGGATTTCCTCCCGATTAAGAGCGAATCTTCAAACGCTGTTCCCTTCTCGTATATCGGAAGCGAGCCTGCTACCATCTGCTTAATCAATATCCAGCTAAACCAAGCCTACGTCACGTTGAATGTCACCAAAGCTTTAGATTTTTTTTTTTTTTCCTTCTTCTGCGCTGTTATCTGTTGCTATGACCTACAGAAGTTGCCACGCCCCCCTGACACTCACGACCGACATACATATTCTTCCTGTCAGTCATGCAGAAAAAAAAAGAAGCCTAAGACAGGAATAAAAGGCAATTATAGTTTAACTCAAGCGCGCGAGCTGTGCATTAGGCAGAGATACGATGAAACTGCGCTCGCGCTAGTGTTGTTGCGGCCGCAGTGACGTCACAGCGCTGAAGCCTGGCGGGGAGGCACGTACACCACACTGACAGTCTCCCGTGTGTAAGATTATTATGTGCGCCCCATAAAAGGAACAAGACACCTTACTTGTATTAAACCTCCATTTACAAAGTGAGTCCTCACGTACAAGCTGCCATTCATAAAGTCCAACCAGTGGGGTTAAGGGTGACGTGGCTCCCCAGACAGCAGACCAACACTGAATCAACAGTGAATCAGTGTTAATGCATCAACCAACCAATCACTGAATCAGTGTTGAAATTTAACATTGATTTTTTTCACCAGGTTTGCACCCTGAAATAATGTTATTTCAACGATGAAAAAATAGATCAAGATGGACATAAAATCAATATTTGTTCAACTTAAATTAAATCGCTCATCTACCATCAAATGAAAATACAAATTATGTACAGATTATGACGAACTGAATAACAAAGTGACTTAAAACAATTAGACGGATTGACATTAAATCCGAGCCCCACCAGTGGGGAAATGACGCTGACCAAAAATCAGCATTGATTCACTGTTTGTCTTTTCAACACTGAAAAGACGATATATATCATTTTGCATTGAATATTCAGCTTCAACCACAATGGTGATCCTTATGGAATGTCAACGTTGATTCAATGCCACCTTGCTATCTGGGTCATCCATGATTTTTTTTTTTTTTTTTAATCATATTTATTTGTCTATGTTTTTTTTGTTTTTTTTACTGTGAACACAACAATCCATGTTCTAGGTTCTGAGTTTCCTAAAAGCACAGTAAAGTTAATATAATCTCAGCTGTGATGCTCATGCCACCATTTAACAGTGGCCTTTGTGATGCGATATGTTGCTTGGTCTGTATTTTTGGTTAATGTTCGATCTGGTTAACACTGGCTAGCAGGTTTGCCTCCAGGGTTGGGGGTTCGATTCCTGCCCCTGCCCTGCGTGTGCGGAGTTTGCATGTTCTCTCCGTACTTCAGGGGTTTCTTCCAGGTACTCGGGTTTCTTCCAGGTACTCGGGTTTCCTCCCCCAGTCCAAAGACATGTGTTTCCAACATGATTGGCATTTCCAAATTATTCCTTATTGTGTAAATGTATGCCGGATTGTGCCCTGCAACGGGTTCGTTCCCTCGTGCCCCGAGTTCCCTGGGATAGGCTCCCCGTGACCCTGTGTAGGATGACCAGTACAGAAAATAGATGGATGAGTATGGGCGGAGTTCAGGGGATGGCCAGTAAGACATCTCTGGAAAATTCATTTCATCCGTAAAGTGCACTTCAGAAATGTCCAACATCGAGGATTGTCGAGTGTAACGTCATGTTAACATGGAAGCGAATATTTCATGGCCCCGCTAACCACAACGAACGAACATCCGCGCAAATGTTGGTCAAGCTTTTTTAGCTCATTGATGTTGTTTTTTTTCCCCGCAAAAGTCTGCTTCAATCAGCTATAATTAGCTAATGATATTGAATTCATAATGTTAGCACACCTCCTCTGATGTAACGTTAGTTATGTTAGCTATGATGATTGTTTTTTTTTTTAAGCTTGTCATTTTCTATGGATACGGATTAGTATTTTGCACCATCCTAGATTACCATTCCAAGAAAGTCATTGTGTCTAACCTGACCACCCCATTGTAAAAGGTCTGACTACACCCCTGTGCGTGAGTTATAGCTGTCATTAATGCGAGCACACATCAGTGGGTCATCCACTAATCGCAGGGTTGACGGTTCGATTCCCGGCTCATGTGACTCCACATGACGGAGTGTCCCTGGGCAAGACACTGAACCCCAAGTTGCTCCCAGTGGTAGGCTAGCACCTTGCATGGCAGCTGTGTGTGTGAATGGGTGAATGAGAAACAGTGTAAAGTGCTTTGTAGAACCGCTAAGGTTAAAAGGCGCTATATAAGTGCAGACCATTTACCATTTATTAATATGCCATGTGGTCATACTGATATCAGATCATAATTCATGTGTTTTTAACATTACACACTTCCATGTACATGTATGTATTGTAAACATCTTGTACTGTAAACATTCTGTATCTGGTAAACAGCTCATATGTTGAATGTACTTTACTTCCTGTATCCATTGGGATTATGATTTTTTTTTGTAAGGATTATACTAACATAATTTATGCAGTAATTTAGAGCTGACATCTTATGCTTGCCCAATTTAGTCAAGCGTCGTCGATCAGAAAAAATAGTCGCTCAGGAATGAGACGTGTACTTGTCCTTGAATCGTTGTCTTCTGGGTAGAAAGATGATGTAACTTCCTGTGAGTCGTGTTACTTCTTCGTCTCGTGCACTTTTAATGACACAACTCTTATTTGTTTTATTGTTAACATAATGATGGATGTGATGCTATTGATTTGGTTAGTGTGGGCATTCCGGTTGGATCAGATCAGACCTCTGTTCACACCAATGGCACATATTCATCTGAGGCATCAGGGCAGAAAATCGGATCTGAGCACATAAAATTGAGGAACAACCCTTGTAATGTGAATGTAGTGTAAAGAAGAAAGAGAGGTGTGTGTGTGTATGGGTTTGTGTCCTGCAGGGGGAGAAGGAAGGGTGAATGACTGTTGTAAATCTTCAGGGTTTCATCATGGCATTTCTCGCTTTCTCTTTGTCACCTTGCATTGCTCAAACCTTTTCACACCTTTTCTGTCTGGGAAGTTGCTAAATATTATTGGGAATGAGTGTGTGTGTGTGTGTAAAGTCTAATGTAATCTGTAAGATTTTGTCTTCTGATTTGAGATGAGCATTGCCTTGGCTTGCTTTCAACTTCCACTTCCTTCTACGCACTTTCTCAATCTCCCTTCTGTCGTTTCTATAACTTTTTACATGTCTGTACAGGATTGTTGTGACCAAAAAAGCTTGATTGTGCTTTTTTTTGTGGAAAACTACTTGAATTGGCAAAATTGCAATTGCACGAAATTGTTTTGTACGCTCTTTTGTGGTGATGTTTGTTGGTAAATGAGACCTTTTTAGCTGTACTCCTGTTCGATGCACGTGAATCGAAAAGGGCCTTGACTGAATGCGCGTTGTGACGACGTCACATGGCGCGTCTCGACCCAAATCTACGGAAAATCTGCAGTAATTTTGAAAAATTGCAAGTATGTGAAGTAAATCTGATTTGATAATTGATTCACTCATGTAATTATAAAGGTTATTTTAGGACTTCAACTTATTAGATGTTCTAGAAAAATAGGGGTAAATGTTTGTTCTGTCTAGGTTTTTCAATCCAATTTGTGCATAAATCTGTTCACTCTAATGCGCATACTAGCTTTACTAGTTTGTAAAGGTCCGGATAAGGAACTGACATGACTGAATGGCGATAACAGTTACCTCTTAATGCTTAACCATTAATGTGAAGTGGTTATGTTTTATTTTGCCCTGGCACTTCGTTACCATTTTTGACCAGTGTCACAGACTCTGAACAGATGAGACCCGTGCTCTAAATTCGATGCGGGGAAGTTTTGCCATAGAAGTCGTGATGGTTCACATTCATTGAACTATGACAATTTTTTCATACATTTATCAGCTCTACTAAAGTGGTTTCTAAAGTAATCGTTTTGTTCGGCTGAAATACTTTGCTGGGTCTGCATCCAGACTACGGTCCACCAGTGTAACGGTTAGCACTCTGGACTCAACGGTGGTGGCGTGACGGTCGGGCTCAAGTCCCAGCGCTGCCAAGCTGTTGGGCCCTTAACCCTCTCTGCTCCAGGGGCGCTGTATCATGGCTGACCTTACACGCTGACCCCAGCTGCCTAACAATTTGGGATATGACAAAATAAAGGCTGCTTCTTTTGCTTCTACTTGATGACCCCGGCAATAGCAGATACCCTAACTTCATTTCAGATTTAAGCCCGCATTACAGATAGGCATCCATACTTATTCAGTGTGTATTTTTTTTAATTTGCCATGTGTCCACCGTTTATGGCACTTTATGGCAGCTCTAAATCTGAGTAGAAGATCTGGCATAGCTGAGATGGTTTTTGAACGGTGTGCACACTCTGTCCCCGTTCACACCTGGCATTTACACACATCCCGGGTGAACGGATCATAAGTGGAAAATCCAGGTGGGAACGGGGTCAAATACGTCCGGAAGACTCGTTGTAATGCGATCACTCAAAGCACGTTGGGAGGTGGTCTGGCACGCATACGGCCACATCACATTCGTAGTGTGAACGCGAAAATGTCTCGATGCGTCCCGGACAGCGACGAAGGACCAACTGATCGACTACCTCGTTGCCCTAGCTGGAAAATGCGCAATCACTGCAATTACACATTGACTAGCGCTGTGATCGGATCACTCGAGACGGATGCTAACACCGGGTGCGAGCAAGGGCCTCTGTCTGCATACGCCCGCGCAGTAATGGTGCACACTTTCTGCCTGACTGTGCAGGACTCTGTGGAACTCTTACAAACTTATGACATTGATGCATTTGACATGTGAACTCGACATCCCAGAGAAATAATCCCTGGTAAACAGCTACGGCAAACCATAAGGACTTTTTAAAATTGGCTATGCTGTCCTTCCCATGCTGACTGCGTCAGGTTCTGTAGCTTATTTGTATGCGCACACCACACACAACCCACATTTCCTCACCCTGGGCCCCACACACCACTTCAGACGACTCTTTGTCATTCTTGTTCATTTTTGTTCAACCCTGCTATGTTTTCCTGAGAACTTTTACGTGTTAGACGTGACGTTCTACTCCTGTGAGCATGTCCTCGTAACCAAGTGATTATTTTCCTGTATTCATGCAGCATGCCGCTGTCACGCAGTATCTCGGTGACCTCCCTATCTGGTCTGGAGGAGTGGGACGAGGAATTCGATTTGGAGGATGCAGTTCTGTTTGAGATCGCATGGGAGGTGGCTAATAAAGGTATGCTACTTTACACCTACAGAATAGAATGCGTGTGGGTTTTTTTTTTTTCTGGCTGTGCTCAGGGACATGTTTCGCTTCATAACCTTAAAGTCCCCGTGAAATCAAAATCGAAGTTTTGTGGCAAGCCACTCGATATGTCCGGCCCTGACTTCAGTGGAAATTACATCAGCACATTGACTAGCGCTGTGCGTCTCAAGGCGCTTCACAGGGACTTATATGAAATCAAAATAATATTTACAACAGTATTTAAATGGGTAGTATCTAAGGTGAGCCAAGTTTTTATCAAATGCAGTGACAATATATTTTTATATAAATATATTTAAATATGTTTTTATTCATACGAGTGGTACGGCTTGAATCCCCTTGTTTACAGGACAGATTTATGATTTGACAGCATAACAGCTGCAGAGATCTTGTGATTCTCATTTGCGTTTTTTATTTAAACTCTGAGCTAATCCTGTCAGGACCGTTCCAGCAGTCCAGCACACCCTAAATAAAATAAGCTATTGGGACTCAGTAGATATACATAGTCACTAGCAGTTTTAAACTTTACATGTACTTGGATAGACCTTGGTGTATGTTTATATTACATTTCTTTCCACTCAGAAACCCCATAGCTGTACTTGCAGCACCTTTAATACAAATAACAGTGTAGTAGACTCTAGTAGAGACATTCCAGGACAGTGTGTCTTTTATTTGTATTACACAACTGTCACCAAGTTATGCAAGTCCAAAGGACAGGACACACTCCCTTTCATGTGTACTGGATGCAAGCTGTAAGACTGTTACACCGCTCAACTGCAGAGCTACATCAGAAAGGTGTCAGATATCTGTATTTATACCACAGCGCTGTTGAATTCTCTAATCTGATTGGTCAGAAGGTTTTGTTTGGCATGAATTTTCTAGAAGAGCAACTCTGACAGTAGTGCCAGCAATACTGCAAATCAGGCAGCGGTGTCTGTGAGCTTGTGTATGTGGAAGAGGGCAGACAGAACTTTCCACCAAGTGGTAGAGGCAGAGTGATGGAGATTCTCCTGGTGGTTGAATGTTTGTTGGGTTTACAGGTGCATCTCAATAAATTAGAATGTCGTGGAAAAGTTCGTTTATTTCAGTAATTCAACTCAAATTGTGAAACTCGTGTATTAAATAAATTCAATGCCACAGACTGAAGTAGTTTAAGTCTTTGGTTCTTTTAATTGTGATGATTTTGGCTCACATTTAACAAAAACCCACCAATTCACTATCTCAACAAATTAGAATACTTCATAAGACCAATAAAAAAAAACATTTTTAGTGAATTGTTGGCCTTCTGGAAAGTATGTTCATTTACTGTACATGTACTCAGTACTTGGTAGGGGCTCCTTTTGCTTTAATTACTGCCTCAATTCGGCGTGGCATGGAGGTGATCAGTTTGTGGCGCTGCTGAGGGGGTATGGAAGCCCAGGTTTCTTTGACAGTGGCCTTCAGCTCATCTGCATTTTTTGGTCTCTTGTTTCTCATTTTCCTCTTGACAATACCCCATAGATTCTCTATGGGGTTCAGGTCTGGTGAGTTTGCTGGCCAGTCAAGCACACCAACACCATGGTCATTTAACCAACTTTTGGTGCTTTTGGCAGTGTGGGCAGGTACCAAATCCTGCTGGAAAATGAAATCAGCATCTTCAAAATGCTGGTCAGCTGAAGGAAGCATGAAGTGCTCCAAAATTTCTTGGTAAATGGGTGCAGTGACTTTGGTTTTCAAAAAACACAATAGACCAACACCATCAGATGACATTGCACCCCAAATCATCACAGACTGTGGAAACTGAACACTGGACTTCAAGCAACTTGGGCTATGAGCTTCTCCACCCTTCCTCCAGACTCTAGGACCTTGGTTTCCAAATGAAATACAAAACTTGCTCTCATCTGAAAAGAGGACTTTGGACCACTGGTCAACAGTCCAGTTCTTCTTCTCCTTAGCCCAGGTAAGACGCCTCTGACATTGTCTGTGGTTCAGGAGTGGCTTAACAAGAGGAATACGACAACTGTAGCCAAATTCCTTGGCACGTGTGTGTGTGGTGGCTCTTGATGCCTTGACCCCAGCCTCAGTCCATTCCTTGTGAAGTTCACTCAAATTCTTGAATCGATTTTGCTTGACAATCCTCATAAGGCTGCGGTTCTCTCGGTTGGTTGTGCATCTTTTTCTTCAACAATTTTTCCTTCCACTCAACTTTCTGTTAACATGCTTGGATACAGCACTCTGTGAACAGCCAGCTTCTTTGGCAATGAATGTTTGTGGCTTACCTAGTGAACCAAACTGAGAGACCATTTTGAAGGCTCAGGAAACCTTTGCAGGTGTTTTGAGTTGATTAGCTGATTGGCATGTCACCATATTCTAATTTGTTGAGATAGTGAATTGGTGGGTTTTTGTTAAATGTGAGCCAAAATCAGCACAGTTAAAAGAACCAAAGACTTAAACTACTTCAGTCTGTGGCATTGAATTTATTTAATACACGAGTTTCACAATTTGAGTTGAATTACTGAAATAAATGAACTTTTCCACGACATTCTAATTTATTGAGATGCACCTGTATATGGAATTATCAGTGAAACCATCAGATGAACTGATCAGATTTTTGGCAGGGGCGTTCGCTCGACTGTTAATCATCCAGGGCATTGTTTTTCTTGCATGTGAGGGCTTAATTACTTAAAAATGGTTTGGTTAAAAATGGATTGAAAATTGTTCAAAAAGTTGGATTTATCATAAACCTTGCCTCGGGTGTTTGCAGGACTACTAGACCACTAAAATATCAAATGTTTTGGCTATCTAACACGAGACTAGGTTCGTTTGGTGTCACTACCCAAGAGGAGGTACAACTAAGCTATCATTATATGGGTTTAGCTGCTACGGTGCCATGCAAAGTACGTTAGCTGTCCTTATGCTCTGCTCATATCATGTTCACGTAACTTGGACCTCATATAGACATTTACACACCTTGTTTTCCTGCTCATGAGAGGATGTTAGCATTCCACATTCAACCCCATTACTGGTAATATATCCATTTCCCCCCCTCATACTAACTGACTGTGTGAGCTAGCGTTTAGCCACCTGTTAGCCAATAAGACACGAGTATTTCCAGGTATTTTCCTGTAAACACTGTCCGATTGGTCTCGCCTCCGTTCAGTGAAGATACAAAATTACAGCACTGCCGTCTTCTTTTACTGACGTTCAGTTACGTTTACATTTACGACATTTGGCAGACACCCTTATCCAGAGCAACTTGCATTTTATTTCATTTATACATCTGAGCAGTTGAGGGTTAAGGGCCTTGCTCAAGGGCCCAACAGTGTTTGTAGGCTTTATGCGGATGAACTGCTACGGACCCAAACAAGGTCAAGGTCACAGCAAGGTCAAATGTCTGAAAGAGTTTTTTGGAGCTATCTTTTTACAGACTGCCAAAAAACACAGAAAGGAGAAGTAAAGTGCCATCCCGCATCCTCATTCCAGACATAACTGCAAACATCAGCGCTGCTACATGCGAACAAGTCCTGCCATACATGTACAGTAGCCTGTCAGAACTGTCTTCTCCACAGCTATCCAAGGTTTCAGTGGCGGCTCATTCATTCTCTGACCGGGGCGGTGGTAGCTCAGTGGTTAAGAAGTTGGGCTACCGATCTGAAGATCATGAGTTCAAATCCCAGCACCGCCAAGCTGCCACTGTTGGCCACTTGAGCAAGGCCCTTAACCCTCAACTGCTCCCCGGGCACCGCAGCAAAAAAAAAAAAAAATGGCTGCCCACTGCGCCGGGTGTGTTCGCAACTCCTAATGTGTGTGCACTAACTTGGATGGGTTAAATGCAGAGGACAAATTCCAAGTATGGGTTACCATACATTGGCCTTCACATGTCACTTTCACTTTTACCCTACAAACAAACTAGGTCTAGCTAGCTTACAGTTTACCAGATAAAATGATATAATAAAATTAAAATATTTGTACGTACTTGTCAACATACAACCAGAATGTATATTGGTGCTCTTGTCACTTTAATTTCTCCAACAAATCCCGCCTTGAAGTAGGACCAAGCGTCAAGGCTTTTGTAAGCCTTCAGACTTTGCTTAGTGTATTTCCCCGGCGTCGAAATTGGGTACGTATAAATGTTGGGAAAACTGATTTCTGGCTACATGCTGTCTGTTCATGGACCACAGGTTCTTGGGCAAATTGTAAGGGTCACTGTCGAGTCCAACTGCCTTTAATTTAAGCTGATAATCATTAGTTATACTAGCGTTTCCGCAGCCATTTTGCTGGAAGTTTTGCCACTCGGTCCGGCTGAGAGGGGCGTGTTCTGGTGGGAAAATGACGTTCTCACTAAAATGGAATGCTTGGATGTGAAGTCAGGTCTGAGTCTAATACAAGTGCTATAAAACTGAATAAACAACTTCTAAAAGGCGACATGATTTTCAACATGACCACAACCCTGTGATTTAGTCTGAGCTCGTATAAACTGAGACTCGAGGATGCTGTCTACCTTCATCAGTCAGTCCTGAGAGGCTGTGCCACTTACTGTGAAAAGTGTGTGTGTGTGTGTGTGTGTGTGTGTGTGTCCTTTGGCAGTTGGAGGCATCTACACAGTGATCCAGACGAAGGCGCGTTTGACCTGTGAGGAATGGGGGGAAAACTACTTCTTAGTTGGGCCCTATGTGGAGTCCAATGTCAGGACCCAGGTTGAATTGATTGAGCCCCCAAACGCAATACTGAGGAGGACCATCGACAAGATGAACAGCAGTGGCTGCAAGGTACACACACACACACACACTTTCTATTTTTAATTTTCATTTTATATTCATACAGGGGTCATATCTCTATCTTTATTCACACACACGCACACACAATACATAATTACTCTTTCCCCGACCTCATTCTGAAATTTTAAACCCTCATTCTGAGAAGCGCGTGTGTGTGTGTGTGTGTGTGTGTGTGTGTGTGTGTCCATGTCCACCTCCCTGGTATGCACGTGTAAAGGTTACAAGCTATATCAATGTCTCACACCATGACTACAGTCTATTTCAGACCTTTGGCTAAGTGTGTGTGTGTGTGTGTGTGTGTGTGTGTGTGTGTGTGTGTGTGTGTGGGTGTGTGTGTGTGTGTGTGTGTGTGTGTGTGTGGGTGTGTGTGTGTGGGTGTGTGTGCACGAGCGTGTACGAGAGAGAGGCAGACAGAAAGAACAGCCTTGTTTTGTGTTCATGAAGCTTAACAACTGATCCAGGCAGAAGTGTAAAAGAGTTTCAGTCCTGAAAAAGGCTTTTTTTTTTCTCTCTTTCTCATGTTAAGAGACCTTGCAGCGCCCTCCACTAATATTGGCACCCTTGGTAAATATGAGCAAAGAAGGCTAGGAACAGGAAATTGTTCAACCATGACTTCCTGTTTCACAGGGGTATAAATATAAGGTAACACATTCCAAATTCCCTTAGTCATTCATAACGATGGGTGAGACCAAGGAATATAGCTGTGATGTGCGGCAAAAGGTTGTTGAGCTTCATAAAATGGGAAGTGGCTTTAAGAAAATAGGACAAGCATTGAAAATGCCCATTTCCACCATCAGGGTAATAATTAAGAAGTTCCAGTCAACTGGAAATGTTATGAATCAACCTGGATGTGTCTATATTGTCTCAACGCACTGTGAAGAGGATGGTTCGAGTGGCCAAAAAATCTCCAAGGATCAGGATTGCAGAGGTTAGTTGCGTCTTGTGGTCAGAAAGTCTCCAAAACTACAATCCGAAGTCACCTACATCACCACAAGTTGTTTGGAAGGGTTTCAAGAAAAAACAGGGTTGCTCATCCAAAAACAAACTCAAGCGTCTTCAGTTTGCCAGACACTACGGGAACTTCAAATGGGATCGGGTTCTATGGTCAGATGAAACCAATATAGAGCTTTTTGGCAATAAACACCAGAGGTGGTTTTGGTGCACACAGAGAGGTAGCCATGTGGAAAAGTACCTCATGCCCACGGTTAAATATGGTGGAGGCTCTTTAATGTTTTGGGGCTGATTTCCTGCCAGAGGACCTGGATATTTTGTTAGGATACATGGCATCATGGACTCGATCAAATATCAACAGATATTGAATGAAAACCTGACTGCCTCTGCCAGAAAGCTTAAAATGGGCCGTGGGTGGATCTTCCAGCAGGACAATGATCCAAAACATAACGAATCAAAATCAACAAAAAAATGGTTTACTGACCACAAAATCAAGGCCATCCCAGTCCTCTGACTTGAAACCCATAGAAAACCTGTGGGGTGAACTGAAGAGGAGAGTCCACCAGCGTGGACCTCGAAATTTGAAGGATCTGGAGAGATTCTGTATGGAGGAATGGTCTCTGATCCCTTGCCATGTGTTCTCCAACCTCATCAGGCATTATAAGAGAAGACTCAGAGCTGTTATCTTGGTAAAGGGAGGTAGCACAAAGTATTGACTAAAAGGGTGCCAATAATTGTTGCACACCTGTATTTAAGATTTTTTTTTTATTGATAAACCTGTGTTTTGTTTGCAATTGTTTGATATCCATGAGAGCAGAGTATTTTTGTGATATTTTTTTTAATCAAAAGGTTAAACAATAAAGACAATTTTTCACAACCTTCTTTGCTCATATTTACCAAGGGTGCCAATATTAATGGAGGGCACTGTATATGCAAATGCCACATTTAAATTATAGACTCCAGGTCTAAAAATGAACAACTTCTGTAAGAACTAATGATATAATGACAGTGGTCCAGTTACTTGCAGTTCCCTGAAATGAAGGGAACTTGTGTACAAAAGCGACTCCAATATGGCAGCCCTATCCAGAAGTAAACACCTCTGAATGAATGGGGTTAACATGCAGAATGTCAGTCTTAATTTATTTAGGCACTCTGCTGGTGTACAGTGCCAAAACTTTTGTGTATAATTTGTGTTATAGTTTTAGATAAAATCACTATAAGTGTGTGGTGTGTGTAGGTGTATTTTGGCCGTTGGCTGATTGAAGGCTCTCCGTATGTGATCCTGCTGGATGTTGGTTTCACCGCCTGGTCTCTGGACCGCTGGAAGAGTGAATTATGGGAAAACTGTGCCATCGGCGTGCCCTGGTTCGACCGCGAGGCCAACGACGCTGTCCTGTTCGGCTTCCTCACCGCCTGGCTGCTCGGAGAGGTGTGTGTGTATGTGTGTTGCTGTTTATTATGTGAGTTTGT
This sequence comes from Cranoglanis bouderius, assembly GCA_023630585.1. Taxonomy (NCBI): domain Eukaryota; kingdom Metazoa; phylum Chordata; class Actinopteri; order Siluriformes; family Cranoglanididae; genus Cranoglanis; species Cranoglanis bouderius. The sequence goes on from CM042554.1 coordinate 14,020,636, forward strand.
CCATCATTGGTACATGTCTGTATTCTGTGTGTGTGTGTGTGTGTGTGTGTGTGTGTGTGTGTGTGTGTGTGTGTGTGTGTGTGTGTGTGTGTGTGTTTGTTTCAGTACGCAGCGCAGTGTGAAGATCCTCCACACATCCTGGCTCATTTTCACGAGTGGCTGGCTGGACTGGGGCTGGTATTATGCCGACAGAGGCACTTACCTGTAGCGACCATTTTCACCACACACGCCACGCTGCTTGGCCGATACCTGTGTGCAGGGAACGTCGATTTCTACAACAACCTAGCAGAGGTGTGTGTCTGTGTGGGGGGGACGATTTTAAAAAAGAAGCACGATTTTAGAAATAATAATAATAATAATAATACAAACAGTGAATATATGTGAACCCCTCTCTCTCTCACTCTCTTTCTCTCTCTCTATCTCTCTCTCTCTCTCTTTCTGTGTAGTTTAATTTAGATAAGGAAGCAGGCGATAGACAGATCTATCACCGCTACTGTTTAGAGCGGGCCGCAGTGCGCTGTGCTCACGTCTTCACCACTGTGTCTAAGATCACAGCCATCGAAGCTGAACACTTGCTCAAAAGGAAACCAGGTGAACCTCCTCCATCCCGACTTCCATGTCTTTAAATGTACAGTGTGTGTCTAATGATACTCCAGAATTTTTCAACTTAATCTCTATACACTGTATAGTGTCTGTTGTGTGTGTGTGTGTGCGCATGTGGTTACTACAGATGAGAATTTCATACTCTGAAGAGAACTGAAAGCCTGCTTATCGTTTAGGGGCACTTGTTGAAACAAATGCATGACGATATAACACAAACTCACAACTACATCTGATAAAATGTATAAAATAATGATCATACCATGGTCTGACTGAATACTCGATTCTGATTGGCTGGAAGGTGTGCATTGAAACCGTATAATGCACAGGTAGTTCCAGTCAGTTTAATCACTGTTCTAAATTAATGGCTGCCTATAAACAACTGTAACCATGGTAACATACAGTTACAGTTGCATACAGTAGTTAAACTCACAGCTTCATTATTAGTAGAGACACGGCACAGACGCAGGTTATTCATACCTCTCTCTCTCTCCATTTATTTGAATAAATTATAATAAATAATCTTATCGCACTACTTTATCTCTGTGTATGATTTAGAGCGGGCAGAATTCTAGATCTGATGACCCGTATATAAAAGAACCAAAGAAAATTAACAGTCATTTTTATCCTTTCACTCAAATCTTGCACTGCAAACCTCAATGAAGTCTGTCTTGGGGACACTGGAAGCAAGGGAGGATGGGATACTAGTCTGTTGCAGGTCACTATACACATAGACACACAATATTGACACCTAAGGGCATGTTAGTGCAGCGTGTTCACCTAATTATGAGTTTACATCTCACAATTCTGACTTTTTTTTCCTCGCAGTTTAGACATTGACGACACAGTACCTGAAATGTGACTAATTCAGGTAACGAGCGAGTTAATGTGAGCTTGTAATTGCGTGAAATAAAGTCAAAATTGTGCGATATGAACTCACAATTGTGAGAAATAAAGTCGCAATGACCTTTTTTATTTATTTATTTATTTTCTCCGTGGCGCAAACGGGTTTTCATAGAACATGGAAAACTCCATACAGACATCTGAAATCAGGATCGAGCCAGGGGTCCTGAAGCTGTGAGGCAGCAACGCTAATTGCTGCACCACTGAGCTTAATTTACAGATACATGCTACTGACTGAAGATTTTATGAAAGCTTTACAGAATACGTTCGACGTGAATGTTAATCGATTCCCAAACCTCTGCTGAGGACCTCTGTCATAAGACCATTTTTGAGTAAATTTTTTCTTCCCTTCTTCTTTTCTCAGTACAGGAAAACATTTCTTGTCTGTGGTAATCACACATCATTACGCTACAGATGTGGTAGAGATTATGCTGGGAAAATTACTGGAGTGCTGCACAACATTACTGCTGAACATCTGCCATGTCTGTTTAGGTTCAACACTGTACTGTAGGGGTGCAACGAATGTGTATTTGTTTCTGAATGTGTATTCTGATTTAAACCCAAAGTGGGTAAGGCCTATTTTTTTTTAAATTAAATATTTTATATCTTAAATATTACATATGAATTATGTAAATGAGGAAACCCGCAGGGATAGAATTGCATTTTTATAAATAAACTCTACATGCATCGTGCAACATGATCCTTTTTTTTTTTTTTTTTTGACCCGTGAGCTTCATATCTGAGCGCTCTTGCCCACCTCTAAGTGAAAACCTCCTGCCTCTGATTGTTTTGTCGCGTTTAGCAGGATCCCAATCCCAATGCATACATTTAATCTCAACTAGATGCCCTGTGAATCTTTCTGGCACGGTTTCTAGCGTTTTCACGTTTTTGTTTTTTTTTTTAATAGAAAAAAATCTATTAAAAATGGATAGTGTGCCTCCCATTCATATCCCAGTTTAAGCAGATTAAGTGTATTAGATTGTAAAATGTCCACAAGGTGGTAGATATCTGGTGGTGTGGCAGACGTGCCCCAACACTGAAGTGGGAAGTCGAAATCAGAGTTATGTCATTTTCAACCTCTGTGCGTTCGAGGTACAAGCAGGAAAAACGTAAGGCCTCCGTGTTCGTCTCTTGAGAGCAACAATCTAGCTAGCTTACGTTAATGATATGAGTGATGTATATTTGTCTCCTCAAAACAGCATACTCTTTAGTCAGTGTTTATAGATTTAACATTTGTGAATATGTTTGTAATCTAAAGCAAATACTACAGTATGACTCGTTCTGCTTTGATTACTGTTGATGGTGTGAGCAGCCATGTTGATATTATGTCATGTGTTGGCTGAGGAGACCTTCCCAACTTCCAGAGTAAGAATTCTGACTCGAGGGAGCGTGCTCTTTGATTTTTCCCATTTCGGAAATTTTGTGTGCCGAGCTGCAGTCGAACACAGCGTAAGGCCTTCGTGTTCACGCCAGCTATTTCTGCGTGTTCTTTTTATCATTTGTACAGGTCCCAGGCATAAGAAACTGTTTTTCTTTCAAAATGAGGCTGCACTTTCTGACTTTTCCTCACTCTCACTCGTCTTTCTCTCTTAGATATTGTGACTCCTAACGGTCTGAATGTGAAAAAGTTCTCAGCCATGCACGAGTTTCAGAACCTCCACGCTCAGAGCAAAGCTCGCATTCAAGAGTTCATCAGAGGCCATTTCTATGGGTTAGAGCATCACACATAGACACAGACACACACGCACACACGCACACACACAAACACACACACACACAAAACGCACAGTTGCATGTCCAGTACCGAAATTGTCTTGTTTCCATGCAGGCATTTAGATTTTAACCTGGATAAAACCGTGTTTCTCTTCATTGCTGGACGCTACGAGTTCTCAAATAAAGGAGCTGACCTTTTCCTCGAAGCGCTGGCCAGACTCAACTATTTACTGAGGGTTTGTGGATGAAATATCTTTTCTGTACTACACTAAATGGAATGAATACAAAAAATGAATCATGCAACACATCTGAAAGCTATTCTGCTCTTGTCCTCAGGTGAACCACAGTCAGGTTACGGTGATAACGTTCTTCATCATGCCTGCACGCACCAACAACTTCAACGTGGAGACGCTGAAGGGTCAAGCCGTACGGAAACAGCTCTGGTAACCATGATGCACTGTGAGGACTACTAATCTGCTAACAGATCTGTACCCTCCTAATTAGTACCCACTTAATTAGCGCAATGCTGGCTAAAATGATTTTTTCCCCCCCTCTTTTGGCTGGTCCTGTTCGGGATCGCCACAGCGGATCACCGGTCCGCATATTTTGATCCTGGCACAAGTTTTACGCCTGGTGCCCTTCCTGACACAACCCTCCCCATTTTCCGGGCTTGAGAGTACACTGGCTTGTGCAACCCTCCAGTGGCTGGGGTCGTTTCCCCTGACCGGGAATCGAACCCGAGCCGTGGCGGTGAGAGTGGCGCATGCTAGCCACTAGACTTTAGCACTTCAGTGTCATTTTAGTTAAAGAGAAAACAGTGCACATTGTAAACCTAAATTCTTTCAAATGTATAAACTTTAATTCAAAATAAGGCACTTTAATTAGACACTTTAAATATTAACGGACGACTCATTAGGCTTAATAGGGCTGTATTATTTTTGATTAAGTAGGAATTATGATTTTTTTATTTTATTATATTATTTTTTTTGCTTAGAATTGAGATCATGCTTCTCACTCACGCTGCTTTAACTAATTTTTGTAAGGAACAATATGTATATTTAATTAAATTCGTACATTCCTGTAGCTACATTTTCCTAGCAGATATTTGTGAATGATGGCTCATCATTTTGAATGACCGGTTCTGACCAATTGTACTGCAAAAGCTTGAGCAATCTACTGCAATCCTGAACAAAAATATCTCGTATTTAGTATAAAACTTTAATCGTATTAGTCACAGTGTGTCCTCCCGAAGTTAAAAGGAAACCTGAGATCTTAATGGCTGCTTAAATAATCATTCATGGAGATGTTTCAATGCAGAGTCTACAGAAATGACACCGTTGTTAAATCAGTTCTCATTGAGAAACGATTGGCCGATCTTGAGCGCAGCCCTAATGCTTAATATAAACTCTGTTAGATTATAAGTAATAAATACTTAAGTAAGCAAGTACAAAAGCAATTAAATACGTACGTAAATGCGTATGTTATTAAGTAAATAAAAATGAGCAAGTCACTCACCGTCCACTTTAGTAGTAACACCTTTAAAACTGCACGTTCATGCAGTTATCTAATCAGCCAATCATGTGGCTGCAGTGCAGTGCACAAAATCATACAGATACAGGTCAAGAGCTTCAGGTAATTTTCACATCAAACATCAGAATGGGGGGAAAAATGTGATTTGTGACTTTTACTGAGGCATGGATGTTGGTACCAGAAGGGCTGGCTTGAGTCTCTAGAGTTTACACAGAATGGTGCGAAAAACAGAAAACATTGCATGAGCGACAGTTGTGTGGGTGGAGACGCCTTGTTGAACAAATAATAATGTAACTAAGCAAATTAAAAAACAACAACAATTACGTAAGTGAATAAATCTCCAAGCATGATATGCGACCAAACAGTCAGTGAATATATACAAACTGGGATTCAATAAAAATCATGATCTAACCTTGCCACTATCCCGGGTTGATAATGTTTAATTAACTGAGGAACCAAAAGTCGCAATCACGACTAAATTCACACCCAGCCAATTAGTCTGTTGGATGAACCAAACAAACCATATGTACTCCTCACAATCCTCACTCGCACAGAAGCAAAAAAACAACAACTATACTATACCCATAGTAGTTGCCATAGTGACCGCTGGCGTCTGTACTGACATGTGTTTTTTGTTTTACTCAGGGATACGGCCCAGACTGTGAAAGAACGCTTCGGGAAGAAACTCTACGAATCGCTGCTAGTGTGAGTGTCCTTACTTTAAGCTACTTTTCGACTGCGTCTTTAATGTTTATTTAACGTCGACTTTAATGCCAAATTCTCTCTCCCTGCCAGCGGGCAGCTGCCGGAGGTGTCGAAAATGTTAGACAAGGAGGATTTCACCATGATGAAGAGGGCCATCTTTGCTACACAGCGCCAGTGTCTTCCTCCCGTCTGCACTCACAACATGCTGGAGGACAGCACGGACCCCATCCTCACCGCCATCCGCCGCATCGGCCTCTTCAACAGCTCTCAGGATCGCGTCAAGGTACACGCACGTGTACAAATGCATGTTTATACACATACAATCAGGTACAAGGTAGCCTTACTGAGAACACACTCCTCTGTCAGGTCATCTTCCATCCAGAGTTTCTGTCCTCCACCTCTCCACTGCTGCCCATGGACTATGAGGAATTTGTTAGAGGCTGCCATCTTGGAGTCTTTCCTTCCTACTACGAACCCTGGGGATACACACCAGGTTGGTTCTAAGAACACAGACACACACTAACATATCGTAATATTAATAGATCAAGTCAGTGCACATTTCTCTTGGGTAAATTCAGTTTTCTTGCTATTTCGCTCATATAAAAGCCATTAGGCTTCATGTGAACCTTAATAAATGATTTTGCAGGGCCATGATTCTCAAAGTGGCTTCTCTGAAGCATATCCAAATGTCCATTTCTGTTACACTGGCATAAATCCACTAAATACCATTATTATTATTATTATTAGTAGTAGTAGTAGTAGTAGTAGTAGTAGTATTAGTATTATTATTATTATTATTACATTTATTAGTGACTACTTCTAGTTATTAGCTTGTTTGACTGGTTACGTGAATTGAATGGTTTTAATCCAAACCGAAATGATTCAAAAACAAGTAGTTTATAAATAACATCAACTTTTATATAATGTATTTTCTAGGTGGAAAGTTCAGAAATAAAAAGCACTATGGGTGCAATAAATACACAAAATATGGAGTGTCCCAAAAGTCTCCATACGTAAAGGACTATGTTTGCCAGCACCACGTCGGTTGGGCCTTCGTCAGTGGATATTGGTGGGCGTCCACTTCTCGGTTGGTCCGCAACACTTTCATTCTTTTTGAATTTGTTAATAAGTTTGGCAACAGTGTCGTGTGTGTGATGTGCTCGCCATGTTTCCTGTTAACGTCCATCGAAGCCTTGCGACAGCTTCCTGATCCAGCCACAAGAGTGATTTCAATACGTTCTTCTTTTTGTCAAAGGCAAAATATATATATATATATATATATATATATATATATATATATATATATATATATATATATATATATATATATATATAAATACATATATAATATAAACTAAAAATTTTGGAAGACATTTTGCTAAAAAGTGTTAATTTCCCCTATGTATTGAGACTTTTGGGACACCCTGTAATATTGTATACATTTAAATAAATGTGTTGAGGTGGTCTGTGGAATTTATTTACAGTTCAAGACTTCCCTGACTCCAAACGTTTGTGACAATGTGAGAGTCTGATCTCTCTTTCTTCTTGTCTTTCTTTGTCTCTCTCTCTCTCTCTCTCTCTCAGCGGAGTGCACTGTGATGGGGATTCCCTCCATCTCCACTAATCTCTCTGGGTTTGGGTGTTTTATGGAGGAGCACATAGCTGACCCGTCTTCTTATGGTGAGATGTAAAACAGATACGAAGGATGTGATGGTGTGACTTGTTCTGTGGTAGGTGGTTAATTCTGGAATACTCCTGTCTGTCTGTCCGTCCGTCACAGGGATTTATATTCTGGACCGGCGGTTTCGCAGCGTGGACGAGTCATGTAACCAGCTGACCTCCTTCCTGTTCCAGTTCTGCCAGCAGAGTCGTAGACAGCGCATCATCCAGAGGAACCGAACAGAACGCCTCAGTGACCTGCTGGACTGGAGATATCTGGGCCGGGTCAGTCACACACGCACACATACACAAGGCACAGACAGATGTGACAAACAGACTGACGGATAGACAGACATGACTCACGCACACACACACACACACACACACACACACTCACTTTACAGAGTAACCAAACTTACGTACTAAAAATGATTTATTTATTAAATTATATATTTCAAAATCCATTTCAGTGAATGCATATGATCATGCTCACTTTTTTTTTTTTTTTTTTTCTGTCTCTCAGTATTACGTATCCGCTCGTCATATGGCTCTGGCTAAAGCTTTCCCCGAGAGTTATATGTACGAGCCCCAAGATCTAACCTCGGTAAGCATCCATAGTTATTTGGGTTTTTTTTTTTTTTTTTTTTTAATCATTTTAATTAATCATTCAGGGACTTTAGAGGTGCAATTTTGCAATACAGACAAGTAAATATAAAGTTTCTTTATTTCAGGCATCTGTTTAATTTTTTTCTGCCCCTGAAAATGAACTCTTTTCCTTAATAGGAAACTTGCAACTTACTTACAAGGCATTTCAGCAGAACTTATTGGGTCATTTGGGTACAGGAGAATGGTTAATGTTTTCATTGCGATTACATTTTGCTCTAAAAATCACAAACTGCCCCTTTTAAATATTTCCTTATAAAGCATTGTGTAACAGTTAAATATAGAAGCATGTGGTTCTCACACATCATACTTTTGTTGCTTTTCTTCTACAGGCTACGGGCTTCCGTTACCCCCGTCCTGCCTCGGTGCCACCCTCGCCTGCTCACTCGCTCCATTCTTCACCGCACCACAGCGAGGCTGAGGATGAGGAGGAGACCTATGACGAAGATCTGGAGGCTGAGAAAGACCGCCAGAACATCCGCCAACCTTTCAGTCTGCCGAACAAGAATAAAAGCCTGGCAAACGACCTACCTGAGAAAAACTAACACACTATATCTATCTATCTATCTATCTATCTATCTATCTATATATATATATATATATATATATATATATATATAAAATCACACACACACACACACAGCTGACCTGTTCACAGCCTGTTGGTTATTTCTGGGGTTTAAAAAGTAAGCTGAGATATTTATTTCAGGAAACTATACTTTTCACATTAGGAGCTACTGCATTTTATTTCAACAACAGGTGACATTGTCTTCCGCACTTGACTCCGAATGCTCAAGATATGTGTTTAGATCTTTTTAATTCAAGACTATGAAAGGCCGCTTCAGTATGACGTTAAATAGAATAGAAACGGTAACCAGTTACTGTGTGCGGAACATCAGTCTCTTCTGTTCTCCATTACTATACCTCTAACAAGCCAGTCAAGTCGAAAATACTCTTTTTACCAAAAAAAAAATTTTTTTGGTTTTGTAATGCAAGGCATTTCACCACAAACCAGCATCTAATGAAACTAGAGCAAACTGCAATATCACTGGATCCGTCTGATCTTTTTTTTACTCCATTATTTGTTCTCGAGCCTTGTCCCAGTTTTATGGTAGTCAAGGCACAGCAGAGGTAGAAAACTGTTCTTCGTTTTTGACAATAGATTCATATATCAGGTAATACAAACTCCGACAATATAAGCATTGGCTTGCTGTGAGAATAAATCTGTATTTCGCAGATGTCTTGTCCGTGGACTCTATTTTCATAATGACACCGCTCAGAAACAGAAAATATGGAACCTAACTCAAAATGAATGTGATAGATACTTGAATGTGTAGCTTATGTACTGTAATGTACACAAACCCACCACTTTGAAATTTTTGTGTCAGTTGTAGAACAGAAATTAAAGTGTGTGTGTATATATATATATATATATATATATATATATATATATATATATATATATATATATATATTACACACATCATTACTACCAACTGTCTTTATTTTAATATTGTCATTTTCATACATACTTGTGTGCGCACGCCTGTGCGTGCATGTATATACATCTTCGTGGAGCCCAAATGTCCCCACAAGGACGAGAATATCTAACAGCATTGATTTGTGGGAACATTTGGCTGTTCCCCAACAAAAAAACTGCAGCTTTTATTAAAAAAACTAAAAGAGTAAAAAGGTTTGTGTGCGTGCGCGCAATATTCTCCAGCAGTCCTCTTCCGTTTCAGCACAGATAGACTCTTCCTCCATGACCTTTGCAAACTGAAAGACAATGCATTTGATCTTAAACTCTCTCACATGCACACAGGCTTTGTAACATTAATAGTCTGTTGTGTTCATCTTACCCAGTAAGCTGCTCCAGAAAGAACTGTAGGTGGCGCTGCCCGTAACTGCTCCCAGCTTGGCCGGGTTACGCCTCACTGTTTTCACAGAGAAGCCGTCCAACCCCGTCACCTCCACCTCCACAAGGTGATAATCAGCCAGACTGAGTCGTGGCACACAGGAAGGAGGCGGTAAATAGAGAAGAACACAAATTACACAGATTTAAGACGGTGATCTGGGTAAAATAGATTACCTTTACTTGTTAGTTCCAGGACAAATGTATTTTACAGTAAACATCAGACACCATCTTGTGATCTCAGGGGCTTTGACTGTGGCATAGATGTTGGACAGATTTGAATATTTCAGAAACTACTGATTTGGGAATGTCACTCACAACACTCCCTAGAATTTACACAAAACGGTGTGAAAAACAAAACGTATCCAATGAGCAGCAGATCTGTGTGTGGGGGAAAAACACCATGTTAATGAAAGAGATCCGAGGAGAATGGTCAGACTTGGCTGGTTCGAGCTGACAGGACGACTACGGTAATTCAAGTAACCACTCTCTACAACCGTGGTGAGCAGAAAAGTATCTCAGAAAGCACAATACATCGAAACTTGAGGCGGATGGGCTACAACAGCAGAAGATAAACATTGTGTTCCTCTCCTGTCAGCCAAGAACTCAACAGACTCGACCGTAATTGGACAGCTGAAGATTGGAAAAAAAGACCAGTTTCTTTTCACATACTGGATACGATGAAGCAAATCCAAAAACTTTGAAAGTGACAATTGGAAGCAAAACCATGTTCACCTGTGGTGCCTGGTCCATGTGGAGAAAAATACAAGATTCTAAACAGTGTGTAAACCTTAAGCTATAAGTGCAGCACGGCTGACTGACTCACGCTGTATCTGACACGATCTCTCCAGTGACTCCACAGAAGCCCAGTGTCGATGCGGCGATGGCAGCTGCCGCCATGGTGTTCACGTTGTTAGGGGCGACGGGGCAGAGTTCAGCTACCGAGCCATGAAAAATCACACGCCGCCCTTCTCCTTCTGACCAATCAGAGAGCAGGTTTCCGGCCACCCGAAAACAGGAGGGGTGTTTTGACATACGAATGGACAGGGCCTGTAGTGGAGTCAAACAAACGCTGAGACTGACAGACAATCTGAGCAAATTTCACTCAGGTCTTATTGCCTATGGTGGGTGGGTGTGTAAAAATAAAGACAATACAATACAGTTTTCAGTCCTGTAATTAAACACTTCTATGAGATTGCAGTTTGCAGTTGATTAAACATTCAGTGTACTAAATGATCACTGTTATATATTATGAGTCACAGAAAGATTCTGAATATTATGAACTACAAGAGTTTAAAATTGCCAGAGCCATATCACCCTGCAGTTCTCGCCCAGTTTCCTACTGACTCTAAGCAGGGTTGGGCCTGGCCAGTACCTGTATGGGAGACTGCCTGGGAAAACTAAGGTTGCTGTTGGAAGTGGTAGGGAGGCCAGCAGGTGCACCACATGGTGCAGTCTAAAGATCATTGAGATTACAGTGGTGAAATTCAACAAAACAGACTTCATATAAAAAACTGTAATGAATTTTTCATGGTCTCACAACTGCTATTTGACCGTGTGGTACTGGTACATTTATAGATGTTGTTTATTTATTTATAATCGCACTATCCGGTGTTACCCAGATGAGGATGGGTTCCCTTTTGAGTCTGGTTCCTCTCAAGGTTTCTTGCTCATATCATCTCAGGGAGTTTTTCCTTGCCACCGTCGCCACTGGCTTGCTCATTGGGGATAAATTCATAAATTTAAAATCTATGTCCTGAATTTATATACTTCTGTAAAGCTGCTTTGGGACAATGTCCATTGTTAAAAGCGCTGTACAAATAAACTGAACTTGAACTTGAACTGGTGCTCCTCCTGTGGTCTGTGTGGGTCCCAATGCCCTAGTATAGTGACGGGGACACTATACTGTAAAAAGAGCATGGTCTTTCGGATGAGACATTAAACCGAGGTCCTGACTCCCTGTGGTCATTAAAAATCCCAGGTCACTTCTCGTAAAGAGTAGGGATATCACCCTGGTGTCCTGGCTAAATTGCCCCATTGGCCCTTGTCTGTCAAGGTTGGGGGGTTGAATACTTATTTATGTAGTAATGTTATATTACATAAAACAGCCTCCTCACTTTTAATAATCCACTATCGTTCAGTCTCTGGATGTCCTGCCCGCCCCATAATGCACCACTAGGCACATAGAGTGTGTGTCCATGCTGCTTTGCCGTGTGTCGGAGTTCCTCATTTAGCTGAGAATCTGAGAGAGCTGAGGGACTGCCCACCTGTAGATAAAAAACATTTCTGATTAACTATGCATCTTTCTAATTGAGTCATCATACCAAGAACAAAACGACATGACGCCATTACCAGGAAGTGTGCGTGCGATAAGAATCGCCCTCCAAAATCTTTCACTATCTGTGGATGACAGACCTCCACTATCACGTCAGCGTTTCTGGAAAACACGAGCTCAGATGTCAGATACAAATGAGAAAGATTGTCCTATTCTCAGAAGTAAGATGCAGTCTGAAAGCGAGAGTATAGAGTATATTTATTCATGAATCTAGGAATGTGTGTGTGCATGCATACTTGTGCGTAAACTCCGAGAGCTCGGTCAGTATGAGGTCATTGGGGACTGAGCCACTGAGTTTGTCTGCATTTCTGTTCCAAACAAAAGCCAAACCGAGTCCAACTTCAAGACCTTCCTTCTGTATGCGATCCACCAGGAACTGACCTGTACAACACACAGTGGAGCGGAAGGATGATGTAATGAGTTGTTCTAACATTGCTCTGAAACTGTGGTAGCTACTTAAGAAACATGCTGCAGTTTTAAAATCCAGATTAAAAAAATATATTTGAACCTATTCCTTCCTTAGTTCCTGGGCCTTATTTTGTGTGGAGTTTCAATCCTTGTGTCTGTGCGGGTTTCCTCCAGGTTCTCTGGTTTCCTCCCACCTCCCAAAAAACATGCTGGTAGGTGGATTGGTGACTTTAAATTGCATTTAGGTCTGAATGAAAGTGTGTGGATGGAGCCCTGCAGTGGACTGGTGTCCTGTCTGGGGTGTATAGACTCCCAAATCTACCACCACCCTGAAGTGGTTACTGAAGATGAATGAATGAGTGATACGTAGTGATTGTACATTGTTTTTTTTAACATGCTTTATCAGAAATACGTTCTTTTGACCTTCTAAACTTCTAAACCTTCTAAACTGTATAAATAAAGCTAATAACTGCAAATACAGAATCTTGCAATGAAAGTTTAAAGCTGTTGCACTGATTTTAATGGGGTAAAAAATTGAATTGGGGTGGGGTGGCTTAGTGATTAGCACGTTTGCCTCACACCTCCGGGGTTGGGGGTTTAAATACCGCCTCCAGTCTCTGTGCGCAGAGCTTGCATGTTCTCCTTCAGGTTTCCTTTGCGTACTCTGGTTTCCTCCCCAAGTCTGAAGATATGTGTTGTAGGCCAAATTGTCCGTAGTGTGTGAATGTGTGTGTGATTGTGTCCTGCGATGGATCGGCACCCCATCCAGGGTGTCCTGTGCCCCAAGTTCCCTGGGATAGGCTCCAGGCTCCCCCATGACCCTGTGTAGGATAAGCGGTATGGAAAACGGATTGATGGCTTTAATCAGGGGTACAAAAATACTTCATCTTGGAAATTTTGTAATAGTAATTTACAGTCAAAGCAATGTTTTCAGACAGTTACGTCATGATGTTCCAACTTTAGAACAAAAGAAATCACAAGAGTTGTGAAAATGTTCGCTAATATTAGCTAATTAGGTTTTTTTTTGTTGTTGTTTTTTTTTTTTAAAAAAAAGGCCAGATGGATTGGAATTCAAAATAATGAAGTTAAAACATGAGTAAATTCTCACTATGGCAGTACACAAATAGCAGGCTGAGAACTTAAACTAGATGGCTAATATCAGAGGCAGAGCTCATACAAGTAGTAGTGTGTGCTTCAAAGATAATGCTAGCTAAGGGACAAGGTTTGACACCAAATTATTGCTTAAAAATAGATCTGAATATCTTAAGCTCACAGAACTGGCAGATACATCCTCAACAGCTGATAAGCAGAGAAGATCATTGCATCCAACAGCTTTAAAGACATTTACGGCATTTGGCAGACACCCTTATCCAGAGTGACTTACATTTTTCTTTATTTCATTTATATATCTGAGCAGTTGAGGGTTAAGGGCCTTGCTCAAGGGCCCAACAGTGGCAGCTTGGTGGTGTTGGGATTTGAACTCACAACCTTCCAATTAGTAGTCCAACACCTTAATCACTGAGCTACTACTGGCACCAAAGAATGCTTTGCGTTATTATTTTATGAGCCAATGGTTCCCAATTTTTTTCAGTCAAGCCCCAAGTCAGAGTGTTTATTAACTCTTGTGTAATCATTATTAGTACATTTCATTCCCTCTATATTTCGTTCCAACTTACCTTTTGTTTTTTGTTTTTTTTTCAGTTCTAGCTTTTCCCCCACTACAGTGCACTTTATGTCTCACGCCCTTTGAGTAATGAGCTCTGGGAGTCATATCCTGTATGTTGTAGTGATGCAATGATGTAATGATGAAGGTGTTGTTTTTAGGAGTGTGAGTATTTGCTATAGTTTCAGTTTTAGTGTGTTTTTGAAAGACTCACCTAAATGTCCATATCCCACAATTCCGACTCTTACCGGTGGTGATCTGTCAGTCATGTCTGCACAGAGACAAAAGGATAATGGCATTATGCATACATTTCTGGTGTAGGTGATGTCTGTTATGGCTAACAGTGTAGTTCCATGTCTTATATTCATTATAGGAGTACAATGAAATTAGGTTTGCATCGCCTATTGTTATAAGGAATATATACACTCATTGTCCACTTTATTACATTCATGTATTTATCTTGTCAGGAAATCATGTGGCAGCAGCGCAATGCAAAAAATCATGCAGATACATGTCAAGAGCTTCAGGTAATGTTCACATCAATCATCAGTATGAAGGAAAAACATGTGATCTCTGTGATCGTGACATGGATGTTGGTACAAGATGGGCTGGTTTGAGTATTTCAGAACTGCTGATCTCCTGGGATTTTCACACACAACAGTCTCTAGAGTTTACACAGAATGCTGCAAAATAAATAAATAAATAGCTTCTCCTATGGAGTTGCCATAACTCCTCCTATGTTTTTCATTTCCTCATATCGGTGTCTCTGTAAGAACTCACTCACCTATACCCAAATAATCTCTACAAGTATTTCATAACTTTACCTTTCATTTCCTCACCTTTTCTCTACTTGTCTCGCTTTATCCGTCCTCCGAAGCTCTTCCTGTGTCTGATCAGCAAAATGAAGTTTAAACAAGGAAGATTATGGGAGGTTATAGTTCACTGTAGAGCATATATGTTAATGATTGACTTCTACACCAGAGCAAGGAAACCCAATTTCAGGGATTTTCAGTGATTTTCCTGCTCCAGCTGTTATTCCCCCAAAATATCATGGTGGATTGACAGATGATCCCACACAATCCTGTAACCTGTGTATTACAGGATCATAAATCCATGGTAGCACACACACACACACACACACACACACACAAGTATGTAAGAAAATGAAATTCCATGTGCATGCAAGCACACTGCACATAGTTTTTTCTTTAGTTCCCCCATCCTCAGGTCTTCACTTTCATAATATACACTTAAGGCACACTGGAAAACATCTGTATTCTTTATTCTGTTATCTGTAACTGACCTCAGTTCAGTGTTTAGCCAATCAGCTTCTGAGAGATAGGAACTTATGCAATGAAAATATGTGCCATTTAATATATGTGAATATATTTATGGTTTCCAAATCCATTTTACACACATTTTGTCAGCCCAAAGCTATAGACCTATATGTATGATTCAAGAAAATCATCCCTAATCACATTCATTTCAATATACAATATATAATGCATTACAGTATATTGTCATTTTATATGCATATATGTATACATAGAGACTTATGCAGTGATTACAATCCATATGAAAAGTGACAAGAATTACTTTATTATAAAACACATCTGTCAATATGCAGTTGAGTGCAAAAGTTTGTACCCCCATGTTCTTTGAAAGGTTACATGAAAAATGTATAGCTATTTTACAGTTTATCTTATGACTCTGAATTGTCAAAAATGAAACATGGAAATCTCCTGCTATTAAAAGACAAACAATCCAAAACATAATGCAAAGTCAACAGAAAAATATTTTGCAAAGATTTGAAAGATTTTTATTTGCATGTACAAGTTAATACAGTATATCTGAGACATCAGATAATATCAGAAAGGAAAATGAAAACATTTGAATGCACATTTTTCTTTTTTTCACTACTAATCTTTTAACATACACTATTTGACCATCTTTTGTTACTTGGGATAACGAAAATTGAAACCTTCTCCTTTATTTAGCCCTAAAAGTTTGCAAACATTTGCACTTGGCTGTATTGGCAATATATGGAACAATAAATATATTATTTTATATATATGGTATATTATGGCATATTATGGTATTATATGGCGCTATATTTGACTGCACACGATGTTCAGCTGCCGGTGGAGGAAGTGTGATGATCTAGGCAGTGTCCTGCTGGGAAACCTTGGTCCCTGGCATTCATGTGGCTGTTACTTTGACAAGTACCACCTACCCAAACATTGTTACAGACCAAGTACACCCCTTCATAACAACAGTATTCCCTAATGGCAGTGGCCTCTTTCAGCAGGATAATGCGCCCTGCCACACTGCAAAAATTGTTCAGGAATGGTTTGAGGAACATTACAAAGAGTTCAAGGTGTTGAATTGGCCTCCAAATTCCCCAGATCTCAATCCAATTGAGCATCTGTGGGATGTGCTGGACAAACAAGTCCGATCCATGGAGGCCCCACCTCGCAACTTACAGGACAGCCAAAGGATCCACTCACACCTTCAGAGGTCTTGTGGAGTCCATGCCTCAATGGGTCAGAGCTGTTTTGGAGTCTCAAACGGGAAGTACACAATATTAGGCGGGTGGTTTTAATGTTATGGATGACCAGTATATATGTGTGTGTGTGTGTGTGTGTGTGTACAAATGACTTCCTGTACCACTCCTTTCTACAGCAGAGCTGAATGAGTCTTCTACTAAAGAAGCTCCACTGTTTAACCAGTAAGTCATAGAGGGGATGTTGTTTATTGTCCAGAATGGCTGAGTTTACTGTGTGTCCTCTTTTCTACCACCACCTCAATTTTTTTTTTTTTTTTTTTTGCATCTCCAGCATACTGCTGCAAAGACTGCACTGGCTACCACATACTGGTAGAAGATCTCTAACATCTTGCTGCAAACATTAAATGACCTGAGCTTCCTTAGAAAATAGAGTCTGCCAATCCCTTTCCTGTGCACAGTCTCTGAGTTGACCTTCCAGTCCAGCTTGTTGTCGAGATGGACACCAAGGTATCTGTAGGTGTCAACTTGGTCAACGTCCTGACCCATGATGGTAATGGGGCTGGTTGTGGTCCCCTTCCTCCTGTAGTCCATCTGCTTGGTCCTGGCAATGTTGAGGAGCAGATGGTTCATCCTGCATCACTCCACGAAGTCCATCCCTGATGCACCCAAGCACCACAGAGTCATCAGAACATTTCTGAAGGTGGCAGAGATCCGGCCTGTACTGAAAGTCTGTGGTGTACAGGATGAAGAGGAAAGGGGAGAGCATGTGGTGCTCCAGTGCTGCTCCACAGGGAACCGTGCTCTCCCCCTTCCTCTTCACCCTGTACACCGCAGTCTTTCAGTATAGTTCAGTTACTGTAAGTACCGTTATTCTGCTCTCAGTTGGATAGTGCATGGAAAAGTCTAGCTCAGCGTCGTTTTAGCCACGATATTTTTTCTTTCTTTTCTTTTTTTTTTTCTCAAGTACTACACGCTTTCCTGCACAGCAAAACAGATTCTTGACCAGCTGAAACACCAATCTGATACTGATCGAAATGACCAGAGTAGTGACTTTCATTTCTATTCAGCTTCTTTCATTCTTTGTTTTGTACTTTTTTTTCTTTTTTTTATCATACCGAGTATCTAACTGTTAAGCCATGAAACCTTTGGTCATACTGATGATGTTACCACGGGGTCACAAGTTCTGAATAATAGGGACAGGCTGTTCAGTGTTTATGGCTGCACAATCTGACAGATAACGCATCACTCATATTGGTGTAAAGTCCAAACTCAGATTAGCCAGTTCGACACACAGACACACTGCTTTCAGAGGCACCACAAGGCCCTGTGGACTACATACATCCTGTATTCACCGTGTCTGTGAGAGGGAGAGGGAGAAAGATGGACATCCTGGAGACGGACGCTTACGATAGGAGACAGCGCAGGAACACGGTAATATTACACACACACACACGTGTACCTACTCTCATGTATACAAATAATGTCCAGTAGTGCTGACAAGTAATCCAGCAATACTTAAACATTACTTCTTTTCGTGTGTGTGTGTGTGTGTGTGTGTGTGTGTGTGTGTGAGTAAAAATCTCCATTTCACTTGTTGTACCCGATTATTTACTGGCTATTATATGATAGAAATTGACCGTACTATTCGCACTGTTTTTTTCTTTTTTAATTATTTATTTTTTTGGGAAAGTGTTTCAGTATGCTGTTCTCATTCTTTCCCCCATCTCTTCGTCTTCAGTCCTGCATTCTGTTTCTTTTTCTCCTCCCTTTCTTCGCTTCTGCAGCACTGTATTTCTACCTGTGGATCCCGGAATCTGCTCCATCCATCCTGGCTGCATGTGTGAAGGTGGCCCCCGTGCTCTCATTGGCTTTTGTGGTGCTGAGCTACAATGGGGGGTGGAGCCTGCTGGGCGTGGCTGGAGGACTGGTGATGTCGGCGGGAGGCGACACCTGTCTCATCTGGCCACAACTTTTCCTCCTGGGTAAATAAAAAACTCATGCTGCAATGCTGTATCTTGTGCACTGGCCATGATGAAATGAAAATCATGTGTATTGCACATACTGTTTACAGTAGCACACATCCACTACATTTTTACATATTATACATTACACTGTGAATACACTCATTGGCCGCTTTGTTAGGAACTCTTGTAAACCTCATTGGGTTCCACTGCTGTCAGCCAAGAACAAGAATCTGAGGTTATCATGGGCACAGGCTCATCGAGGAAAAAGAAACTGTTTATCCTCCTCCTCCTCCTTGCCATAACTCCTCCTATGGTTCTCATTTCCTCATATCAGTGTCTCTCTAAGGCCTCACACTCGCATGTAGTGCTCAGCCTTTAGCAAACATTTTGGACAAAAACACTAGAAAAACAGCAGAAGTACAATTTAACCAGGTGATAAGTGGTTTTGGATGCAGCCAATATCTGTGTTGGACTGAATTTCTATTTAATATGTAATCTTATTGCACCATATTCATCATAGTTGCATTATCGATAACAGTTGTACAACATTTGCATGGAAAGCTACGTTATGTACCTTCCTCATTTCTTTTCTCTGTCTTTTAGGAATGGTCTGCTTTGCTCTGGCCCACCTGCTGTACTCTCTTTCCTTCCTGACTTCACGTTATTCCTCTCAAGCCTCTTCTTCCTGTAGCCTCTACTTCTTCTACCTCCTGATCTGGGGAGCAGGTGGTGGAATTTACGTCTATCTCTTGCCCTTCCTCCAAAAGTCACCAGAGCCTGAGGTTTTTGTCCCGGCTGTTGGAGGTTACGCGCTTCTCATTGTTCTGATGACGACTCTTGCGGCACGAACAAGGCGCCCGCTGGTTCTGTTAGGTGGCCTGGTCTTCATGGTGTCTGACTTCACCCTTGCGCTGCAGCATTTCAAAGTCGTTAAACATCTGGATCATGGCAGGCATATTGTCATGATAACGTACTACCTGGCCCAGCTGCTGATCGCCATCGGTGACGTTAAGGCGTCGATGGCAGAGCAGGCCGAGGAGCTCCACAAATGGAAGAGGTCATAGGGGCGGCATGGAGACATGGGCATGTGGGCCTAATGCAGACTTCATACAGAGGATATAAGTCATTACTTATAGGAGATTCTGTGTTCTGTATTTATATGTTGACATAATGTATAGGTCGTAAGTCTGCATTGTTTAAATGTGTCCACTAGGTTTTAAAAGGCTAGCAAACATAAATATTATTTATAGCTACTAACGATGCTTATCATTTGATTGCAAACTAGGACATGTCAAGTCATGACAGAAATAAGAACTCTATGTAGCCTATACTATGTTTCTTACAATATTAAAATAACCAAAAACTCAAACAATAAATTAGAAACGTTGAATAAACTTGGGAAATCTACACATCTAAGCATCTCTCCTGATTCCCTGTTCACCATTTTCAAAGATTGTATATTGTATTGTCCATTAATGGAAAGGATCCATAGGACCAATGATGTAAGTCCAGAGGTGATACTGATATGGTGTGTGTGCGTGTGTGCATGCGTGTGTTTGCGAGTGGTGTTAGTTGGATTAGAAACAGCAGCAACTATATCCAATCACTGGCCATTTTATAAAACACTCATTCAAACAGGTATACAGTTAGAGACTAAATCTCATTAAATCATCATGCTGTTAAAAGACATTGAGTTTGATTGCATTATAATGACCTTGTGATTATTTTACAAGCTGTATATGCAATCAGCCCAGATGGTTGCAACATCTAAATTCCCTGCACAGGCCTGGATGACGACCTCAGCTGACTTTCTGTTGCCTCACTTTCTAGGCATAACCTCCGAACACAAGCTACTTATAGCATGTAGGCTACACTGTGAGTCTTTGAAGCTGTTGGCTTTCCTCAGAGCACCTTACAAACAATGCTAATAACTTTAGTGGCCTTACCGAATGTGTCTCTTGACTAGTCAAGAGTAAGAACACTGGCTTATGGAGAGCCTGTGTGTTTTGCCTAGATGAATAGTACTGTTACAGTTTATTCACTGAAGACTCAAATCGCAACTTAGATTCTACTGGAAAGACTAATACTGACTTTGACTTTTGCACAAACATTGGGCTAATACAACAGTTTGGAATATCCTGAAAAAGAAAGAAACCACTGGTTTACTGAGCAACAGACCCCGAATGGGTTGGCTAAGGAAAACAAAAACAGCTGATGACAGAATCATTGTGAGAACTGTGAAGAAAAACCCAAAAACAACAGTCAGTGACATCACCAACAAACTTCACAGGGCAGGGGTGAAGCTATGGGAGTCGCAAAGAAATATAGAGATGAGCCACAAAAGTTCTGGAACCAAGATTAACCTCTACCAAAGTGATGGAAAGGCCAACGTGTGGAGAAAGAAAGGATCTGCTCATGATCCAAAACATACGAG
Organism: Cranoglanis bouderius; assembly: GCA_023630585.1. Lineage (NCBI taxonomy): Eukaryota > Metazoa > Chordata > Actinopteri > Siluriformes > Cranoglanididae > Cranoglanis > Cranoglanis bouderius. The sequence continues at coordinate 14,041,631 of CM042554.1, forward strand.
CTCATCTATGAAACATAATGGAGGTAGTGTCATGGCTTGGGCTTGCATGGCTGCTTCTGGAACAGGCTCACAATTTTTTTGATGATGTAACTCATGATGGTAGCAGCAGAATGAATTCAGAAGTTTACAGGAGCATTTTGTCTGCCAATTTTGAGAAATGCATTGGGAGAAAATAAATTGAAATAATTGGGAAGAGGACTGCCAACTCAACATGTTTTATGTTGTTTAACACATCTACAGTAGTGCTTGAAAGTTTGTGAAACCTTTAGAATTTTCTATATATCTGCAGAAATATGATCCAAAACATCATCAGATTTTCACAGTAGATAAAGAGAACCAAATTAAACAAATGAGACAAAAATATTATACTTGGTAATTTATTTATTGAGGAAAATGATGTGATAGTACATATCTGTGAGTGGCAAAAGTATATGAACCTTTGCTTTCAGTATCTGGTGTGATCCCCTTGTGCAGCAATAACTGCAACTAAATGTTTCTGGTAACTGTTGATCAGTCCTGCACATCGGCTTGGAGGAATTTTTGCCCATTCCTCAGTACAGAACAGCTTCAACTCTGGGATGTTGGTGAGTTTACTCAATGAACTGCTTGCTTCAGGTCCTTCCACAACATTTCTATTGGATTAAGGTCAGGACTTGGCCATTCCAAAACATTAATAACTTTATTCTTCTTTAACCATTCTTTGGTAGAACGGCTTGTGTGTTTAGAGTCGATGTCTTGCTGCATGACCCACTTTCTCTTGAGATTCATTTTCCTTTCGAATTCGCTGGTATAATTCAGAATTCATTGTTCCATCAATGATGGCAAGCCATCCAGTCCCAAACCATGATACTACCACCACCATATTTCACAAATGGGATAAGGCTCTTATGCTGGAATGCAGTGTTTTCCTTTGTCCAAACATATTTCTCATTTAAACCAAAAAGTTCTATTTTGGTCTCATTCAACCACAAAACATGTTTTCATCTCTTGATGGTGGACTCATGAACATTAACATTAGCCAATGTGAGAGAGGCCTTTAGTTGCTTAGAAGTTACCCTGGTTTCCTTTGTGACCTCACAGACTATCACACGTTTTATTCTTGGAGTGATCTTTGTTGGTCGATCACTCCTGGGGAGGGTAACAATGGTCTTGAATTTCCTACATTTGTACACAATCTGTCTGACTGTGGATTGGTGGAGTCCAAACCCTTTACAGATGGTTTAATAATCTTCCAGCCTGATGAGCATCAACAGTTCTTTTTCTGAGGTCCTCAGAAATCTCCTTTGATCGTGCCATGATACACTTCCACAAACATGTGGTGTGAACATCAGACTTTGACAGATCCCTTTTCTTTAAATAAAACAGACCTCTCACTCACACCTGATTGAAAACACCTGACTTTAATTTCACCTTCAAATTTACTGCTAATCCTAGAGGTTCACATACTTGTGCCATTCACAGATATTAAATATTGGATCATTTTCCTCAATAAATAAATGACCAAGTATAATATTTTTGTCTTGTTTGTTTAATTTGGATCTCTTTGTCTACTTTTAAGACTTGTGTGGAAATCTGATGACGTTTAGGTCATATTTATGCAAATATATAGGAAATTCCAAAGGCTTCACAAACTTTCAAGCACCACTGTAGATGTAAATACCAAACAAATGAATTGGCTTTGCCATTTCAGTAGTTTTGGAGGGGACTATATGTCACTATTGATTGTCCGTTGTGCTAAATACATCTACATGCTACTACAGCATATATCTAAAGCTCAAGGTGATGTGTAAGAAGCATTTTGCTGTATAACTAACTATCCAGCAAAAACAAACATTGATAGACAGTCTGACTAGCTAACTAACTAGATAGCTAACGTATGAATTAACATAAGCTAGCTAGTCTTAAAAAAACAAAACAAGAACAAACAAACAAACAAACAAACAAACAAACTAGCAAGCCTCTGAAACCCAAACAATATTTTGGTTAAGTTAGCTAACTAGCTAATGTTACTTTTTTTTAATATACTGTTGATGTTTAAGGTGGTGTTCACTTCAGCATAGCTTACATGGTTAGTTAACATAATCTTTGAAAAATTAATTAATCAGATATAGAGCATTTTCAGATCAGTGTCAATTGTAGACATATAAACAAAGTAATTTGTAAAGTCAAGTCACCATACGACTTATTTACTCTTACTTGAGTGATTCTCTTGATCACTAGCCTACTTTTACTTTTACTCAAGTGAACTATTACTACAGTAGCAGCACCTTTACTTACGTTAGTGTGTTTTGTATTCTTTCCACCACTGGTTAAAGCTAATAACTTGTTTTGTTGGTATAAATACCAAGGGGGATGTCCACCAGGTGGCGCTAAAGCTGTACTCTTAAATTTCCCAGATAGCAGAAGCTCGCAGGTCACACAGGTTTTCCAAAAGCACACGCTGCTAATCAGTATGTAAACGTTTATAGAAGAAAATACCAAGAGTTACAGTAGTATTTTTGATATACTATTGTTTATTGGGTCAAATGCTTCCTCAAGGCCATCACAATCATCACAAAAAAAAAAAAAAAAATCAGTTGGAGACACAAGATTTGAACAAATGAGCATTTTCTGTCATTTTATCATATTAAAGGCTGTAGGGTTTCAAATGTAAATATATGTGGCAAGAACTAATTTGACTCACACTGCCTTTTAGAAATTTGGAGACACCTAGCTTTTCAATTATTATTATTTAGTTATTTATTTATTTTCATTTTCAGTGTTGGTTTGCGCTAACATGTTAACCTATTAAAGGCTAGGGTTTCACATGAGTGAATTCTGTATGTGTGACAAGAACCGATTGCACACACATTCTTCATGCATATAGTCAGTTTTTCCAGGGGCACCAATAGGAATTTTGAGCCCACTTACAGGTTAATGCTCTGGGCCTCTCATTCCTGGAATACTTTTGTTCCCGAGGGTCCCCTTGTCTCTACAGGATCCTTGGAATTATCTCACCCGTCCAACCCTCCATCTGAGATTTTTAATAGAGAAGTAACGATACCACTTTTTCTTTTCCGATACCCATACTGAAACCCCGAGTAACAGCCGATATCGATTCCCATCCGATATTGTTTTCTTTAAAATCTACTAACAAAAAAATCACTTAAATTGTAACTATAATAAATATAATAAAGTAGAAAGTATAAATATAATAAATCCTATAAATCCTAACAAAAGAAAACCAAGTCGAATCTCATTATATGTAAACATTTGCAGTTGCAAAAATAAATGACTTTTCCAAATCCAGTTCCAAATCTTTTCCATATGTTACAAGATTCGAAATCTGATATGTTTCCTATGATATCAGATTTTTTTGTTCAGGTCTCAGCCAGATATTGATACTGGCTATGAGATTGGTGCCGCACCTGGAATGTTGTTAGTCATAACACATCACAAACACAACACTTCCTTCTTCCATCTTTCTCCAATCACAGAGACTGGCTAAACAGCTAGATGAAATCATTATTCATTACATAATGCACAGGGTTCATCTCCCCTCATCCATCCTTCTCTAGCAGCACATTGTTTTTAAATATCATTCATTATGTTCTGGGTCTCTCTCTCTTTGGAAACACATTCCATGACCATGTTTAGGTTTTGATATCTTTAGGTGACGTTCCCGTAATGTGCTTTTTAAGGCAATCCGTGTTACTGGAAGTGGAATTTCCGCTCATTTTCACAGGTTCCTTCTGCTGCTCTCGGATCAGATCAGATTGGCTGCCGTCCTGCGGCCTTGACGACAGATAAGGGACAATTTTTACTTGGCTTATCAACTAAAGCCATCAGCATTAACAATGGAGCATAGGAACAATTACCATCATTATGCTGCAGCTGCACCGTGTGAATAAATTTACAAAACCGCACTGCGCATATTTTACTTTAGTTTAGGAATGTGGTTTGGAAAAAAAAGCAGGTGTGTGCAAACCCAGTATGCATGACACCTGCATGGGACAAAACCATTTGGACCAAAATATTTTGATGAAAACAAGACTATTGTGCATATCAGTGGATTCTGTGGGCTGCCTAACATTCCTGGTTGGGTTGTCCCCATGTGTCTCATGTCAAGTGCTGTAACTTAAAGGAAAACTCCACCCTGAAACAAATTAAGTCTATTTATATTGAAATATTTGTGATGTGCTTAGCGATTATGGTGCTAATTTGCTGCTTGGTGCTGTATGTGAATTATTCCCGAGAGACGTTTGTGGTTGTCTGCCTCTCGGAGGTCACAGGGGGACATTGCTATTGCTAGTGTACTAACAATGATGTTAACACAAGATTCAAAGTGTTATTGTCACAACGAAATTCTCTCAAAAAGGCTTCGGGAGCACCAAGCCTGGGTGCAGGTTTTCATTCCAATCAAGCAGGAGCCACACCTGATTCCACCTGTTTAATTAGTTGATCTTGGCTTTCTATTGAAGCCCGAGGTATGGCTTCTGCTTCATTCGAATGAAAACCTGCACCCACACCGGCCCTTTCTGGATAAGACTGGACACCCCTGATATAGGAGAAAAACATTTGGATGCTGATCTGTTTGAGCAGAGTGTGTAGATGCATAGGTGAAAGCTGGACAGATTAAAGTTCTCTTTAGAAAGAGAGGAAGCAAAATCCCACTGGCACCACTATCAGCAGTGGAGGTGTGGGTAATGTAGGAAACCAGACCAACATGTCAATGAAAGAAGTGTAACCAAAAAAAAAAAAGTGTGCTCAGAATTTCATTACAAAGTAAATTTTGGACATCATTCAAATGATTACAAGATTTTTGCTGAAAAGATGGATTTTTTGTTCCCAGCAAATTTTGATTGTATGGAGGTACACAGTATCTTTATCAGGATTTGATAAAACTTATAGTAAGGTTGTGCTGCAGGTTAAGGTTCTGTATTAGTTGGAAGGTTGTGAGTTTAAATCCCAGTTCTGCCAGAGAGCCAGTAAGCAAAGTGTTAAGACCGCATTTTACCTCACACATAATTACTAAATGTAACTCAAGCCCCTTGCAATCTGTTTGTTTATGTCTCCATATCAGACGCAATTAGGGAGTAGACTCTATTACAACATCGCTATAAGAGCAACGCCACAGAGCTGACACTGTGTCATTACACATTGTGAAATGTCGCACCGGTGATTATGTCAAAGCAAATGGTAATGCACAGGCTTTGGTTTTACACGACCAAATGATCATGCAAATCTGGGTTCAGCTGGTTCACAGCTCCAACTTCAACAACATGACTAAACTGAAAATGCCCAGCCAGGATGATTATCCTCTTATGTTTTATATGACTAAACTTAAGAGCTGTCTGAGTAATCAGTGTCTGTTATTATTATTATTCATCCATTTTCTGTATGGTTTATCCTACACAGGGTCACTGGGGAACCTGGAGCCCATCCCAGGGAACTCAGGGCACAAGGACGAGGTGCGAACCCATCGCAGGGCACAAACACAGACACGTTCACACAATACAGACAATTTGGAAATGCCAATCAGCCTACAACTCATGTCTTTGGACTGGGGGAGGAAACCGGAGTACCCGGAGGAAACCCCTGAACAATGGGGAGAACATGTAAACTCTGCACACACAGGACAGAGGTGGGATTCAAACCCCCAACCCCAGAGGTGCAAGGCACCCCCTTATTATTATTATTATTATTATTATTATTATTATTATTATTAAAATAGACTACTTTTTTTATTAAGCTACACCTAGTGCAAGAAATAAAACAAACTCAACATGAACAGTGAAAAGAAGTTCAAAAAAATGAGCAAAGCTGCAAATAAATCCATTTGTTCCCTAAATGCAAAAACTCTAGTACGACAGCAAGCAGCTGATTTATCTCATGGTTTCATGATTTACATTAAAAGTCATATCCTACATAATCAACAGTCTCTGCTTCTACTGACATGTAAAATACTACTTCGTTGAGAAATCTATTAACAATCTAATGTATCATTTATGAACAGTAACAGCTAGGGGGCTGGGCTCACTGTTGGGAAAAGTACAGTGTACATAGGAGAGGCAGAAAAAAAGTGATTTGGTGTCATTGGAGAATGTAGAATATGGGAATGTGAGCTGTTTATCAAAGTGAAGCACCTATTCAAAGCTGCATAACCACACCAGATTTCAGGTCACAAGCTGCACCCAGACAGGATGTTGCACAATTAGCAATGGTGTGCATGTTCACATGCAATGCTGAGCAGTGCAGACAGAATGTTAAGCCATCTGTGACATTGTGCCATAGATATGCCTTTATTTCCACATAGCACTGGATACAAGATGCAAACATACACACAGAAATGGACACACACTCTACAGTAAAAGGGAAAGTCAGGCACAACAGAAAAGCCTTCGTCCTATCGGTAGTAGATCGCGAGTTTGAATTCCCAAAGATGGGAATTCATGAGAGCAAATTTGGCTGTGCTCTCTGTGTGGGAGGGATGGCATACTTTCTCTCTGTTGTCAATCACGGCAACACTAGCCAGTCAAGGGTGTCTGTGAGGTCACGTATGCGGAAGAGGACAGATAGCGCTTTCCTCCGAGTGTGTGCCTTGTGACGCTGCAGGTCGGAAAAGATGCAGTTGGCTGGAGAGTGGGAACTGGCCAAGACTAAATTAGGGACAAAATGGGAGAAAACCAAAAAAAAAAAAAGAAAAAGGTAAAGATGGCATGTAAAATTTAGGTGGTATACAGAGAGTACATGCTTGCAAGGAAGTCACTACGTACCTATGTGAAAACAAATGTTTTTACCTCACAGTGATGATTGTATCAAAGCATTTCAGCAATGTAAGAATCTATACAAATAATCTGCCATTATATATGCTTAAACATGTCGGTTATAGTTTTATCTTTCCTCAGGACAGCACTGCTTAGATTTTCACTCTCGGTGATACTGCATGAGGTAAAAATAGGATCTGTAAAAAACAATGTAAAAAAATCCAACCTGCAAAATACATCAGAAACACCCAAATCCAGCCAAGAGCAACATAAAGTGACTATGCTTACAAAGCACTACCAGCAGAGGAATGTATGCGAACGCGTGTGTGTGTGTGTTTGTGTGTGTGTGTGAACGTGTACTTGGGGATACTCCGGTGGTGCATTTTTTCCTGCTTGTGTCACTGGAGGATAGGTTTGGGTTTCTCTGTTCTCTGGGAAAGTCATCAAGGCTGGAATGCAGAAGATTGAGATGATTAAGACTATGATTAAGTTATGTGCACAGGTAGCAGCTGTAAGTCTAAATGCATGCATATGTATATAAAAATTACCTAAATGCCCAGTTATATAACTCAATCTAATGTTATACTTGCAATGTGTGCTATATGTAGACATTTATAATATCTGTAACAACTTATTTTCTGGAAAATATACTGACTATAAAGTGAGGTACAGATGATTTTATACTAGTAGACCTGCATTTCTCCGTATATCTTATCCATATATCTGTATAACAGATACAAAAAGCTAAACTACTGTTTATAACACGCCAGAGTGAACTCACGACAAACTCAAGTGTAGACAAATCATAACTTTATTAGCTAGCCCACTGAACAAGCGATAGCTCCAGTGTGCTGCCCAGTCTCATGTTTTGGTTGCCTGGAAAACGTATTGACTAAAAAACGGTAGGTAAGATAATGTAACAACATATTTGCGAGTTAGTTAGCTAGCTAAGGGAAACAAACACGTATATGATCATGGAGCACATCTGGGCCCTGTTTGTGCTCATGACAAAAGTCACTGTCCTACAATCCGACCATGAAATATGGTGTTCTGTCCTCGGCTTACGTGTAAAGCCTAGTTCACACTGTACTGACAGACGCCTTGTTTGTGCAGTTTTGTCAGATCAGTGTGATAACCCTGTCGGCGTCTGTTGGCGTTGGTCAGGGTTTGTTTTCACCAACTGAACATGTTCAATCGCTGAGCAGTGTGGTATATTTTTCCAACAAACTCTGACGTAATCTGACCTGGCCAGGAACAGTTGCCATGATGATGAGGCAAGTGTCCCAGAAAACTCCATAGAAACGAAAGCCTGTGCGCTCGGTGCTAGGCGTGCTAAATCGTCGTTGTGGGTAAAACGGCAAATTTCTGGACGAATCAGAAAGAAGAGGATAAATTATGTATCAATGTGTTATTTATGCCATTTTCCGTATTCTGTTTCATGAAGTAAGAAGCAACAAATGTTTATAACTTATTTGCGGAAAAATATTGTTCGTAATGTATGACCTAATAATGGTCTTAGCTTACCACACAACCTACCTTAAGATGTTTTTCTCTGAGTTGTTGAAACAGTTGCATCAGTTTAAGTAAGCGCCCTGTCTCTCATGTCGCAACAACCAACGCTTCACCCACAACCTCTTTCCTTTCACTTTTCACTCCGTCTTTTCAGGTGAAGAATGGCACGTAAAGACACTAGTAATAGTCAAATTTTAATTGTGGTAAAAGGATCATCCATTTTTAAACCAGTCTGACGGTCCATAAAAAGTCTGTTAGGGCAGTGTGAACATTACAGTTGTGTTTCCCAGCATTCTAAATCCAACGACCAACTTATAAAATCTGGTAATTGTCGGTGTTGGTCAGTGTCTGTCGTGCAGCGTGAACTAGGCTTAAAAGATTAGTGTCTTTAGTTTCTGACATGTTTAACTGTGATGTGCGTGTTGTGCTAGCATGAAAGTTATACGACAGCTTTGCGCTGAACTTTTTTGTACGTTTTTGTCTGTGTTTCCATACCGATTCTAAAACGATCGTCTCTCATCCGTGTACACGAATTATTCCACCTTTCTACTGTACTGTCGGTCAAACTGATTTCTGACCTAAACATCAAGTTTATACATAGCTTAATAAACGTCACCAGATAAAAGTTAAATTTGAATCTGGAGAGTAGATTGTTCACACCTGCAACTCTAAAAATGGTATGGAATTGGGTCATATCCAGATATGAACGCGTCATTTAAACCGTGACCAGGTAATCCGTTCTAAACGGATACATATACAGATACAAATAGGAGGCACACTGTTGTTGTTGTGTGTGTGGATTTTTTATTATTTTTTTTAGAATGCTTGGCTTTCCAGAAAGTTTCACAGGCGACTAGAGGTGTGAGTCGAAACTGGAATCCCGCAGGCAACAAAAACAAAAAAAAGTCTTGAAGGCAGGAGGTTTTAACTTTCATGCGGGCACGTCCAAGTTCTCAAATTTAAAGCTCAAATAAAGACCTTAGAAACGGTCTGGTCCGAGTCGCGGTGGTTTAAATTAGGCTAGTATTTTGTTTATATTTTGGGAAAGAGAACCAGCTAAATTCAAAAATATCACGGGCATGTACAAGCAAAAATAATAACCCAGTGAGCAGGATTAAAAACAGTACTAAACACATCTCTCTAGTGGATATGGGGATGTCTGATGTCTGAGCCAGTATTCACAGACCATGCTGATAGTGCTGGCATTTCTACCTCTCAGTTTTTTTCTAATGTTTTTCTGTGTTTTGCAGTGGTAGGGATCATATTTAATTAAAAATAACCCTTCTGTTTTGAGCCACACCCACTTCAGGTCTAAATTTGAATATAAATACAGTTACAAATATTTGAAGCATGAAACAGAGATACAGATACTGATTGTGTTACACCCCTATAGAGAAGTGTGTCATACAGGAAATCAATCCCTTGTTCCTCAAAGAGAAAACTCTCCATAATCAACCTCCAACTGATGTCCTGAGTCTACTAAACACGTGCAAATTACTGGTTTCAAAAACGACCCCCTTCATTCATATTCCCCAACTCTGAAAATGATCCCTTCACACGGATTTTGCACCAGACTCAGACCAGTACTGACAGTGTGTAAATAAACCTTCAACGTGTCCTCTTACACCCACTGAAAATGATAATGACACACTGGTGAAACATTATTGGAACCCTTCAAGAACTTCTTTTAAACATCTCTACTGGTTTAAAGGTCAGCTTTGCCCTGTAATTCACTTCACTGAGCACGGTACAGATTTCAGATGGCAGATCATCATCTCGGAGCGCATTCTTTCTTCTGTGGTCATAGGACAACATACGAGCCAGGCCAGAATAGGAGAACTCAGCATCCAAAGCACACAGGCACAGAGAGAGGCTTGCTATTTGTTCATGGTTGTACTTAGAAGTTCTGACCATGGCCTTAAGGAAAGTGTACTCTAGTGACTGAGGTTAGAGGCCGTTTGATTTGATAGCTGTCTGACCTCGAGGTCAGAAAAATGGCGGAACTGTATTTCACTCCCCGTGTATGTGTACGAGGGAGTGTACTTCTGTCCCCTTGAGGAACTTGGTCTACGTCAGCCATTAGCACTAAGATCATGACCTTTGACCTTGAAAATTTGTGGACTTGGCTAGCTCTAATCTAAATGGTTGGTTCCTCTTTTGGGGGAAGAAGTGCAGCTTGGGAAGTAAGTCATGGGAAAATGTTCCCATCTCCAGTGGCCAAGTGGAATGCTTTATTCTGACCCTTGAGCTCTGAACGAGGAACGAGGAACATCCTTTTCCTGCTTTCATAACACAAGGCATTCAGATCAGAGCTGCAGTTCCTATTATGTATGGGTATGTAAATCACTATATGAGCAACACCACATACCTGATGTAACACATTACACAAAAATGAAATGACATATTCATGAAAACACTCTTTGATGGACTGCTGGAATGCATAGGCTTTCGTTTCTCACAACCTAATTAAAATCTTGTTTGAACGTGTCAGCTGCAAGTCTGAGTGACAACTGAAACCTGCGACCAGGATATAAGGCTCTTATAATGTTTGATATGTTTTAAAGGAATACTCCAGTGTTTCCAGCCTAATCTCAATCTGTGCATATATGCAATTACTATAGACAATTTTTTTTGTCCTGGGCTCTCTCTGATTCTCTAATGTCAAGAGAATTTCATTTCCTGATATTTACATCCAGATGTGTTAAACAACTTAGAACATGGCATATTTTGTATGAGACCACCTAATTTTTAGGCGAGAAAAAGTATTGGAACAGACAGTCTTAGAGTAAATTAAAGTAAATAACACTTTAATATTTGGTTGCACAGCCCTTGCTTGCAGTTACTGCATCAAGCCAGTGACCCAATGACATCACCAAACTGTTGCGTTTTTCTTTTATGATGCTTTTCCAGGCTTTTACCTCAGCCTCTTTCAGTCTCCTCTACAGGAGGTAAAATGCTGCTCAATTGAGTTGAGGTCTGGTGATTAACTTGGCCAGTCTTAAACCTTCCACTTTTTCCCCCTGATGAAGTCCTTTGTTGAGTTGCCAGTGTGTTTTGGGTCATTGTTTTACTGCATGACGAAGTTCCTCCCAATTAGATTGGATACATTTCTCAGAAAATTGACAGACTGAATGTTTCTGTAGACTTCTGAATTCATTCTGCTACTACCATCAGGAGTTACATCATCAATAAAGATTAGTGAGCCTGTTCCAGAAGCAGCCATGCAAGCCCAAGCCATGACACTACCTCCACCATGTTTCACAGATGAGCTTTTATGTTTTGGATCACGAGCTGATCCTTTCTTTCTCTACACTTTGGCCTTTCCATCACTTTGGTAGAGGTTAATTTTGGTTTCAGAACTTTTGTGGCTCATCTCTGTATTTCTTTGCAAATTCCAATCTGGCTTTCCGATTCTTACTGCTGATGAGTGGTTTCTTCTTTGAACAACAGATTGTGATACCTTCACCCCTGACCTGTGGAGGCTGTTGGTGATGTCGCTGACTGTTGTTTTTGTGTTTTTCCTCATAGCTCTCACAATGTTTGTCATCAACAGCGGTTGTTTTGTTTGGCTGACCTGTGTCTGGCTGTTAGTACACCAGTGGTTTCTTTCCTTTTTGGGACATTGCAAATTGTTGTATTGGCTATGCCTAATGCTTGTGCAATTGCTCTGATCAATTTTCCTTCTTTTCTCAGCTTCATAATGGCTTGCTTTTCTCCCATAGACAGCTCTCTGGACTTTATGTTGGTTTATCCTTTTTTAACAACCAATGCAGTCTTCACAGGTGAACCCCAGGGCTCAAACCGAGAGTAGACATTCAGAGCTATTAATTGTTTAAACAATCAATTTAACAGGGCACATCTGGGCAACAAGTAACACCTATCAGTCACGTTTTCCAATATTTTTGATCACTTGAAAAATGGGTGGGTTCAAACAAAAGGTGGCATGTTCTATGTTGTTTATTACATCTAGGTGTAAATATCAGGAGATGAAAGCTGAAATTCTGATCTGTCGTCTCATATTCATTTTTTTTCATCTCAAACCCAAATTTCTTCAGTGTACAGTGAAAAAAATAAAATAAAATTCTCGATGGGCTACGGATCCAGTAGACAGATTTAGGTTGAAAATTGCTAGAGTATGCCTTAAACTTTTATCTTCATTTCTGAGATGAGAGGAATGACTGAACCTACTTTGACCTTCTAATTACAGAGCTAACAAAGCTTCTTCCAGAAAATGACTGCCCCTTCATTGCCAAGGTGTAAGGTGTTTAGATGAAAGGAAAAAGCGGAATGTTTTGATCTTTTAAAGTAGGTTGGATGAGAGAGAAATGAGTGAGAAAGAGAAAGAGGGAGGGAGGAGAGGTATGTTGGGTGCCACACCTGCAGCTCAGGTATGGAAGGGGGACTCCAGAGGCTTTTACCCTGACATGATGACACATCACATGTGAAGGATTCTGTTTCAAGGGAGTGGCAGCAATCATCATGGCAAATCGGTCTGAAGGTATCATTGGCATTTAATCTCTCTCTCTCTCTCTCTCTCTCTCTCTCTCTCTCTCTCTCTCTCTCTCTCTCTCTATCTATCTATTTATGTCTCTCCCCCCACACACAAACACACAGTGTGTCTCTTTTTATATACACACAAATAGTCATTTACATCTAGATAGTGTCCTTTCTTTGCCCTCTATAAAGTGTGTTCTTATAGATCACGCATGCCTCTACCTGTTTGTCATAGGCTCCTTCCTGTTTCACTCCTCTGATGTGCGGATGTTTTTCACACAGCTATAACAATCTACACAACTCCAAACACGTACATTGCAGTTGCTTTTATGAGCTATCTGCATAAACAGTAATACACTCACAAGGCACCACACACACACACACACACACACACACACACACACACACACACACACACACACACACACACACACATACACACACACACGCCAGGGCAATTTAGAGCAGCCAGTCCACCTACTGGCATGTTTTTAAGAGGAAACCAAAGTATCCAGTAACAGCATGTCAAGTGTGTAATGAATTGCAAGTGTAAATGAATTTCTACTATAGAAGCAATAATGTATTTTGTGATTTGAATCAGAGCTGCTGTTATAGAAAATTCAACACCTACCGACCAATCAGATTCAAGAATTCAACAGCATTGTGGTGTACAATATAATATTAAACCCTATTAGGACTGTAGAATGTTGCATCTTATTTTTCATTCAAATATTACCAAATTTCCATGGAGGCAGGTACAAACAGACGAAAACAAAAACAACAAAAACAACCGCTCATGTCACAATTATGTCACAGCATCCCATAAATGCCATGACACTTTATTGCCTTTTATGTCCATTTCGTGGCATCCTGTGGCATCCAAGCAATTCATTCCTCTCTGACTGAACATTACAAGTATGAGAGGATTGACATGTGTCACATGACTACTCTGTATCAAGCCTAATGAAGCCTGGGTGTTTTTTGCATTTCTGACATGCGTGGCATAAGCCATATAAGCTCTATGTAACCAAAACATGAAATGTCACCTGGCGTCATTCTTAACATTTTGTACAATGCCACTGTGGTGTCTTTCCCATAAACACCCTGTGCTTAAATTAAATGGTTCAGAAACGTTTTTTTAATGGTATGTAGAGCTGAATTGGCGTTATGTAATACTGACATGCTGTTCTTGTGCTAGGTTTAAGCAGTTAGAGTGTTTTACAGGTGTGCATAACAAATCCGTCAAAAGACACATAACCCCTTAATATGTGATATTTAATTTTAGTTTACCTTACAGTCAATCTGCCTCAGTAAAAGATGTACAGTTAGCAAAAAATGCTGATTAACCTAGCAAAATGTTAAGAAAAGCTGCTCATTATAGATAACTATTTTCTACTTGGATTTGTGCTTTGGGTGGTTATTGTGCTGGAAGGTGAATTTTTTCTTCATCTTCAGATTGGTATTTGCAGCTATCCATAATTCCCTTTATCTTGACTAAAGCCTCAGTCCCAGCTGAAGAGAAGCAGCCCCATAGCAAGATGCTGCCACCACCATGCTTCACCCTGGGTATGGTGTTCTTTGGGTCGATGAGCTGTCTTGTTTTTGTGCCAAACATGCTGTATCTTTTAGAATTATGCCTAAAAAGTTCTGGGGTGTGTGTGTGTGTGTGTGTGTGTGTGTGTGTGTGTGTGTGTGTGTGTGTGTGTGTGTGTGTGTGTGTGTGTGAGAGAGAGAGAGAGAGAGAGAGAGAGAGAGAAAGGGGTTCCATCTAGCCACGCTGACCTACAGCCCAGACATATGACAAATATGAGAGATTGTTGTCACATGCAGGGAGCGACTATTAATTGCCAGATATTCCTGCAGCTCCCATAATGGTGTTCAGTATAGAAAACTATTTTCTACCATTGGAAAATAATAGATGATATTTACCACAGCTTATTACCAGTCATGTGACCAGCAGTAATTCAGTAATATACATTTAAAATAACCCCTGAACAAAATAAATCAGAATTTTAAAGGCCTACCTTTATTTGAATGTATATTTAATACCATATAGATTGGTCTGCTTACACTACTATTTAAAACAGGGACTTTCTCAGTACATCAGAACTGATTCACAGTGCTACATATGTGAAATATGTTCAAAATATTTCAAAGGTTTAAACTTGGATGAAGTGGCACCCAGAAACTTTTAGCTAGCTGCATGCTTTCTAATAAATAAGTACTAATTAAGTCTCCGTTTTTTTTTCTGAACATTTGAATAGCTAGATAGTCAAAGTTAATCTATTAAAAGACACTATGGATTTGATTGCTGTGGTACACTATATATATATATATATATATATCAAGATCAAGCTAAATAAATTGCTGGAACTATGACAGGGAAAATCAGTCCACATAAGCAAAGGAATATTTAGCCAGTGTCTACACAATGTGCACTCATTATGTCTCAACAACACCATATGCAGCTTGTTTGCTAATTGGGAAGATGTCATTTTGGATCACTGTGAATACATGTTATTAATATTCCCATTATTTTATAGTTTTATAGCTTCACTAGCTGACTACTGTGAGTTTCATGTTCCATAAGGAATAAAACATGTCAAGGCATGCTGTTATGGGAAAAATAATCAGCAATGGGGTATTGTTATGCCACCTGAGTCACTGGTAACCACTGTTACCATTTTCCAATAACAGCACATCCTGAAGTGTTTTATTCCTCTCATTCCACAGTAATTTACCAATGACTGGATTTTTTTTTTTTACACAATAAAGTACGACACATCATTCTTTTTTTATCCATTTATATTCCCTGTGTAAGTAGTTACTATAGAAACAATAACGTATTATTGAGCGTGTTAATATAAAACTGGGATTTGTCTTGCAGCCAGACCTACTTTTAAAGATGCTGTTATGGAAAATTAATCATCACCTTCTGACCAATCAGAATAGAGTGTTCAACGTTGAACATTCCGACGTATGCCAACATATGTATTAGGAATATCTGGTAAGACTCAGATACTGAACTCCCCCTCTTGTCTACTTATGATGCAAGCTAGTTTACTAGCAGTTAGCTAACTAGATAGCTATGAATAGCAGGGGGACATGGGAGCATTACCAAATTCTACATTTAAGCCATTTTAAAGAAAAAAAGTCTCTTGATGTTTAATAATTTATTATTTTACACAGATTATTTCAATGGTAAACTTGTGAAGATAAATCTATTTAGACAGTGAACGTACACGTTGCATAAAAAAAAACCTTGTACAACAGTACTGAAAAAAAAAAACCCATAATGGTCATATTTTTTTGCAGCGAACCACCTCCAGCTGTGCCTTCATTCTGCCATGAGCTACATGAGGAAAGAAAGATTGCATCTGAAATAGAATTTGAAACAAGGCCCAAAGTCCCTTTTGGAGTCAGGCATTCTGGAACTGCTGAAGAAGGCAATATACGGAACAGAATACACCGAAAACTGCGATAACTGCGTGAATTAGCGATCAGTTACCCATAAGAAATCCCAGCGTAGTTCAAATGTATTATTTTATCCTTATTAAAATGGATACAGACAGCTCAGACGGCAAAAGTCTTTTGGCACGGAACCCAAAACCTCATGAAACTCTAAACCCACTATGAGCTACCTCAGAGGCTTACAATCGGCCATAAATGACAGGAGTAACTGAGACAGTGGGGGGAAAAACGCTAGTGGAAAAACCGAGAGGCCAGTCAGTTCAGCGTGACCTCTCGAGGTCTTCACAGTTATGATACGCTACATATGGCAGCATATGTTGCGCTTATACAGGATTCAACCACTTATACTAAGATCCAACGAAAGCAGCATCAAAAATCATCATTAGAGGTAGGAAGTAGTAGAGTATAAATCTGTTTTTTTTTTTTTAAGTATTTGTTGTTGTTTTTTCCGTTTTAAAACTTTTAACTTTTACTCACTACATTTTTAAGAAACAACTCTATTTATTATTTGCTACAAAATCATACGATCAAAATCTTTCACAACAGATATGACAGCAAGAATGAAATCTGCTACCTGTGTTGGGAAAGCTACTTCACATTTGTAAGCTCAAGCTACAAGCTAGCTACTGTGCAGCCAAACTACCCTTTTCATAAAGGGGGTCATTCCTATGTCCCCCAGGTCCAGTATTCTGTTAACACACATTAAGGGTATGTCTCAACCAGCTCCCTAGTTCAGTAGTCAGGGCACTGGTCAGGGAGTCGGCCATTTTAAGGGCTGTCTCAATTGCAAAATCCTTCCAGTGCACTGAAACGTTTGCTCCCTAAAAAATCCCACAATGCACCGCAAAAACCAGGGAGCATTGATGCTCACTATGTTCTCTTACTGGAAATGACGTCATGTTTTCTAAAGCCTCTCAGCTCGAAAAAAAATGGCGGATGAATTCTCAGCCAACTTCCGGCTACAAATGTAAGTAGCTTGTTATTGTTGTTGTAGCTCTCAAATGATTACTTACATTAGCGATTTTTAACTTTATTTGACATTCTATATACGGTTTGTTTGAGTCTAACAACTTTTAAGTGTTTAATGATTTGTTTAAAAAATCCACTAGCTTGCCTATGATTCTGCTTGACATATTATGACAGAAATACATGTGATTAAGCTAATAATATAACATATAAAAAAATTTAAATTTTTAATTTTTCATGATGTTTTACAGTGCAAATATGTAGTCATGTCGCCGCAAATCGAGTCATCAGTGTCCCAACGTGTAGTGAGCCAAGGTCCTTACCAGTGCCCAAACTCGTGTACACAATATACTAAATCACTACCTACTGAACTATGTTGAAACATACCCTACATAACTTTTCCAAAGGTTTTATGTAGTCAGGACTCATTTTCCCAGGGCCTTATTAACTTTAAATTAATTCATTACATTTATATAGCACTTTTCTAGACACTCAAAGCGCTTTACATAGTGTGGGGGAAATCTCCTCAACTACCACCAGTGTGTAGCATCCACCTGGATGATGCGATGGCAGCCATAGTGTGCCAGAACACCAGCTATAGGTGGAGAGGAGAGTAATGTAATTCAGGCATGGAGATTATTAGGGGGCCATGATAGATAAGGGCCAATGGGTTTTTTTTTTTTTTTAATGTCCACAGAGAGTCAGGACCTCAGTTTAACATCTCATCTGAAACACGGTGCTCTTTTTTTACAGTATAGCCTCCCTGTCACTATACTGGGGCATTAGGACCCACACAGACCATAGGGAGAGCACCACCTGTTGGCCTCCCTAATACTACTTCCATCATCAACCTTAGTTTTCCCCCAGGCAGTCTCCCATCCAGGTACTGGCCAGGCTCAACCCTGCTTAGATTCAGTGGGAAACCAAGCAAGAACTGCAGGGAGAGCTGGCTCTGGCACTGAGATATAGCTTTTAACTGTAAACACCAAAGACACATTTAAATGACTAACATCATACAGTCATTTAAAATCCATACTTCATTCACACTTTTAATTTATGAAAGTTATTAACTTATTAGCTAGGTTGCACATGCTGAACCCTCATTTGTGCTGCTCTAAAAATAGCTGTTAGTCTACATTCATACATTCATACAGTTCAACTCCATGCATGAACAATAGTGAAATGTATACACTAAACTGAATAAATGCCATACTGTAGCCTATAAACACAGTAAATGGTCATAAAAGAAACAAAATGTTAAGAGTGAACATGTCCCAGCTCTCAGGTATGCTGAAGCCTAACTCCAGCTTTAAATCACCACGTGTTCATTAGGTGCCATATAAATATGGGGAATATAGAACCCTGGGAACATAGGAATGACCCCCACTACAAGCTCCTAAGAAAATGTAGCTAACTACACTAAAGCTACTTTGTCAAACTGAGAAAAAATTAGTGTTGGGAAAGCTGTTTTGCAATTTTAAGCTTAAGCTACAAGCTAGCTACAGCCAAACTACCCTTTTCATAAAGTAGCTACAGTATACTACAAGCTACTAATAAAATGTAGCTAACTACACTGAAGCTACTACGTCAAACTGAAGAAAAGCAACTGATATTTTCATTTTATTGTGCTGCTTCTACTACAAAGAGATTTTGCTTTTCTATTTATAAACCACTCTGAGTAAGAAACAGTTAACATTGCTTAACTGTAAAACAACAATAATATACAGAGAGAGAGAGAGAAACAATGCTTGGTTCAGCTTGTTTCTATAACTAGCTAGTTTTGTCTACTTGGTAAAAAAAAAAAAAAAAAAAAAAAAAAGCTAGTTACTTGGGTCAAAAGCTAGCTAGTTACTAGTTAGCTAGTTATTAACACTTTAATTTCCAATTGGGATCAATAATGCATTACTGGAAAAGGTTTTTTTCTTTTTTTTTCTTTTAAAACTCATCTACTACCACAATGTTAAAAATGCTAATAGTTAAGCTAGTAGCATTGTTACTTGTAGCTAGCTACTCCCCAACACTGTTTATCACTATATCACTATAATCTATCTGTTGCTACATACTACACTTTATTTATCAGTTTAGCAGTTCGTATTGTTACAGCTATCTATTACCATTCAACTAGTTTGTATCATCATGCTAGCAAACATTTGAAAGATTAGCAGTGAAACTGTTGTTAGTTAGCCTTAGCTGTGTTTCTTGGTTTATTGGTGAAAGAGGCACTACTTTCTTGTACTTTTTACTTTCAAGTCAAGTGAGGTTTTGTCATTCCTCTATATAGCTTGTATACATTGGAACGAAATGTCATTTCTTCAGGACCATGGTGCAACAAAAGACAGTACACAGGACTACATACAGTGCAAATACACAACAGTGTGAGACGAGTGCAAGACAATAAATACACAGAAGAGAACAATAGATATACAGGACAACAAATACATAGATCAATAAATACACAGAACATGGGCTGCAAACTGTAAACTATTGTGTAACGTAGCAGCACAAGTATAACAGCAATATTGGCAGCAAAAACAAGTTCCATGATATAAAAGTGACTGATGCAGCTATGTAAAGTGCGGTGTGCGGTGGTACTGAGCCTTACTGGGTTAGGTGTTTGACTAGCCCAGGTGAGCATTGGGAGGCAGCAGGGTGTTGAATAATCTGACTGCCTCAGGGAAGAAACTGTTGTCTGTTGGCAGTGGCAGGGATGCTTCTGTACCTTTTGCCAGATGGCAGGAGGGTGAAGAGTCCATGAGAGGGGTGAAAGGGGTCATCCACAATACCAGTGACTTTGTGGATGCAGCGGTTGTTGAATAAGGTGTCGATGGTAGGTAGAGAGACTTCGATGATCTATTCAGCTGTTCTCACAATTCGCTGTAGGGTCTTGCTGTCAGAGGCTGTGCAGTTCCCGTACCACACAGTGAGACATCTGGTCAGGACGCTTTCTATCGTTCCTCTGTAGAAGGTGGTGAGGATGGGAGGGGGGACTTTGGCTCTCTTCAGCCTCCGCAGGACGTGGAAGTACTGCTGGGCCTTCTTGGCTAGGCAGGTGATCTTGAGAGTCCAAGAGAAGTCCTCCGTTATGTGCACACCACAAAACTTGGAGCTTTTGACTCTCTCCACAGTTGTTCTGTACTTTCATATTTTGAGTTGACTTTAATTTATCCTTAAATATTACTTTTATTACCTCTGATTATCACACATTAAAAACTTTACAGTGGATACATGGACTGAAGCCCACAGTAGCTACATCAGTATTTTGTAACACACACACACATGCAGAAAATATGAACATTCCATGGATGAACAATGTCATATCTTTTAAGCTCATCACTTCCTGTGTGCTCCAAAAATAATCAAGGAACGTATTACAAAAATCCAAGTTTTTTCTTTTTTTTGCAGAGGGCATAAATAGTACGTGCTTGTTAAAGATCAGCCTCCATCTGCTTGTCCTCAGTAAAGGCACATAGCGAACACTTCATGTCACAGCATCTTCATGTTGAGGATGGACGTGCCTCACAGCACACGTCCCCAAAATGGGACAAATTCCTCACTAAAGAGCTCTGGGTTTCCGACCTCTCCTCCTCTTACAGCGTTGGATGGCTAATCTGTCTTTTTGAGTGTAATTGCATAATAATTCACGTAGCCAACCACTGCAGTTAAGGGAGCAATTTGACCTAGAGCGACCCAATAACACGGGTAATAGTTAGGGAATGCAAGTGGGCAACCATTCACATTTAATCATGCATAGTAATAATAATAACAACTGGTGGAAATGAACTTTCATTTATCAATAGCAAACTTTCTGTCAGCGGTCAGTATTTGTAAGCTGATCTCAGAAGGACACTGAGAGAGATCTGGTGGAGGAAAGAGAATGAAGTGAGAGATTACTACTTGCTTTATGGAGACATGAATTAGTCACACAGTTCAGAAATTTCACGTAGTTGTCATGGGCTACATCCATGTTGCAGGTATTTTTATTTTCCCAACGTGACCTTTAATTTGTTTTTGTTGTTTTCCATGACAGTGCTCAATTCCAGGGGGGTCGCAGTATAGCACAGTAGCTCACATCTCCAGGGTCTCTGGTTTGATCCTCAGCTCAGGTGGCTGGTGGGTGGCTTTTCACGGTTGCAACAACTTCCATTTGTATTGATACTTTACACCAGTTTCCCAGGATTTTGTTCTCTTGAACACATGGGATGGAAACGGTGCTTTATTCGCAAATGTTTTATGTGTTATTCCTATATCTTTATGTGATAAGTTAAATTTGCAACTTGGTTGGAAACATAGCTAGTCACTGTTTCTTTGAATCTTCACATGATTCTGCTTTCATGTAGTGATAGACAACATGGCAGGAAACACACACATTTGATAGTAATTTGTCTGTAAATATGCACCTAACCTCCACAGAACCTTTAACCATCCATCAGAGGGACTACTGAAGAAATGTTAAGAGTTCAGGGTTCATTTATCAGATTTATTCTTTTTTGGTTCACGCCCTACCCGGCATTTGCATATTTAAACCTGATTGGCTCTTATAGTTTATGACACAATAATACTTGCTGGCCACTAATTCAGATTTGCCACTGAGCTTATTTTTATTATTTGACCAGACTCTCCATCACCTCTTAAAGGATATAATTATGCAAAACACATTTTATGATATTTAAGATGACCTTAGGTATTACTTCCATGGTTTAGTAAAGGGCAATAGTCTACACTAGACTGTCATTCTGACACCTTCTGTCATATGTCTCTGGCTCCACGAAACCTGCTTCTTCTTTTTCTCTCGGTCTTTGCCTCTATGACAGTGTGTGTGTGTGTGTGTGTGTGTTCCTACACATGGTTGTTATGTCTGTCTACATATGTAAGTGTGACTTTTGCTATACCACACCATCACATTCTAACACATGACAGCCAAAAGACATTTCTATGAAAAAGTCATTGTCTGATCTGAGACCAGGTTTAGACTCTGTCTCATGGTGCATGTAATATGGCTTCAGGGCAGGAACCTGGTCTGGGATCTGAAGGATGGAGCTGCTTCCACGCAGATGCTCTTCAGGTCAGAGGGTATTAGCGTCAGTGGTAAGGATTCCTTAAGAGCTTTTGTCAGGGCTGACATTCTTCTTCATGTCGCTGTGTCTCTGTGTCAACAGTGGAATAAAGAAGGTCACTGAAGAAGCCTGCGCAGCTGAGGAGAGGCGTGGATGAAGAGAGAGAGAGAGAGAGAGAGAGAGAGAGAGAGAGAGAGACGGAGAAAGAGAGTGTCATGTTAGTAATGTTAGAGTTTTGGACACCAGTGGGCAAATAAATCTAATGGGTTGAACACACATTAAGTAACAATTGTCTCTGCCGGTGTCATCTGCCAAGGCTGATTATGAACAAGACATAATGTCTTGCACATTTCTCAAGCCTTTATTCTCTGAACCATTTCAGAAAGCTGAGAAAATATGAATGTGTGCGGTATTGTGTGGGTGGGAAATTCAGAGAGCAGTTCTTTTTCTGGGAAGGGTAAAATAAAAACAGCTGAGTGTCCACACACACACACACATTGTGCTGAGACTGCAGGAAAGTGTGCTGCAAAGATTTGTAACTGTGATGGGTGTGAGTCAAGGAAAAAACCTTCTCAGATTCTTATCAGGTAAC
Organism: Cranoglanis bouderius; assembly: GCA_023630585.1. Taxonomy (NCBI): domain Eukaryota; kingdom Metazoa; phylum Chordata; class Actinopteri; order Siluriformes; family Cranoglanididae; genus Cranoglanis; species Cranoglanis bouderius. The sequence goes on from CM042554.1 coordinate 14,064,466, forward strand.
AGTAATAATCTCGCTGGGAAAGTTTTAAGGATATTTAAAAACCTGTTTTTTACGTGCGTGTTTATGTATGAGAGGGATGGAGAAGGAAAGACGGAGACTAATTCAGCCCTCTTGGGACCTATTTAAGGCTGGAGGAATGTTCTGTCCAAAAATTCATGGGGTTTTGAGACAAGACGTCATTCATACGCATTTACACAAAGACCGAATGTTTGGGTTTTTTTTAACATTAATTTTGTCTGCTCTCACGGCATCTGTATTTCTATGAGAAGAAAAAATAGACTGCCTGGCAATTTGACATTAGCTTATTGGGATGCCATCTACAACCAACGCTGTGGTGTGGTGTGGTTACATGCTATATAAACCCAACAGAGGTTTTAATGGGGGAAAACACTCATACAATATAAGCCTCCCAATTATATAATTAAATCCAGACTAAAAATTAAAGGCCCGATATAGTGTGGATGAGAGGTAAGTAGTCAGGGTTGGCAGTATAAGGGACACTCAAGAGCGCCCTGTGCTGACACAGGAAATCCTGGAAATTCCTAAAAGAGATACGGAAATCCGTCCGCTGTTCCACGCAGGGATTGTTTCTCTTTCGATCCCCCATTCCAGACATAAATACACAGCAGTCCGAGCACCGAGTCGAACCGAGCAGTGAATCTCACCACCAAATGGAATTATGTCAGCTTGTATTTATGAAAAAATATTTGTGGTATCATTCATAGCCAAACAGTGATTCATATCCAAACACTGCTTTCTCATGAAATGGGTCAGTGAACACGTTAATCCTGGAGATTTGAATGCAAACCCTGTGGTTTCTACAAGACCCTGTGCTTCACAAACTTTAATTTCTTCAGCGTTTCATCACACATTTTCCGACGCAGTTAGCTAATTTTTTTTTTTTTTTTTTGGAAATCCATCTCCAAACCACCAGCCTCTCCCATTTAAATGATGGAGTTCCCAGGCAGCTCCTCTCTCTGACTGCTGATCTTCCTGGCGCTGAGGTCTAAAACCCAAAAATTACACTCAATTATTAATATGGAAAAGGGAATTTGTATTTTTTGCTGAGTTCACATGACCAGTAAAGAGCGGTTACAACCAATGCAGTTCACACACACAGGTTTGTCTTACTGTTGAGAAAACCTTCCATTGACATGATTATTAAATGGATCTTTTAGTTGTTAAATAAAAGTTTTTATTAAAAAAAATAAAGCAGTTTTCCTTTTGGGCACCAGTCAAAAGTACCAATAAACATGCCCCCCCCCCCCCCCCCCCACACACACACACACACACACACACAGATAAGCTATGTTTAAATGAATTCATTAAGGTCCCTGTCACACTTATGCAACCATCACTATTATGAGCGCCAACACACACCTTGAGACCAAAGGACAAGGACCGTGACCTCACACCTAGACGTCTCCGTGGTAACCAATAAACCAAACCTGTCACCAGATGCACACGCTATTATGTTTGTTGAATATTGATTAGCTAGATAAATGTTAATGCTGCAATGCAAAAGGTAGCTGTGCTGATTTATAACAGCCTCCTTGCACAAAAGAACACACACACACACACACGCACATGCGCAGACACAAACTCAGACCCAGTGTGCGTGTGTAAGTGGTTGGCTGCCTTTGCAAATGAGCTCAGGATGCAGGATGTGGGCAACTCAAACTCACGTTGTTACCTGTGAAACGTCTTTCATCTACTTCTTTTTTTCTCTCCTCAACCGCTCTGCTCTCGATTCTTCTGCTGCCGTTCTGTTCATCCTCCCACTCGCTGCAGAAACACAAACTGCTGAGACTTCAGAGGAAATTTAACTTATATCAGTAAATGACTCAGATCTGATAAACTGCTTATGAATGTGAATCACTTTTTGCATCATCTAGGCCCACTTTTTTTTTTTTTTTATCAATAGCATGTTAATGTTAATGCTTGTTAATCCTGTCACATCGGAAGCAAGTTACATTTATGACGAAACATGTATTATAGTATATTACATCTATACCTTTTAATATTATTTTAAGATCAAAGAAAGACATTGCACAGTACAATGATATAGATTACAGGATGTTCAACTACGTGTACTTCGTGTGTGCTGAAGTTTAGTGCAAAAGTTTGCATAACCCCAAGGAATAACAAGAGCAACAAGACATTGTTAGGTTTTTACAGATTCTTCTTTACCACAAGTAACAAAATAGCCAAATGGTTTACGTTAAGTAAGAAATGTTGGGATGTGCTGTTATCAACCATATAATAATCAACCATGTGGTGTGATGCGAAGCAGAAGGCCCCAAAGTTGATTATTTTCAATAACAGCACAGTGTTTATTCCACTTATACCATAACTAATGCCCTTTTTTCATATTTATATTTATTAATTTGTCATTTTAAAATGTTTTAATTTAGTAAAGACCAATATGGCAGGTTTTTCATCTATTTCTAGTTGCATTTAAAGTTGTGGAATGTCCACAAAGCAATTTAGTTCCTGTTATCACTTGTGTTATAGCAGCTATAAACAGTCGTTCCTTCACCATCCTCTTTTTTTAATAAGCTTGTCATGTTACTGAGATCTCTGTCCTGAAGACTCTCCTGTGGTGGAAAACTAAAAAAAAAGAAAAGAAGAATTTAAAAAAAAAGGTACAACTTTACCTCTGACTGTTACAAAGCGTTGACACCAAGGACTCCTTCCAAAAATGCTAAATGAACATCTCCTTAGAGAAACCTATATCAACAATTATACATTTGTAAACCCATTTATGTAAGCATGTGCCATGAAAATCCCTGTGTTCGTTACTATAGTAATGATAACATATTAAGATTAGATCATTATTATTATAGACCTGTGATTGGCCTTACACTTTCAGAGCTGCACCTTCTGACCCGATCTGAGATCTCAACGGTGGGAAGTGTGGAAATTATTTATAATGAAAAAACAAACTAAAATATCACTTGAGAACTTTGTATCTCCCTTTCTGATATGACAAATCTATTCTTTAATAGCTGGAATGGCCACCGTTTGACTTTTTAACCTTACACACCATCTTTTGTATCCTCTAAACAGCTTTTCGGTTGTTTTTGGCCCCCTGTAATTCTTGACATATCTGCCCTGACTCTGGCAGATTGCTTTTTTCATCGTGTTTTCCATTCTTCTTGTCAGCTCAGGTATGAAAAATATTTTCGGTTGATTTTGGCATATGTTTTGTATCATTGTCTGATTGTCAGATACACCCATATTTCATAATAGTTTCATTTTAACTTCTTGCAAAGTTAGTTAAGCAAGTTAAGTTTTCTAGGGGTACATTTAGTGTTTTCACCCAGAAACTATGGGCTATGCAAACTTTTGCACTGGACTGTACAAATGGTACCACCAGTCAAAGTCTAGTGATGTACCTTAAATGAGCTTTAAAGGTATACACAATCAGATATGTACTAACAGTGCAAAAAAACAAAAAAACAAAAACAAAAACATACCCTTAAGATTACTTCACAGTTTCCAATATCAAGCTTTTAAAGGTATAGAGGGTGTGATGTGCTCACACATTGTTAGGTGATGATGTGAACTAAAGGATGTGTTTGCTTTGACTCCATTCAGTTTTCACCTCTGTGTAATTACTCTCTGGGCTCTGGGGTCAATTTCACATCCCTGTGCTTGTTGAGCATGTGTTTTTTATGTGTGTGTGTGTGTGTGTGTGTGTGTGTGTGTGTGTGTGTGTGTGTGTGTGTGTGTGTGTGTGTGTGTGTGTGTAGAGGAGATATTAGGTGTGTCTTAAACAACAGTCTTTATTTCTTCAAAATGGAGATCCTGGCTGGAAAAAACACTAGCAGCTGGATCAGCAGTAAATAATAACAGATACATCGTTTCTCAAGAGAGACTCTCATACGGGAAACTACGGAGTTTCCCATTTTATTTCTGGACTGAACTTTTACCTGGCTATGGATGGTCACTTTCTAAATGTATACCATTCCAAAAAAAAAAAAAAAAAACCCCAAAAAAAACCTACTTGTTTAAAACTGTGGTCAGTATAACAACTCTCAGAATAACGTTCTCATTACATCTGAGTCTTTTTCTTTGCATTGTTAAAATGTGACTTGATTCAATTACTCATGATTAATCTGCAACAAAGCGTCACTTGATCCTGTGTTGTGTGCTAATGACTTCATTCTGATCTCGTTTTCTGCTTCGAGTTTCTTCAGTCCTTTGTTTTGCCCGCTGAAAGGATTAAGGAGAACATGTGACAATGTTTGGGAATAACTAACATGCCTTGTAACAATGCGGAGACGCCGAGCCCCGGTCCCATAACGCTCTCTCACGCACAGAAGCTGCTTGCGCAGTTCAGAGAGTGCAAATGTGTTTCTCTGGGTGACCTTTAACCTTGACACATACACACTAACATAGACAAACACAAACACTTTTCAGGGTATCTAGCCTACAGTAGAACAAGCTCTTTCAGCAAAAAAAAGAGATGTAACTCTTAGAACAATTTTTATTGATATATTTATTTTTCTGTGATTTTTAGACACCACACTCTCACACACACACACACACACACACACACACACACACACACACACACACACACACACACACACACACACACACAGAGGCAAAGTGGTAGAGGTCATCAAAAAGGTGTGAAATGAGCGCACCATTACATCAGTCCTCCACCAACACACCACAGATGTTATTAGATGACAGTGCACAAATGTAAATGAATGCAGTATACACAAAATACATGGTGGGAAAGCCTTGAGTATGTGTCATTCAGAAACCTGTAAAGTGGTTATCTACCATATATATATATATATATATATATATATATATATATATATATATATATATATATATATATATATATATATATATATATATATATACACAGTATATACTGACATGTCATAGTGGCACAAAGGCACAAAGTTAAGATGTATGTCTGAGTGGAAAATGTGAATTTTATGTTATGCAGATTTTATATTTATAACCATTTTGCCCATTCTCGTGAAGCGGCACCAATCATTTTGGTCACAAAACGTCACAATTTTCAAGCATCGTAACGTCAGTTGGACTCAATGATCTGTGACTTGGGATCCGATTCAGACTTGAGCTTCTGAGACTCAGACTTTGACTCAGACCTTTGTTTTGTTTTTTTTGCATAATTGTAAATACTGTAAATAGGCTATACTAACCTTACTTAACATTCCTCAAACTATACTGCTACTGATGAGTATGGACTGGACTTGGATTCGACATAGACCAGTGATGATCATCTTGTCCTGTTCATAATAATAGCAGAACACAACACATGATTATAGTATACACGAGGCCCAGATATTATATGCTAAGGTATGAAGCAGACACATAATCATGCCTTGCTTTAATGCTCCCTCTGAGTGTTTTCTAATGCGTATGTACACTTCCTCTTTTGCATAAACACCTGCAGTAATGAGAGGGTACACATCTAAAGAAGGATTCAGGGTCACAAGAACTCTGACTTGACCTGAACTCTGAGGTTAGGGAACATTTTTGCACAGGCTGCCCAAAACAGACACACTGACACAGTAATGCCAGCCCTTTCCCCCCAGCATCACATGCTTTTGGGTTTAATTAGGACCATCTGGAAAATGGGTTTCAGAAGCATGCACACACACACACACACATGCACACACACCACATGCAAAGTGATCAGAAATAGAAAAGGCATTTTTGGTTCTATTTTATGTTGTTGTCCTAATGGTTTCCCAGACTCTCATTGTTGCTTGTGTAAGAATAGTTTAAGGTAGTTATGGGCCTAGGGTTATCAGTTCCAGTCACGATGGGGTCCAATACACGTTGGTGCTTTTCCTACATCTTTTCTAATTTTGGATAAACTGGCGAATTGAATCAGCCTCTACCAAAGTGATGGAAAGGCCAAAGTGTGGAGAAAGAAAGGATCTGCTCATGATCCAAAACATACAAGCTCATTTGTGAAACGTGGTGGAGGTAGTGTCATGGCTTGGGCTTGCATGGCTGCTTCTGGAATGGGCTCACTAATCTTTATTGATGATGTAACTCATGATGGTAGCAGCAGAATGAATTCAGAAGTTTACAATATTTTGTCTGCAAATTTACAAAGAAATGCATCCAAATTAATTGGGAGGAACATTATCATGCAGCAAGACAATGATTCAAAACACACTGCTAACACAACAAAGGACTTTATCGGGGGGGAAAAGTGGAAGGTTTTAGACTGGCCAAGTCAATCACCAGAGCTTAACTCAATTGAGCAGCATTTCACCTCCTGAAGAGGAGACTGAAGGGAGAACCCCCCCACCCCCCATTATATTGTGAAGGTGTTAACACTGCCATCAATTTTTGCACGAGCTCTGCTTTTTCTAAAAGTATCATTTTAGCGGTTCTAGTCTGGTGGCTTTGCCGCTTGGGTCCTCTCTCGTTCTCTCCGTCTCATTTGCAGAGGCAGGTCATGACCCTCTCTGACTACCGCTCCAGTTATATGTCTGTCAGCTGGCTACCATCAACACACACACACACACACACACACACACACACACACACACACACACACACACACATATACATTCCTGGGCATCTGATGATGAGGTGAAATATTTCTCATTCTGAACAGTAGTTGGTGTGTCTCACTTTACCAGGCTGTACACTCCAATTACCTACTGAGGTTTTGTGTTTTACAAACACTCCTCTCTTGTTCCCTGTGCTTCTCCTTGTCTCTTACACACACTTATATACACATAGAGAGTGTCTACAAGCTTAACATCTTAACATTTCTATCACTGCCTTTAGTCTTAGTCATGCTAATCTACACTTATAAAACTTTCTATTCAAAAGCTTTTCAGCTGAAAAAGATAGAAAGAGAAGTGGGATATTTTTAGGTTAATGCACGTTTTATTTAGTTCAGCATGGACTCTGTCCTAGAATTTGTATTACAACACGTCTCAGGTGGTATGGCTCTATTTTGGACACCAGTTACGGACTCAAAATCCCTGCAATTAGAAATGAATTACGTAATATGTGTGTGTGTGTGCACTCAGTGGCCACCCTATTATGTGCATCTACCTTGTAATCACTGCTATTTTATCATGGTGCACTTTGTACACAGTTACTGATTGTACAAAGTTCCTATGTTCGTCAGTTCCTTTCTACCTCATCCATTAGTGGAAGGGGATCACAACTGACCAGATATTATTTGGCTGGTTGGTCATTCTCAGCAAAAGTGACACTGACATGGTAGTAGTGTGTTGGTTCACGTTGGTTCACGTTGGTTCAACTTTTACACTTAGAGACAAAGCTCATCTTTTTCCAAATCCAGTCCATGTTAACCATTCTCTACCCTTTGGCATGTCAATGCTGGAAATGGTGTACCCAGAGTACTACAGCATGGCCGCTATGGACTACAACACCCAGCACCAACAGAGATTGTCACGTTCAGGTTCACCATCTTACTGATTACACACACCTGTTCACAATTGCAGACCACAGTATATATGGCCTCTCATTTCACGCTCACCTTGCAAAGTATATGCTCTGTGATAATTGCCAGTAGTTACTAAGCTGTTGTATTGCCATAGTCTTCCCAGTTACAGATCTTGCTTTTGTGTTTCAAGTTTTGCCTTAGCCTTGCCTAGTTCACACTGCCAAATAATCGCTTGACCTTTGCCTGTTATATTGACTACGCTCCTGTCTTATGTTTTGGAATTGTCTGCCTGTGTCTTCAGTAAAGCTGTTGTTTACCTGCATCCGCTTCTGCCTTATGACACATTTTATCTGATTTGGTTTCTGACCACAAGACCACTGGTGGCTGGTTATTTTGGGTTGGTGGACTGTTTCTTAATGCAGGCGGTGGCAAGTGTTTAAAACTCCCAGCACCTGATCCAACTGTATCAACACCATACATACTAACATGTCAGTGTCACTTCTGTGCTCAGAATGATCAATGCATAAATGCGTACATACATACATAACATCTGGTCAAGGTGCTCCTATGGTTGTCCTTATGTATAGATAGATGGGATAGAGGTGAGCTGACAAAAAGTGCATAGCAACAGCCTGCATAAAGGTTATTATTGTATGTGTACAGAATAAAAAGGCAGATGCATGTAGATACATCCATCCAGTTTCTGTACCACTTATCCTACACAGGGTTGTGGGGGAGCCTGGAGCTGATCCCAGGGAACTCTGGGCACAAGGCGGGGGACACCCTGGATGGGGTGCCAACTCATCATAGGGCACATTCGCACACCCATTCACACAATACGGACAATTTGGAAATGCCAGTCAGTCTACAACACGTGTCTTTGGACTGGGGGAGGAAACCCGGAGGAAACCCCGAAGCACGGCGAGAACATGCAAACTCTGCGCACACAGGGAGGAAGCAGGATTCGAACCCCGAACCCCGGAGGTGCGAGGCAAACATAAGGTGGGTAGCCCTGAATGAAAAAATAAAATCCCAATTTTTACATTATGAAAGCAGCAAGAGCAGCACTTTCGTTGAAAAATGAATGTGTCTCAAAGTGAGGCCCGGAGACCCCCAGGGATCCGTGAATCATGGCTCAGGGTCTGCAATTTTCTAATTTTGTTACAGTGGTGAACACCATAAACCATCAGTATCAAAGTTGTTATGAATATAAATAATATCCCCTGGAATCTAATGACAATATTATGATAAAAATGGGTTCTATGGGAGAAAAGTTCAGAAACGAAAAAACAAAATCTCAAGATTAATGTGTAAAATAACATTATATAGATAAAATATGACTGTACTTGTTTAAATAATGTGCCTGATATTTGTTAATAGTTTGTAAAATAAATCTGAACCAAAAGTTTTTAGTGAAAGGGGTTCTCATGGCGGACAAAAGTGCTTAAAATAAATAAAATTAAATATACAGATAGATAGATAGATAGATAGATAGATAGATAGATAGATAGATGGTATTTATTCATTAAATAATAAATTAACATTTATTTATTTAATAAATATTTATTTTATGCAATGCAATGCAATGCATTTTCATCTTCCTTAGGTTCCTTAGGTTCCAGCTGAAAAGTTTCAACCCAGAAACCTAGCCCCGCCCCGTAAAGCAGACTTCGACCAATATCGAATGGCTGTTGAGTTGCATTGCACAGAAAGGGGGCGGGGTTAATGGACTACCTTATTGTTCGGCGTGTTTGTGCTCGTGCTCAGAACTCGCGATACATTTACGCTCTCTGGACTCTGCTGGAGTATTTAGTACCGGTATCCAGAGGCTTTAAAACTACATAACTACTCACAGCAACAAAATAAATTCAAACTAGGATTTTGTTACGTCTTTGCCCACTGTTAGCTTTCATTTAGGCGTTTTTGGACTTGAATAATTCACTACAGCTGCAGTATCTTCAGGCAGGACAGGCTGCAGAGGTGCGCTCACCTGATGGACTAAAACGCTGCCGGCTCCAGAGATTAAACCGTGTTTAGTTGTGCAGTTCTCACCGCCGCAATGTTGGACTCCACTGTCCAGAATAAGAACGGAATGCTGACCAAAATCCACACACGAATCCGCACAGAGCCGTTTAAGACCAACTACGACCTCCTCGGCAAAGAGCTCGGCAGGTAAACCCGTACTTCCTTTCCTCAGAGTCTTATTTAGAGGTTTTGGGAGCGCGCTCACTGGGTAAACAATATTTATTTATTTTTATTTTTTTTGACAAGACGAGCGTTTAGTTTAGCTTAATAGCTTTCATTTATATTCAGTTTGCGTGTTAATTGGTGGTCTTTTAAATTCACACAGCTGGAGTAACCAGCATTGTAACCTTTTATTTCTCTGACTTGACCCATTAACTGGTTTTGAGTCAGGTAGTAATGTGTACGTTTCATTTATTCCCTCATGAAAAATTCTTTCAAGGCTTAATATAGCCGTAATGTGTGTAAGTCAGGCTGAGGTGAATTAAGTTTAGTGCCAACTGAAGGTAGTCAGGTGTGCAGCTCAGATTAAAGGAATTTTTTTTAAAAATATGGCAGTTTACAATTCTACTATTTTCTGAAACATGTTTCATCACCAAATGCATCTTTAATTTTGCCCTGAAGCTATGAGTCTGTGTGTAGATAACAAATTATGAAAGTCTCTCAGAAAAGATTTTAGGTGACAGAAGTCTCAGCTAAAAGTCCAGTGTTATCTTGGTGGAAGGGAAAAGTGCTACTAATTAAATTTTTAGCCAAAATATCTTTCTAATTGGTCTCTTCTTTTTTTTTTAAATTAATTAATTAATTAATTAATTTTAATTGTATTTCTGGTTCAACATTTGGTTCTTCAGCCGGAAAATAATGATTTATGTTCAATCTTGTGGACACAATTCCCTGAGGCGCCGCAATAAAAAGAAGAAAAAGATGCAAAGACCTTGTCAGAAACTTGTCTGCCTTGGATGTCAATAATAATATATATCTGAGATCCCGTATTTGCTGTGGTTTTAGATAACAGAAATGTTAGGAAAATTCCAACACTGGGTGTTAACAAACATCAAGCATTTAATCAGACAGTAATGTTGTTTAAACTCCACCAGGGCATTTCTCAGATGAATATCTACCGGTAGACCGGTTTCAATTTATGGCTTGAAAAACATGGCGATAAAATCTGTTTGCTTTCCTAGATTCTTGGAATGCTCTTTTTCCCTGGATAAAAACATTCATGACCCCACATGCGTGTGTCACGGGGCCCATAGTTCTTTATGTAATGCATGCTATCTGATCTTCTGTTGAAAGGGAAAGCCAGATCTGAGGGCAAATCGAGCTCTATGTGTACAGGCAGTCAAAATATCGTGACTTTCTGCACCCAAACACCACCTGCTGTGTGCATACGACACACACACACTCACACACTGTCAAGTCATGAGACTTCAGCCTGAGAGGATACCTCAACATGTGTGCTTTTCCTTTTTCTAGTCATGTTTACACATTCTGACAAGTCATTACATTCGTGTCTGCCAAAGAGCTTCAGCTTTATGCTTTATGCTTGTTCGGCTCATTTGGAGCTTGCTTTGAATAAATGTAAATCAACACGCTTACCTTCTTTGGTTAAACAAAGAAATTTCTCTCTCTCGCTCGCTTTCTCATGCATTTTAAAGTGTTCAGGTGATCAGATATCACTGCTTTGGAAGTGGACCGAAGGAAGAGGAGATTGATTCCTCTGCAAGGATGGTCTCACTTCATTTTCCTGACTGATGTTACATAAAAGTCCTTACGAGTGTCCTATTTTTGAGCGCTGCATAGGACCCTGGCCTGATTTCAGTGCAGACTTTTTTTTTTTTTTTTTTTTTTTTGAGTGGCATGTCATTTTTAGGAACTTCCCCTGAGGGCTCTAGAAGGAGTCAGTCCTGCCCTTGTTCTTGCTTACTGTGTGCTGATCAGGTACAGCAGCATGTCCAGGTTTTTAGAAATAGGGAGACTATTAAGAGGACAAAGCACACTATGGGATGGCATTTGCAAGTCTGCATTTGCAGAATATTTTATTTGTTCAGTGGGAATTTGGTTAAAATAAACTGCATGGATTGCATAGGAATAATAACCCACTCAGAGAAGTTACTTATGGTGGCCATTGCCATGTCCATTGTTGTTGCCTTGGGGTGGCCATGGCCTGGGCCATTGTGTTGTCCATTGCAGTATTCTTTGCCATGGCCATTGGACTGTCCATTGCTGTGGCCACTGGACTGCCCATTGCAGTATCCTTTGCCATGGCCTTTGGGTTATCCATTGCTGTAGGCATTGGGGTAGTCATTACCATGCCATGGCCACTGGGCTGTCCATTGCTGAAGCCATTCCCATGGTTTTTCCCATGGCCATTTGGCCGGCTAAGCTTACATCAAGGATGACAGTTTATTTTAAGGTGGCAAGTTGTTTAAGACATCAAATTTGCAGTGTTTAATAAGAGCTGAGAGAAAGATATCTATGGTTGCATTTCTATTCTCTCAGTCTCTTTTTCAGTACACACACCCGCAGACAAGCATGTTAAAGAAAAAAAAGGGGGGGGGGGGGGACAAGTGTCGGTGTTGGTTTACTTTCATGCAGGATGTATAACCACTACTGCATCTGAGTCGTGTGACCACATAGCGTGTGTTTCCTGTCTGCACAGTGAATGAAAACATCCTTTTAAACCTTTTAAGGTAGATTGCAGATTAGTGAGACTAAACGGTGAATTTATCCCCGTTGTAGAATGGTTTAAAAAAACAGACACTGCATATCGAGAACAGTGAAATACCAGATGCTGAACGAATGTTAATTACAACCTGCAACACTTTGCACAGTGGTTATGGTTTTAGTGAATTATTATGGTCAGGGTTGTGCCCTTTGACCTTTTTGTTGCCCCACAGCATTCTTCTTTTGTGTTGTACATGAGTAGATACAGCGAGAGATGGGGGCACCATTTATCAGTGGGGTGTACTGGGTGGTCTGTTGTGTCCCCTACCACCCACATACACACCCCGTGCTTCATACACACCATGATGTGTGTTATTGTGAGGCTTCCTAAAGAAGAAGCAGTGCAGGCGGAGTTACATGCAAATTGTTCTTTTGGCTGTTAGACAAAGGGTTGTACAAACCTACGGCCTGGGCTTTGTGTGTTAGTGTGTGTGGGGGGGGAGGGTTGGGAGCAAAGTGTTGTCTTTTTTTTTTTTTTTTTTTTTTTTTTTTTAAAAGTAATCGCTGAAGTGTGGGCTAGACATCCGATGTAAGGAATGACCCCGTGTATGTGAGGAGGAGGAGATACTTATGTCCCAACTGTCATTTTTGTCTTCTGAGTGTCAGGCTGTCAGAAGAAGAAGCAGAGACTGCGAGAGAGAGAGAGAGAGAGAGAGAGAGAGAGAGATGAGAGAGAGAGAGAGAGAGAGAGAGAGAGAGAGAGAGAGAGAGAGAGAGAGAGAGAGAGAGAGAGAGAGATGCGCACACAATGAGTCAAGTGACCTTAAATGATAACCGAGTAATGTCTGGCTCTGTTCTAATTATCAACCTTGTGGACCTGTGAGAGCAATATCAAGGTCATTAAAGCCACTGAGAATTTTTTTGACATATAACAGCGAAGTGCCTGGTCAGGTTGTGACATCAGAGGCATGCCGATTTTCTTCATCTCAGTAATTATGAAAACAGCATAACTGCCAGCTGTGAGTCATTGTGGTCAGCAGACGAGTCGCTTGTCATCTCGTGTGGGGACACGTCTTCTGCTGATGCAAATGTCAATCATTCAACCATTATAGGCCATTAAGTGAGAACTTCTTTTTTTTTTTCTTACAGTTTTGGGTTTACTGCTGGCAGCACTTCCTATTGTAGGGTGCAAAGCAACACTTTTCTTGTAATTAATGTTAATATTTATTGTCTTTTCAATAGAGACAAACAAATTTTACTAAAAGTAAATCTCCAGTAATTACAGTTGTAGTGAATACAACAAACAAGCTTTCGCTAATTCAGAAGTTTCATCTCTCTTGTTTCTTACAAAAATGTAACACTTCTTGTGCTTTGATCATTTTGATCATTATTCTTATACTTATTCCAACAAAAGATATTTAGTATTTAGTCATTAACACATTTCATAAAGTTTAGGGTAACATCTCAACAACACTTCACAAGCAAAAGCTTAATTGACTATGATCACTAATCATATCTCTGTCTCTTTCTCTCTGTCTCTCTCTCTGTCTCTGCCTCTGCCTCTGCAGAGGTAAGTTTGCCGTGGTGAAGAAGTGTGTGGAAAAGGCCACACAGAACGAGTACGCCGCCAAGTTCCTGCGCAAACGGCGGAAGGGTCAGGACTGCCGTGTTGACATCCTGAACGAGATCGCCGTGCTCGAGGCGGCCAAGGCCAACCCTTACGTGGTGGGGCTGCACGAGGTGTACGAGACCAGCTCTGAGATCATCCTGGTGCTTGAATTGTAAGTTTCACAAACACACACGTTTCAATTAACATGATGCGTAGTGCACAGTGTTGTATGATAAATATAACCTACTGTGATATCACTAGACACTTTTATCAGCCGTGCTTTAGCAATGCTGATCAACTCTGTCAAACATTAAAATATATTTTTAACACTGAAGGTTTCGTTTCCCCTTTTCAGTGTTCAGTGCATTTCTATAGATGCTACATAAAAACATAAACGGTGTTTTGCCATATCAGCCACTTCTAATATAGTGCATTTATTGTACGTGTGTGTGTGCGCGCGCGCGTGTGTAGCTCTCAACCCTGGGGCTGTTCTCTGCTTGTCTCAGATGAGGCAGGTCAGCATTCCAACTTAATAACCACCAGAAATTGGAGAAACACTAACCTTAAAATCACCCCTCACTCGTGAGAATGCAGTGTTCTTGCATTTTTATTTTATTTTTTTTTCTCTAAAGCTTGTCCAGGTACCAAATCATCACTCTCACACTCACACACACACACACACACATAGCAAAATCAGGTCATGACCAGAGAGACACACGGAGAGCGAGGGAGACGGGAGACACGCGCAGTGAGAGAGAGAGATGGAGACAGTGAGAGAGAGAGATGGAGACAGTGAGAGAGAGAGATGGAGACAGACAGAGAGACTGAGACATGCAGAGAGAGAGAGAGAGAGAGAGACAGACAGAGACACAGAGAGCAAGACAGACAGAGTGAGAGAGCAAAACCATCAGGTCATGACTGCACTGTCTCTCTCTTTGTGGCTCTCTCCCTCTGTGTATGTGTCTCTCTCTCTCTCTCTCTCTCTCTCTCTCTCTCTCTCTCTCTCTCTCTCTCTCTCTCTCTCTCCCCCTCCATCTCCCCTCAGTCATGAACTAATTCTTCATGCAGTGTAGTGGCTCATGAACTCACCAGATCATTATGTGAAATGAGGATGATTTTGTATCTCGTCATGTGTGCACATGCAGGGAGGTCCTGCAGGATAAATCCACAAGCTCAGCCTGAATGTCAGACTGTGAGAGGCGTCAGTTCGCAGAGCTGATAACGATCTGTAATGAGTCTCCAATTAACCCTGAGAAACATTTCCCAAACTGCCTCCTCCATCTTTTTTTTTTTTTTTTTTTTTCTTTCTTGTTCCAAGAATCGTTCTTTATCATAATCCCCTTTATTGTACTTTTTATTAGGGTTTTTGTGGCTTCTTTAGATTTTCCCTTATTGTCAGCATTGCAACACTTACACCAACTCTGCACTTTTTTTCTGAATGTTTCTTCCACACCAGATGCTGATCGCGAGTAACACGATAGATCGCATCTCTGTCTAACTCTCAGTAGCCCACTTCCTGTGCACCTTTCATCAGCTTCTGCTGAAGATCAGCTGTACGTCAGTTACCAGCCTGACACAGACGTGTGTGTGAACACTGTGTGATGCACACCACAGTGTGTCATTACCTTATTAGGAAATTCTTCTGGTTAATCATTCATTCATTTTGGCTTGAAGTTAATCTGGTCATTATCATCATGAGCGTTCTTACAGTCAGTCATCTTCTCCGTTTATGTCTCTGTCCCCTGTTCTGTATTATCTTGTCTCTTTTTTATTTTTATTTTTTAAGGTCAACGTGTCCCTAAGGCACATATACAGCCTGAGAGTACGATGATACTTTAGTTTATAAGGAAACTTCCTTCCGTCTGTTTAATTTTGCATGCTGGGACAAAAACATTGTTCCTCTGCTTTAACACTTTCACTTTTTTTTGGCTCCGTCTGCCTCCTTTCTCTGTAGAAGCAGACAGACAAAGAAGAATGAGAGCAAGAAAGAAAAGAGCAGTAGATACAGAGAAATGATTTCTTTCCATTTCCTGTGGCTTTTCTTGCTAGGCTTTAAATTGGCTTCTAAAAACAGAGCAGCAAGCAAACACACACACGCACACGCACACACACACACAAGCCTGCAGCCACAACCACATCCTCAGTGCTGAGCGCAAACCCGAGTGATGTGACACTGTCTATATCGCACGCTTTTATCGTTTAAACTGAGAGCTGAGGAGGAGTTTTACAAGAAAGTCAGCCAAAATACCGAGTTCACTGGTTGACGCTTACTTTTTTTTTTTTTTCTTTTCTACTTTTTGTTCTGACTCCTTGCTATCCAGCCGTTCATTTCTTCTTCTATGGGTTTGTCTTCCTCAGCAACACATTTTTGCCGACTTTCGACAGACACAAATGCACAGTGTATTATAGACTAGCTGAACTCATATAGTAACACAGAAATATTCTCTTGTTCATAGTGGTGGCCCGATATAACCGAATTTGTGACATATATATGAAAGAAATGACATTACCACACACAACTGCTGGCAATAAATAAAACGCATAAGAAAATAATTACATGGACTACATATGCACAAGATGTCGTGCTTTCAGGTGTTCCTTGTGTGAGGTAACGTTTTGGGCAAATTTTATTCTTCTTTTGGAACATAAACCGTCATTTTCATCCATTTTTGATTGTCGGATTTCAGAGACCATAGTTTTGTTCCAAATGATAAGAATATTAAACAAAACATCGTTCGAGCACAGTGTCTGATAACAGCACCATTCCTCCTTCTGCTCTTCTGTGCGTTTGCGTGTCGGAGAACCTGCAAGTCAAATGCCATCAGTCCAAAAATCCACCCTGAAAGTGTTTGTGTTTCTGGTCTCCGCTTTTCCTGTGCATGCACTCCTTATGTTTGTTCGGTATCGAACAGCAAGTGCACCGTCTAGTTTGGGCTTTTCCAGTGCACTGCCTGTGGTTTGTTGAAAGTGCGTGCAGGACTGAGACCATCTAATTAACTCCGAGCTGATGGCCAGGCCGATAAGCCACTCTCAGTACCCCAATTATTTACACAGCTGGCTTTCAGGGCTGTGTAACAAATGAAGCATACAATGTACACACAGGCAAACACGTGAAATTTTAAAATCCCACGCACTTTGCTGAGCTGTTAGTTACGCAAGCCAGAAGCTTGACAATTTATTTATTAATTCTTTTCATTTTTTTTTTTTACCCTGTTTTCTCCTTAATTTGGTCTTTCCCACCAGCCAGCTCTCAGCTATCATACACAACCTACCAAGCAGACAAACACACGTGTTTTGAAGGCTAACACATGCTTCCCCAGAGACACGTGAAGCCATCCAACTACATTTCAAACTGCTGCTCATGCTGCATCACAGGGCAGTGTAACACACTTGGAGGAAAGCTCTCTGCACTCTTTAGCATACACGAGCTCACACATGCTCATTATTAGCTAATGTCACTGTGATTGACAGGAGAGAGAAAATATGCTATCCTTCCCACTCACTTTTGCTCCCTTGGCTCAAGGTGATTGGGTGAGTGCTTTTTCGTTCCACCTCTCAGGAGCGAGTTTTTGTGCTATGAGTAACACCTTGGTTTGTTATTGAATAGGAGTCTCTCTCTATCTCTCTGTCTCTCTATTAATGTTGATTAAATGTCAGATGTCATATATATGGATTTGAACCTACAGCCCTGTCAATAATAAAGCCTAGACAATTCTGCTTGTTTTACATATCGCTTTGTTTGGGGTTTGAGTGGTACATCTGGTTAAATCAAAGTCTGACTGTAGGAGGGTTTGAAACTTCACTCGGTTGGCAGTGTGGGCCGTTGTGCACTCATAATAAAGTCCATAAAAGTGCTGTAATTCTGGCCTTTTTAGAGCTGAGAGTTAGTGATTTATAGATGTGATGTCTGCAGCACTTGCCCTTAGGTCTCGCTTTGTATCTGGTTCCTTATTATTTCCCTGCCAGAGATGTTATACAGTTTGAAAAGCGTGTGAGTAGGTGTGTGGGTGTTTTTGCTGCCAGAAAAGCCACAGTATTATAATGTTCTTCACACTCTGTCCTGGTGGGTTTGTAGATTTTTACAATGGCAGATCTGAAAGAATCTGTGATTTAAGTAAATAGTGATTCAAAAGGATGTTAATAATGCACTAATATTACTTCTTGAATATTTCTCAAATGTATTTCTGCATTACTAATGTATCATTCCACTGGCAATGAAGTATGGGAAAGATATTTGTTTAAACATTTGGCTTTGGTCATAAATTGTGATTTATTTCCATTTCTTGAATTGAATAGGGCTATGAACTCTAAAGAATGCATTGAGAAAGTGTGACTTTTCAGGCATTTATTGATCGCAAACGTTTCTTTCTGTCTCCGTGTCTTTCAGTGCTGCTGGTGGAGAAATCTTCAATCAATGTGTGGCCGATAACGACGAGGCCTTCACAGAGAAAGACGTCATCCGGTTGGCCCGGCAGATTCTAACAGGCGTAGCTTTCCTTCATCGCCACAACGTCGTTCACTTAGACCTGAAGGTGGGCAAAATCACTGTGTGTGTGCATGTGTGCGTGCCTGCTTATGTAAATGTCTACATAAACACACCGACCCACCGTACAGTCTTCATTCTGTTTTTGTATAAAGAATCAAGTTACATAACACACAGAAGCTGAGATTTCAGATGGAGCGGCTGCAATTAGAGTTCAGGGTCTCGTAAACTTTTACTGTTCACTTGCATGCCGTCGTTACGGGAGCGAGTGCGTTTGTGTGAGAGCCGAGAGGTTGTACTCCATGTCGTCTTTGTCAGGTCTGGTAAAGAGAGGCAGTGCAATAAACCTATGCTAATTACAGCTGTGTTTGGCGAGTATTGATTTATAGAGGTTGCTCTTTGCACAGGATTTGTCATCAGATATCTGAGAGAGTTTCGAGACCAGTTTTGGCCAGTGGACTTAAAGAAAGGGTCACGTCCCGAAAGATTTATTAAGACGGGTTACAAACTAGCACGGGAAAAAGTTGCACTTCATTCTTAAGTCATGCATCAGCTGTATTTATTTAGAGGAGCCAAAATCGCAGGTCACTAGTAAATACTGTAGACGAGTAAAAGCGCACATTAAAATAGACCAGGAACTTAAAGCAACTTAAAACACCATCTGTTAAAGCAAAGCTGATTTACTAGATGGTGCAGATGTTGGAAAAGGCCCTTTTTTTCCCCGGGAAGTGTTTTAATTTGGCATACCAGTCCATCATATTGGCTGTTGAAAGTGTTACTTTTTCCAAAATAATTCCATACAGGCGGAGGAATTTAACCCACATCGTCGAAAAGCCTCTCTTTCTGAAATAACAGAAATGTGCACAAACACGCGATGATTAGTTCTAATCGTTCTATGTGGACATGTTTTTATTAATACCTAACTTTTGTGTTTTGTCTGTTCCAGCCTCAGAACATTCTGCTAACCAGCGCTCAGCCAATTGGGGACATCAGGATCGTAGATTTCGGTCTGTCTCGGCACATGAACGACAAATCAGAAGTGCGTGAGATCTTGGGAACTCCAGAGTACACTGGTGAGTCACTCGGGTTTATCCGCTTCAGTTTTATCTGCAGTGTGAATGAAGGTCAGAAGGAAGTACAGATCAGAACGGGCCTTTTGAATTGAACTATAAAGTCATGAATATAGCGTATGAAACAGTCAAAACGTAAGTCCATTGGAAATTTGCAGTTCGCTTCTCCTTGAGAAAAAAGGCAAAGTGGTGCAAGAAGATTGGTGATAAACTCCCTAATTTTTGGTGTCGCTTGCAAGTTAGCTGTGTCTAAGCGTTTTAGTTGTAGCAGCTTTCACCAGCTTTAATGATAATTTAGTAAAATTGGTTAAAGAGGGTTCTACCATCTAATACAACATCCTGCCTGTTCACAAAAGCTTAGTGATTCTTCCTTTTGTAGTACAAAAGGCTGAAACTTTAGATCTCAACACATCCAAAGCTACTGGGCAATAATGCCAATTCCCATGTCAGTTGATGTTTCGCTCAGTAAATTTATTCCCACTGGAAATCTCTGACTCGAAACTGCTAATCTGTTGAAATGCATGCAAGTTCATAGCTTCATCTCTGTTAGCATTTAGTAATTTATTGCTATATAACAGTACACCGTGAATAAGAGTTTGACTTCCCTTTTTCCACTCACAGCTCCTGAGATTCTGAGCTACGAGCCAATCAGCACAGCTACAGACATGTGGTGAGTAAGAGCTGTGTGTGTGTGTGTGTGTGTGTGTGTGTGTGTGTGTGTGTGCATTTACTGCTTTATGAGGTCAAATTCACTGATAACTCCACTAGCGTGACAAGGCATTTCTATAAATATTGCTCCATCACTATCACTGCTTATCATTCAAACAGTTGTGTAACACATTTCCCACAGCTGCCAGGATACGTAACTAAGTAAAACTTTTAGCGCCAATATGCCTAAGTGTAACGCTTCTTTTTATGTCGTATAGGAGCATCGGTGTGCTGACGTACGTGATGTTAACAGGAGAGTCTCCTTTCCTGGGCGATGACAAGCAGGAGACATACCTGAACATCTCCCAGGGCAACGTGGACTACTCGCAAGACGTCTTCCACGGGATCTCGAGCCTCGCCGTGGACTTCATCCAATCGCTGCTCCACCTAAACCCCAGGTATGTCAAGAAAGAACAGCTAGTGCACATCATCTGCTTATTTTCAAGATACAGTTTAATTAAAACGTCAAGCCGTACAGGACCTGGGAGAAGACGGTCTCCATCCTCAAGCTATAAATGTAGCCAAATAAATAAATCTTGATTAAAAGGTAACAGTCAGCAAACGTACAGGCCCTGTCGCATTCCCATGTTCGTCTGGTGCCCGCCTGACGCACAGCAGTGGCTCCGTCACAGTGACTAATGGCAGCCCAGTTCTGTCACCGTCACCATATTGGCTCCATGAGAAATGATGGCAGCCTTTTTGCCTCCGCACTCACTAAAACTTTACAGCCACAGATCATCAGCGATATGAGAGGAAAATGAGAGGCTAAATAAAAGCTATGTGGAAAAATTCCTCTGTGTGCGAGTAATCCCAAAGAGAAGGAAAAACCTGGGGAGAGGGGAAAAGGATAGTTTCGGTCAAACTGCTGGAAAAATCCTTATGAAAAATCCACAAATTGACAGTTTTAAAAATAATAATAATAATAATAATAGACTTTATTTATATAGCATCTTTCATACGTTGCAATGCACAAAAGTTAATCAGAAAATGGAGAAAACAATGTAGTCGAAAGATAAATAATTCTGTTGTATGCTAAAATGTACAATTGCTGATAAAATGTCAAATGATACAACAGATATAAAACTACAGAAGAGCTAGTAGAAGTAAAAGCCATATGTTTAAGCTCACTTTTAAATTGTATTTTCACTATTCCACTCAAGTTGATCTGCATTAACAGAAGCTGGAATTTCACATCACTACTCTGCAGTTATCCTTGAATACTGAAGCACTTTCTAATGATTTCATATCCATTCCCCCCCCCCCCCCCCCCATTGTCCACAGTGAACGATCCACAGCAGACGAGTGCCTGCATCACCCCTGGTTAAGCACAGACTCTCACACCCACACCGCTACCACCACCACCACCACCGCGCTCGACGAGCAGGAAACCAGCCAATCAGAATCCGAGCCCGAGAGTCCCGAGCCCTCTCCCGAGCTTCTCGACATCCCGTCGTATCCCACATACCCCGGACAAGGGGACCTGAAAACGGGCCGGGACACTTTCACCTTTACCGAGTCGTTCCCTTCTCGCCCTGAAATGCAGCAGGAGCTGATCTGTTAGATTGATAGCCATGCCGTCCAATCAGAAGAGAGCTCAGTTTATCAGCGACATTAAGAGAAGACACTGGTGTGAGCTGGGCCGCCAAGCTGTTTTTGGCCCCGGTGGTGTGTGTGTGTGTGTGAGAATGTGAATTTTGGTATGCAGTGTGACTGCAGCTAGTAAGAAGTGCCCTTTAACAAGTCCTTAAGAAGCCTATAATCATTGCAAATTATTAATAAAATGTTTTTTAAATTAATCAAATAAAAAAGTAGGTTTCTCTCTGTGCATGCATGCGCACACATACACACACCAGTGTAAATAGTAGCTTCTGTGGTTACTGAGTGTCTGTTAGTCTGCTGGTCGGAATTGAACTGTGGGTAATCCTAATCTGGAGATCTGAACTCTCAACACCAATGAATGCTCATGAGGTCAAAGACGACAGATGGACATCTATTAAGATAGACACTCCATCTGCTTTAAGACGAATACTGAGGTGTGAGCTCGGAGACTTCAACGGATCGTGGGATCAGGTCCTTCTCTTAGGACTGTTCAAACATGGGAATAGTAGCTTCTTTTTTCTTTACAACACTTTTGGAAAAAAAAAAAAAACTGACATGGCAAATGTGCCAAAGACTTTGGTTCAGATAAGCACAGTTTAGAGTTAATGTCCGCACATGTACGTGTCCACACGCCATCACTGTAACCTCTGTGTGTATCACCGTCTCCACCACGTGCCACAAACACCGGCTTTTTCTGTTCCATAGATTTAAGAACGTTTTGCTGCGGTTGCACAAATTTTATGTATAGTACTCACGTTTTACAGACCGTTCTTTTTCCTTTTTTCTTTGTCTATTTTTTTTTTTTTAATGTAAAGTTTCCATTTCTTTAGAGAACAAAACGACGGTTACATCGTCTTGATCTGTAAAATGTCTGTCTGTCTGGGTGGGGGAAGTGTTTTGGTTTGATTTGGTTTACTGAATTTCAAATGACTCAATGGTGATTGGCTAATTCAGAAAACGTCTGTGGTTTGTGGGAGACGAATACATTTTGAGGAGTGTATATATGAAAAAGAACTGTTTGTTTTAAGAGAGAATAATGTGAAAAATAAGTATTTTTCTATTTTCCATTGTATTTGATAATATTGTAAGAAAAGATAAAAGATTGACTTAATTTAGGATTTTATGTTATATGCTTGTGGCAGGTTTGCACTAGTGTCCACTGGACCATCTCTTGATGATGAGTTCGATATTATTGGCATTGCTGGCAAAGTATTGAATAATAAATGTGCATTTTGTATTAAAACTGGTCTTATTTTGTTTTTCTCTGTTTAGTAACCACATTTTAGAACTGATCAGAATTTTACGTTTGTGTCTCTCATATAGCATGAGAATATAAATACATTATTCAGGTTGAAAAGATAATTTCGTATAAACAGATACATATACGAATAGGAGGCGTCTAGTTGAGACGAGAGGTGTGCGTCGGACCTGGGAATCCCAACAATGCAACGAAAAAGTTGAGTAGGGGGGTGGGGGGTAGGTCATAGGTTAGGCCCTGCCCACTTCAGATCTAAATTTGAATATATAGTGTCCTTGTGTTACACCCCTAGCAGACACATAAGCTTTTTTTCCCCCTATTCAGTTATATTGAATTTTATTTGTAGACACTGTAGCAAGGCAGTTTTACAGAAATCTAGATTTAGATCCTTATGAGCGAGCAAGAGGTGACCGTGGCAAGGAAAACTCCCTGAGACGACAACATCCCATTCCAGATTTAGTCCCCTTTTGCTGTTATAATAACCTCCACTCTTCTGGGAAGGCTTTCCACTAGATTTTGGAACGTGGCTGTGGGGATTTGTGCTAATTCAGTTACAAGAGCATTAGTGAGGTCAGGAACTGATGTTGGGTGAGGAGGCCTGGGGTGCAGTCAGCGTTCCAGTTCATCCCAGAGGTGTTCAGTGGGGTTGAGGTCCGGGATCTGTGCAGGACACTCGAGATCTTCGTGGAGCTCGCTTTGTGCACAGGGGCATTGTCAAACTGGAACAGTGAAGGGAAATTGTAATACTACAGCATACACAGTCATTCTAGACACTTGTGTGCTTCTAACTTCAGGGCAACAGTTTGGGAAAGAACCACATATGGGTGTGATGGTCGGGTGTCCACAAACTTTTGGTCATATCGTGTAAATAGGATTTTTGATATGGACATGTGAATCTTGATATGAGGAGAAAACCATTATATAATCACGACAGCAGTGTTTGGGAAGTGTACTTTATATCTCTAGGGTACTCAAATGAGTTTTTATCTTGTTAACAAAACACTGATTAATCTATAAATCTGTCTGCAGCCTGATTAGCCAAACATAACCAGAACACCACAGGAAATTCCAGCCTGTAAGAACACAAATAGTTACAGCACTGACAGCACTGATCTGTGCTCGTCTGTTTATTCGGCCTCTCGTGGAGGCTTCACGCACTCTTAAATACAATGTCAAACAATAGTAAAGCCTGCAATCAATCCCTGCTTTAATGCGCTTTTCCTGCAAAGTTCGGCTCTTCTCCAATATCCAAACACATGGGTCTCAGGAGTTTCTGTTTCCCAGAAGAAAAGGAGGAACGTCCTGCTGTTTTGCAGTCTGGAATGCGAAAGCTGTGATGCTTTCTCTCTCGCCGTTTCCACTTTCACGCTCTATTTAAATGTCCATGTTTTAAAGAACTGAAAATAGACTGGACATGGTTTTAGACTCGAACATAGTGTCTTTCTTTCTTTCTTTCTTTCTTTTTCGGTCAATTCTGCTTTCACGCAGTCACAGAAAATGTGTGATTAATCATCCGCTGTTAGAAATAAAATTTCCCCATAGCACTTAAGAGTTCTCATCTAAGTAAAAACATCTAAGTAGAACCCTACAGCAGTGGGTCTCCTTTCAAAGAGTGTTCCCAATAAAAGATCTTTAGAAAGCTAGAACCTTTAACCAAAGTGTGTTTCTTTTATATAGAGCAATCAGATTAAGACAGATAGTGGTTTCAGCTTCAGGACGAAAGCCTAGTTAGCTCAGCTAGCAACATTTTTCCAGAAATGTCTTTAAAACATCTGCTCTGGAAATGCACTGATACCCATTTTATAATAGGAATAACAGCTCAGATTATTATTACCTTGTCAAACTCTTGCTATGTGGATAAAAATAAAAAAGCTGACACTACTCAGTTTGTTAGTTATCTGGTTAGTTAGCTAGCAAGCCTACGTGATTAGCCTAATAGCCAACTCCAGACACCTTTCGTCGGTTAATGCTGGTTATCGTACCTGTTCTGTTTAGAACAGTGAACAGATTTTGTAGTGTTTATCTTGCCATATCTAAAGTCTAAAGTCAGGTCCATAAGTATTTGGACAGCAATTTTCGTATTTTTGCCTCTGTACACCACCACAGTGGATTTGAAATGAAGCAATCATTCAGCTTTAATTCAAGATGTTTAACACAAATGTTGCATTAACCGTTTAGGAATTACAGCCGTTTGTTACAGAGTCCCTCCATTTTCACAGGCTCAAAAGTAATTGGGCAAACTAACAATCATAACTATTAGAATTATTTTTAATTCTTGGTTGCAAATCCTTTGCAGTCAATGACTGCCTGAAATCTGGAACCCATGGACATCATCTTGTCCTCCTTTGAGATACTTTGCCGGGCCTTCAGTGGAGTCCAAGAATAATTTTGTAATGAAAATCTAAGTTAACTTTTAGTCTGAACTTCTTTCATCAACATGTTGGTCTTCTTTGGTTATCCACAGTGCCATTTAACTACCTGCTAATAGTGGGATTTAGTCCCCGCTTCATCTCTACCTAAAACGAGTGATGCAGCAGCGCTTTAGTCCTTTATACTATCCAGTTCTCTCACCTTCTTATCTGTACACTTTGCTCAAACAGATCAGCTTCCAAAGCTTCAAATTTCATGCTAATACAGTCATCAATGCCATCGCGCTCATCAACTCGTGAATCACTAACTAGCCGAGCCGAGTCTCTGCTGTACCTCGGTGCAACTGCCTCATACAACTGCACTGCATTGTGGAACTTTAAGTTCATCATCTCCACTAGCTGTACATTGGATTTCTCTATAGTATGACATTGAACATCGCAGGGAAATGGTGAGTGAGAAAGGAAGCTCTTGCTCTTTTGTTATTAAGCGCAACAACTAACAAATTGCTAAATACATCACAAATATTTCAGTTTCACTATAAACTCATTTAATGTGTTTCGGGGTGGAGTTTTCCTTTAAGTGATAATACATAATGACTTTATTCCAAAGGGGAAGGCAGTTTTATACAACAAGA
The DNA here is from genome assembly GCA_023630585.1 of Cranoglanis bouderius. Taxonomy (NCBI): domain Eukaryota; kingdom Metazoa; phylum Chordata; class Actinopteri; order Siluriformes; family Cranoglanididae; genus Cranoglanis; species Cranoglanis bouderius. The sequence goes on from CM042554.1 coordinate 14,090,321, forward strand.
ATTTTTTTTATATAATTGGCGGGACAGCACCCCGCTCAATTCGAGCTCCAGTCTGCACAGTTTCTGTTACACATCCTTTTGTTGTTCTCCATCAACATCCATGAAGTGTCACCAAAAACTGACACTTCAAGTTTGGTGATCTAACCTTTGTACATGTTAACCTTATACAACTGCACACAGACATGCATGTGTTTTTAGCAAGCCTCTGCTTTTGAACTGTCTTTCCAAAGCCTTTCTTAAGCCTGAGTGTTTCATGTGGTCTGAAAATTTGAGCACAGTGGAACCACATGGTGTTTAAAACATACACTCTAGGTGTTATTTTGCAGTGGTGATATAAGACCCACCCCCAAGAGCCACAATAATATGGAACCTTCCAAGAAAAAAGGATTTGGGATTCAAAACATCCTGAAATAGCGAGGAATCCCAGGAGATGAGTGAGATCAGGAGCGCATTGCATAACCAAAAGACAACAACATGAAAAGGGGAGACTTCTGTAGTGTGAAATTATGCGAAATAAAAGTGTTTGGATTGAAGAGAACGTGTCTCCAAAGACTAATAAGCTCAAATTAGAAGTAGGCTTATTTCTTCGCTGATAAAATGGTAAGGTTGAATTTCATGGAGCAAATCTTTACACAGAAAGCGCAACAGGTGAGTTCGGGAATGTATTTAAACGCCTCATGAATTCCTTAAAGGTTCCTTAAAGAAATTACTTTTCAGAAATGATGCAAAGTCAAATCATTTTAGAAAGCTAGACAAGATAACCATCAAAAGAACACTTAAGGAAGAATTTTTGTTCCAAAAGGATATACATTACTGTATATTGCCAAAATTATGTGTATAGCTGAGCATATGAGCATATGTGCTCATTCCAAGACCGTGGGCATTAACATGGAGTTGGTCTTCCTTTTGCTGTTATAATAACGTCCACTCTCCTGGGAAGGGTTTCCACTAGATTTCGGAGTGTGGCTGTGGGGATTTGTGCTCTTTCAGCCACAAGAGCATTAATGAGATCAAGCACTGATGTCAAGTGAGAAGGCCTAGCATGCAGTCGGAGTTCCAGTTCATCCCAAAGATGTTCAGGTCAGGGCTCTGTGCAGGCCGCTTGAGTTCTCCCACATCAACCTTGGCAAACCATGTCTTTACGGAGTTCTCTTTGTCGTACAGCGGCATTGTCATGATCAATCAATCAATCAATCAAAATGTATTTATATAGCACATTTAAAAACAACAAATGTTGTGCTGTACAAAACTAACCAACATATAATAAATAGTAAGAAAAATGAAGATTAATAAAATAGCAGCAAAGAATGACACTACACAAAAGATTACAATAAACAAGGGAGAACAGGTAGGTCTTTAGTTGAGACTTTAAAAGATCTAAGGTCGGACAAGACCTAATCGATTAAGGCAAAGCATTCCAAAGGCGAGGGCCCAGAAAAGAAAATGAGCGATCACTCATAGTTCTAAGAACACTCAACAGTGGACTTTGTGATGATCTTAAAGACCTTGGAGTCTGACACTGGTGGAGAAAATCAGAGATACAGTATAAAGTAGCCTATGGAGACCCTTATATACAAACAATAATACCTTAAGCTGAATCCTATAAAAATAAAAAATAAAAAAAAAGAACAGATAACCAGTGCAAAGAAGCCAGAATCGGTAAAACACTGTCATATTTTTTAGTTCCAGTCAAGAGCCTCGCAGCTGCATTTTGCAATGTCTGAAGACAAGACAGTGATGCTTGAGATACACCTAAATAAAGTGCATTACAGTAATCTAGTCTAGAGGCGATAAAAGCATGGATTACAATCTCTAAATTCTTAAAAGACAAAAAAGTTTTTCATTTCGCTATTAACCTGAGTTGGAACAAGCTTCTTTTAACCACAGCCTTTAGTTGTTTATCAAACTTTAAGTGAGAATCAAAGATAACTCCAAGGTTTCCTGCCTCCGTATGAAGATTATAGGCCAAAGGTCCCAAATATTTAGTTAAATTATTTAAAGGATCAGCTTTAAATCATTGACCTGAAGGAAATTAGCTGCCATCCATCTTTTAATATCTTTAAGATAGGCCAGCAAAGACTCTATTGCAGAATCATCCATGGATTTTAAAGGAAGATAGCACTGAATATAATCCGCATAACAAAGCGTAACTGATAAAGAGAGCCCCATGGAAAACCACCAACTGCATCCAATAATGTACTCACAAAGATCAAACACTCTTTATAGGATCTCAGATAATAATATTGATTAGGTCAGAGTTCTCCAGATTGTGTCCAGGATTTTGCCGTGTGACCTAGGCTTGACTTTAAACAGGCAATACCTACAGTACACCTCATCGCTCAGTGGTCATCCGTAAGCCACATGATCACTCTTGTGTTGTGTTATTTTCCATCTCTCCCACCTTAATGAGCCAATAATAAGGAGCAGAGCCGTGAAGGAATGTCCTGGTTATGCAACACGTCAGATCAACTCCAGAGAAAAGTGACAGAATGACTAAAAGGTCAGGAAGGAACCAGTGAGAAAAGTGGGAGTCAAGCTGAGAGACATATGGAGAGGAAGTAAAAGTAAAGAGGAGAAAAACATGAGAGGGAGGAATGAAAACCAGAACAAAAGAGAGACAGAGCAGAAACAGAGGGAACATCTAAGCAACCAATGGCTAATCACACGCCACCCGAGTTGGATTTCATGGTATGGTAAACTTGTTTACAACATAGCATTTTCCAAAGAGAACCTCTTTATATGATAAGTGAGGAATGAAACATGACAGGGGATGCTGGAATAAAAAAAACAACAAAAAAAAAAACAATCAACACTGGAGTGGTGTGATACACCTCGAAGTGAACAGAATTACTGTTCCCAGCCTCAAGTTGATCGTTTTCCTGTATTAGCACATCCTGAAGTGTTTTTTTCCTCTTATACCATGAACAATTCTCCAATGATAGGAATTTTTAATTTAACAATACATAAAAATGGGGGCTGGGGGTGGGGGTGGCTTAGTGGTCAGCATGTTTGCCTCGCACCTCCGAGGTTGGGGGCTTGAGTCCCATCTCCGCGCTGTGCACGTGGAGCTTTCATGTTCTGCCCGTGCTTCCTCCAGGTACTCCAGTTTCCTCCCCCAGTCCTGATTGGCATCTCCAAAATTGTCTGTAGTGTGTGAATGGGAGTGTGAATGTGTGCGATTGTACCCTATGATGGGTTGGCACCCCATCCAGGGTGTCCCCTGCCTTGTTCCCTGGGATGTGCTCCAGGCTCCCCCGTGACCCTGTGTAGGTATGGAAAATGGATGGCTGGCTGGATGGATGGATGGATGGATGAACACATCATACTTTTTATTTGTTTATAGCTACAATTATGTAGCTATGTGGTGGAATGGCTAGACATAAGCCCCATGATGGATCAGTGTTACTCCAATATCCAATATATTTTTACGCAGTCAATCCTTAAGGTCAGTGTTTCTCATTTTAATGTTTATCTTTGCTCGAATTACTCAGAAATCCTGATTAGTTGGATCAGTTGGTCTGCTCAAGGGAAATAACAAAATCTGCAAAGCAGTTGTCCACCAGGACCAGGGTTGAGAACCACTGCTTTGGGCAAATTGGGCCGCAGTACAAATCTCCTCATTTCCCAGTACCACCAGAAGCTTTTCATGAGAAGAATTCTGTTTCATTCCTCAGTAACATTCAGCTATAAAACTGATATCTGACTATTTTAAATGTTTATTACTGTGAACAGCCTCCTCAAAACAATAACATTCATTCGTTTTTGGTAACCACTTTATCCCGGTCAGCATAACGTGAGCTGTCCCACAATATGATCTTTTGATTTCATAAGTTTCATAAGTTTCCTGAAATGCAGAAATTAGATTCTATGGCATTCTATGGCAAATATGCAAATACTGTAACAGTGAGTCTTTGAAATAATATAATTATTATAGGTCTAGGTACAATTTTAAACATTACAACCATCATATTTAGATCTAAAATTATTGTCCCTGTGCCTAAGAAAGTAGGTATTACAGGGGAGGACAACACTAGTCCTATTATGTCTAAATGTCATCAGACTTTAAGGCATCTGAGGAAGTTTGGAATTTCCAAAGAGGTGATGGGATTTCTACAGAGACTGCATTCATTGCAAGCTGACTTTCCCATCTACGGTAAATCAATGGCACACAAAAGGAAGCCGCTTTCACATATTACAGAGGATAGAGCATCATAGGATCATAGGACAGCAGACTGGTATGTAAAGTAAACAAACTCCTCACAGACTCCTCACATCCTGCAGGGGACTAATGAGTCTGAAATGCTGCACATCCTGTCTATTAAACAGCACCTCCACATGAGTCATGAGTCAAATTATGGTGATTGGCTGATACAACTCTACGAGGGGACATCATTGTAAGGGGCCCAGACCATCTCAACCGGCTCCTCTCAATTCAGAGGAGCAGTGCTCGTACTCACACACTGGTTAAGCCCATCATCCCTGCAGAGGAACCTCATTTCCATCGCCTGTACTCATGAACTTATTCTTTTGGTCACTACCCCCAGCTCATGACCGTTAATTTGTTTTGTGTTATATCCTGTATTATATTGTTTGTACAATATCATATTTTACAGTGTCAACATCATACATCAATGCGGACATCTTACATTACAGCGTGGACATCTTACATTACAGCGTGGACATCTTACATTACAGTTTGGACATCTTATATTAAAGTGTAGATATCATACATTACAGTGTGGACATCTTATATTAAAGTGTAGATATCAACATTACCGTGTGGACATCTTACATGATAATCTGGACATCTTATATTAAAGTGTAGACATCGTACATTACAGTGTGGACATCTTACATTACAATGTGAACATCTTATATTGCAGTGTGGACATCATACATTTCAGTGTGGACATAACACATTACAGTTTAGACACTTTATATTAAAGTGTAGATATCTGTAGACATCTTATATTGCAGTGTGGACATCTTACATTACAATTTGGACAAATTACATTACAGAATGGATATCTTATATTGCTGTGTGGATATCTTAAATTACAATTTGGACATCATGCATTACAGTGTCTACATCAAACATTATAGTGTGGATATTTTACATTACAGATTGGACATATTACATTAAAATGTAGGACATCTTACATTACAGTTTGGACATCATATATTACAGTATGGACTTTATATATATTACAGTGTGGACATCATACACATTACAGTGTAGACATCTTACATTACAGCATGTATATTATATGCATTACAGAGCCTTAATATGCAACATAACATCAGCCATTCCTAATTATGTTCAGTCTTAAGTGTCTTAGTTTTTCTCCATTAACAGAAAATCTATAACCAAACCCAACCACACCCCCCTGCAGCATTTACTAACTTTATAGGCGGCATGCCCTATAGTGTCAAATTTACTGTCCTACTTTCTGAATCTCATGTCATGCTACTAAAACGGACATGGCGATTGGCGATTGGATGTAAAATGCATGACTGCATAAAAAAGACCAGAAAGCTTTTGCTTAGCTTCTCTGATGCCTCCACACAGTGGTGTATCTTGATCTTCCATGTGACCTGTAGTGATTTATTTGTTTGTTTGTTTGTTTATTTGTTTTCAGATGGACCCATCCCCTTTTTACTCAAAGTCTCTGGACAGTCTCTTAGATCAAAAATGGGTTCTCAAGCTTTTCTTGGGGCAGTTAATAGCGCTTAACTTCACTACGGGTGTTCTACTTGAAAAGGGAAACCTTCTGTTGTAGGGTTCTACACTGAAACTTTCAGGATTCCTCCTGAAAAACCGAAGAACCATTGAAGGTTCACCTACAGCAAGCATGATGAATAATGAAGTAAAATTAAACTGGAAATAATGTTATTATTTTTATATTATTTATATTTTATGTGATATTATTAATATTATACTGCCCTCAGGGCTTTCAGAAGAAGATTTAGATTAAATTTCATTTATTCAATATAGATTTTATTTTAATCTTTACATAAAATATCCCCTGAAAATAAGAAAAAACAATGAATGAAAACCCTGCATGGCAAATATATAATTAACAGTTTATCTAAGGTATCTGTAAAAAGTATATAGTTATTTTAGATCTACAAACGCTTAATTAACATTAATTAACATTAACATGAATTCATTATAATGGGAGGAGAACATTACTATGTCAACTATTATATCTAACCCTCATCAAAGAGAGCGTTTATTAAGAATGTGAATTTTTAAAAAATAAATTTACACAACCCCTCTGGTTTGTACTTATATATACCATTGTGTTGTGTTGTTTTTTTGTAAGGATTTATGGACTTTTTTATGATCTGACATACTGCACTCCAAAATATTCCTCTCTGGTTTTTTTATTTTTTATTTTTTTTACGGTAAATAATAGGCAATAAAGCAGCTCGATAACTTCTGCACTTCTGTACCAAGTCTCTCAGCCAAGTTCACAAGAAGGCAAACACGAGAGAAAGGAGCAGAGAAGTGCACAAAAACAGGTCAATGAGTCTGTCAGGCCATAATGTGTTCCTCATGTGGCTGAAGTACATTCTTTACCTCTCCAAAACATACACATTTCCTTGCTATGTGTATGAGAGAGCTTTCCTTGGGGCACCAGTGCATTCTTCCAAATAATACACAAATGCTTTTGGTTGCACATGGCTATTTTCTTCTGTGGCGAGAAACAAAGGTTTAAGTGGGTAAAATAAACACACACACATACACACACAAACACACACAAAGAGTGTTCTTACAACTGTTCTTTTTCTGGTTTCAAATTATAGCTGTTATTTTTATAAATGAATATTGGGAAGTTGACAGAGCACTGGAATCTGTGGAGTAGTTCATTCTGTCAGTGTATGCGTGCGTATGTGAGTGAGTGAGCGAGAGAGCAAGAGAGAGAGAGAGAGAGAGAGAGAGAAGTGCAATTTTATGTCTGCTAGTCTGTGCCAGTGCCACTATCAGGGTGGGGTAGAGATACTAATGATCATGAAATTCCTTTTCCTGTTAATGATTTGTCAGCATTTAGGAATGAAACATCGCCTCGTTTTTTTTTTCATTCCTGTCTGAAAACTTTCTTTGTGTTCTAAACAACTTCCTACTATATCCTGGCCTTATTTTATACAATTTATCTACCTTAAATACTGTATAATCATTCCATACTAAACCACAGAAAAGGTACGTATCTTAGAGATAATGACCTCTAAAACCAGCTTTCAGCATCAATGGGAAAAGTGTATCCTGCAAAACTAAATTGCGCAAAGCCTTTTTGGAACTGCTAATCAGATGTCAGAACCATAAGCATTCCACTGAAAAGTAATCTTAGCTTATTAGGTTTAGAGTTACACCTTAGGGTTTTTCTTCCTTCTCCATCTTCTACAGTCACGTGATACAGATTCACCTACTAGAGTTTCCCAGAAAAACCTGCCAATCTCGCGCCAAGCTCGGTGGTGAGTGACTGGTATGGTGTGGTATGGTTATCAGTCAAGACACGTTCAAATTCGTACATTTGGGATTGGCGTGCGTACACATCCTCAGCGCTGTCTAGTCTACACTTGCAACTTGATGCCATCATCAGACACAGACACTCACAAAAAAGTGGGGTAGTTGTGTACAGAACACAAAAGTCCCAAATTATGGCTCAGCTACATCCAGTGTTCCTCTTCCTGTTCATATTTACACACGTGTCCATATCACAGTGTGTTCCAGACAGGACAAACCTCATGACTGCCACTGTCCCACACTGCTAGACTGAATCTGAACTATTAAGGGGCGTTCACACATACAGCAATTAGCTGAGTAACCTTACCTCTGGTAACTAGTGCTTTTTATATTTAAAAAGTAGATAATTAAATAAGTAGATAATAAACTACTCCAGTCCCTCCAGGATTTAGCGATTTTTTCGATCGCAGAAATGAACGCAAAATCAAGGAAGCTCCGCAATATTCGGAGGAGCTTGCAATTTTTCAAAATGACCTCAGATTTTCCACAGATTTGGACCAAGACGCGTCATGTGAGGTCATCACAACGCACATTCAGCCAAACCCCTCTTTGATTCACGTTCGTCGAAAACGAGCACAGCTAAAAGGTCTCATTTATCAACAAACATCACTGTGAAAGACCGTGCAAAACAATTTCGTGCGATTGCAATTTCGCCAGTTCAAGTAGTTTTCTGAAATAAAACAAAACTAAAAACAAAACTTTGGAAAAAAGCTGCAAAATCAAGCATTTTCCGCCGCTTTGAGTCCTCCCTTGAAATTCTGGGTCCAACCTTCAGCAACAGCTTGTGAAACTGAGCCTGAAATACTGCTGGAACCAGACCCAGACAGTCCGGCGCTTGCACTTTCGCTGCAGATAGACGGCCGCAATGGCAAAGGGCACACGCTGCTTCTCCTTCATCTCGTATTATATGATGCATATATACACTGGTGAATTTTATATACAAATGCTCTGCCTCCAGAATGTTTCATTTTAGCGGCAAGAAAACTGATTTGTTGTCAAAAGTGGACTGCTAGATGCGCCACCCACTGATAAATGTTTCTATGGTAACCAGTAGTAGGAATGTCTACTGACGACTTCATAATACAGCGACTGCCGACTTGCATGTGTGAACGTAACAGTTACCAAGTCTGAATCACACTCACTATTTTCACAAAACAGCTTTACAGAAATCCAGATGTAGATTTAGATCCTTAATGAGCAAGCCAGAGGCGAACGTGGCAAGGAAAAACTCCCTGAGACGACATGAGGAAGAAACCTTGAGAAGAAACCTCTGAAAGGGAACCCATCCTCATCTGGGTGACACCGGATAGTGGGATTATAAATCATTACAGTATACAGTGTGATGAAAGGATGTTGAATATGACCATATTGTGATTAAGAGTCATGGAATGAGCACAGGACAGTCTTTATGACTTGATTGTAGTTTTTCAAAGTGTGCCTGTGAGATTATCCACTGACGACAACATCAAAACACGAACACTGACTAAACTCTAATTAAACACTCCGTAATTTTCAACACAGTTCCAGAAAACATGACTTCACAGAATAATATGCAGTAATTATGAGTTCCATCCTTTTACACTTCTTTTCCAAAGCAGCAATTCACCCTTTCCACAGTGTTTGATGGTAAACCTAGCAAGCTAGTAAACAGCAATATCATGGAGTTTGCTAACTCCTTATGACTCAACTAGCTTACAATTTCAAAATGGCACTGTGCTACTGTAATGGACCTTTTCTTTTTTTTTTCTCAGACAGCATTACAAATTTGAGTTTTCTCCACTTTGTAAAGAAATTACCTTTGATGGAGGAGTTGTTAAACAATTAGCTATCTAAATGGCTGAATTTCTAGCTAGCTAGCTGTTAACATTAGCTGCCTGGACTGATATTGTCATGACTGCAGATTAACTTTAAATTGGTTAGAAGGTCAACAAAATGTGTTGGTTATTAATTTTGCTGCCTCCTTCATGGAAGTTGCTGTAATTCTCTATAAATGGCTTTGGTCTTTAGTGGTGAAAACTACCATTTTTATCTTTCTGTTTGTTGTTTGGGCAAAAAAGCAGCAGCACAGGTTAGGACATTTTGCCTCTGTAAACTAGCTGTATCATTATTCTTTGTATTTCTTTTTAACTTAAATTCTAAATGTAAAACAGGGTGAATGGGACACATACTGTCAACATGTATCCTGTGCTTGTTGCTGTGTTTTCTTTAGCCTTCACTGGTTTGTGAGTATGTTTTCTATTTAAAGCTGCAATATGTAATCTTTAAAAAGTTTGTTTTGACTTAGGATTATGTCATAATTTCAAAATCTGTGAATGCCAGTATGGTCTTGCATTGGATCTGGCTAGATTCTAAATTTCAGGCTTGTGTTTACATTGGCCAGGCCCAGAAATGAGCTCTGATCCAGTCAGAACAATGCAGCTCTGCCTCTTCTCACTTGAAAGGTAACTTGTGAGGCATACTGTATGTTGTGTACGACTAGAGGTTAACAGCAAACTCGAATTCCCAGAACACCGTGGCCTACAAACATGGCCGCCCCAGACTACACTTCCCATAACACTCGCACCTTGTGACATTCACAGTCACCAGACTTCTAATCATGCGCACACACACACACACACACACACACACACACACACACACACAGCAAAGTAAACACGTGGTTTGTGCATACGATTTTACCAAGATTTATATCTCTGTGATCACTGTTCTGGTTTCTTGACTTTTGCAAGCTTCCTGGTTTTCGTGTTTTGCCTGTTTACTCTGTTTGTTGATCTCGTGATCTAAGCCTGTTTTGGTTTTTTTTTTTTTGGTTTTTTTACCTTGATCTTGTCTAACATTTTTGGAATTGTTTGCCTGCCTTTCATTAAAAAACACTTAACTGCAAGTGCATTCGTCTCAGCCTTCTCTCGCATGACAATCGCAACTTGTAATTCCCAACCTCCGAGCACGAAAAGCTACAGAAAACTCCACCTCAACTGGAAATTCCTACTCAGGAACTCAGAGTAATCTTCTCAACCACAGGGAGTTCAGGGAGTGACGTCAAATCAACATGGCTGCGCACAGCATCAGAAGTAAAAAAAAAATGAAAGTAGCACTTCTTACCTTTAAATGTGTTATGCTGTATATATTAGTATTTGCTTTACAGACATATTTGCTTTTTTAAGGGTGCACCTGTCAGAGTGCTAAAATTACAAATGGCCGCTTTAAACCACTTCTGATTAATACTTGATACTTTTGGGTCAAAATTTTTAAAGATATGAACAGGAATAGGTTTATATTGACTTCTGAGTAAACTTGTTATTGACTGCAATACACAATTCTAAATTCACAACTAGATTTTTGTAGACTGCACAACAAATGATGCAAGATGTTTCTTGCTACGGTATGTTGATAACAGAGACACCATTTAAAAAAATAAAATAAAATAAAGTTGTCAAGTAAATCACAGAAAAGTTTAGACTTTAGGTGTGTTTCTGGGTGATAATAATATTAAAATGTATAGGCTACCACATACAGTATTTAGGACTATGAGTGCTTCCTATAAGGAAGCCTCAAACAGAACGTATTGTAGAAAGTAGGTGCCTTGCCTTTACGTTCAATACCATGTTTTGTTCCTTATCATGATTGTATGGGGAAACCTGTGGGCTCCACAATGAAGATTGCAACGATAATGCAGAAGGTAGATGTTAAGTTGCACAATAGCAGAAGGTAAGCATTTAGAATCTTCAATATACTGGTACCCAGGTGGTGGAATAAAGACTAAGTGCTTATACTGTAGGTGAGCACAAAACATGGCAAAAATAAAATAAATAGCCCAATAACAATAACTTAACTTTAAAAATACTCTGTTTTTATTCTGTATTTCTAACTCATCGTACTAATTCCTCACTAACAGGGTTTAAGCTTACGGTGTTCTTAGACCCTGACCTATTTATTCTAGCATGAAGATGTTTTTGTATGGAGACTGCAAAGAACAAAAATATAAAGGGGAACACAATGCTACAACATCCAGTTCTCTTCATTCGAATACTCTGAAAGCAGAGAACTGTTTCCTAGGTTCCATCAGGAAGTCAAGAAAAACCAGAGTTTAATGCGGAAAAGTTTCAGCACAATAAAATATCAAGGCAATCACTCATGTTTTTCTTTCTTTTCCACGGAACAAGCTAGTTATCATTCCAATCAGTCATTCTTCTGAGTGTGTGTGTGTGTGTGTGTGTGTGTGTGTGTGTGTGTGTTAGTGAAAATATGTTCTCTGCTTTCTAAAATAGATCGTTTCATTTGCCATATTCCCGTCACTGTTCTATTAAAATACAACTGGCCTAACTCGAGTGAGGTTGCAAGCCCAGACTAAACTTCTCCTTCACTGGTACTAAATCACTACCAGGTTAGGATCAGTGGAATTCCAAGCCTCCGAGTCAGGAATGTGTATAAGGAAACAACACATTTTCTCAGGCCACTTTTTCTCTCACTTTCTTTTTCTGCCTGCCTCTCAGTCATGAGGAAGTAAAAATAAAATGTACTTTTCAGTCAGGCTAAATGAGTTTAGTACAGCTGGAATGTAATAAACCTGACTAACTTTTTTTCACATCACACCACACAAGGGTTTTATTCCTTACTTAACTATGCCTAGCTTTGCCTTTATTTCTACCTCCAACCTCTTTCATACCCTCTAAATAACTTTTAGATCCTCTAAGTGTAATATTTGGCCCCCTGTAGGTCACCTTCCTGCACATTGTTCCTGATATTTCTGTTTTAACTCATCCTCACTTGAATATACTGACTTCTTTACATCAGGTCTGGAGACTGAGAGGCTCATGACAGAATGTATTTCAAAACAATGTTTCTGTTGATTTTGCTTTGTTTTTGATCGCTTCAGTTTTGGATGACCTTGTGAAATAAGATTTAAAAAAAAAAAATTTTTAGATCACCTGTAAAACATTTCAAAATTTCTAAAAACTATGAGGGATGCAACTCCCAGGTTACATCTATATATGGTTACACAAATGTGAGAGAGGTGTCTGATATGATCTTATGGTTTAAAAGTTCACAGGAATGTACACATCCCGAAACGTGAATGGCTAGGTTTAGTGCTAAAGGTGTGGTTGTAGTGATTATCGTAATAACCTCTTTTCTAGGAAACCCAACGATGTTTATAACAACTGTTGTGATATTCTTCAATAGATTGGGATTAGTTTTAGTTTCGGTATGTGACTTGGCTCACGGATCGGACTCGGATATGGCTAATCAAAGTGCATGCCAATATTGTAGCTTCTAACAATGCTCGTTAACAATGTACCTTCTTCCTCTGTACTGCTATCACTGATAATGTTATGCCTCAGATGAAAGTGTAGAAGCCTTGATGTCGAAATTACTTAAGTAACCTAAAAACTTTTACTGTCCAGATGTCTCAAACTGTCTGAAAGAAAACGCTACAGAGATTATACACTCGGATTCCGATGAGGAAGTGCAGGGATTAAAAAAAAACAAACCTTTATATCCTGGGAATGTTGTGATGTCTTAGTGTACTGTATCAGGTATCTCAAATATGCCACCTGGTTTTATATTGTTGTTGTTGATGTTTTTTTTTTGTTTGTTTTTGTAAGGGAGCTGCTGGACTACTTTTATAAATAGCTTTAAAACATTTTTATGATATGATCTCATAATGGACGATTCATAGGAATGTACATGAACAAACACATGTGAATGGCTTGGATTTGTGCTGATGGTGTGGCCCTGGTTTTCATTATAATCTCATTTCTAGGAATGTCAGTGACATGGCTCTTATTTGTAATAGGTGTTGTAATTTTCTTCATAAGTAAAGCTTTTCTTTCGGTTTTGGATGTGAATTAGCTCAGATACAGATCTGAATATGGCTAATCAATAGCTCCTCACTGGCCATGTACATCTGCACAGTCTCGACTATAATGAAATATTTCTCTCACTGATCAACATGTAACCTACAGGAGTAACAACTCCCCAGATACTGTAGATAGATCCCTGCTCATTTATGCAATTGTTCAATATGGCAGTAGCGTAATGCATAAAATCATGTGGATCTAGGTCATGGTCAACATCATCTAATCTTTTTCCAATCTTCAGCTGTCCAGTTTCCATTATCCTGTGCCCACTGTAGCCTCAGATTCTTGCTTGACAGAAGAGGAGCCTGATGTGATCTTCTCCTGTTGTAGCCCATCCACCTCAAGATTTGATGTGTTGTGATTTCTGAGATGCTTTTCTGCTCACCATGGTTACCATAAGTTGCGTTTCTGTCTGCCCAAACCAGTTTGGCTTCCCCTTCACCTTCTCCTTCTCCTCTGACCTTTCTAATCAACAAGGCATTTCTGCCCAAAGAACTGCTGCTCACTAGATGTTTTTTGTTTTTCGCACCATTCTGTGTAAACTCTCGAGACTGCTGTGTGTGAAAATCGTAGAAGACTAGCATCTGATTTCTGAAATATTCAAACCAGCCCGTCTGGTACCAACAATCATGCCATAGTCACTTAGATTACATTTTATCATCATTCTGTTGTTTGATGTGAAGATTAACTGAAGCTCTTGATCTGTAGCTGCATGATTTTAATCATTCTGCTACTAACATGTGATTGGCTGATACATCTTGCTTTGATTTGAATTTTCACAAAAATTCTCAAAGATGCTATAAATTCATTCCAAATCACTGATGACAATCTGGAACCGTTTGTGGTGATGATTCTGATGACATGTTTATTTTAGCCCACAGGTTCCCAACCGTGGTCTTGGAATAGCATCTGTCCTGTACATTTTAGTGTTTCCCTTCTCTAACGTGATTCACCTAATCACCTAATTACCAACCCTTCCTGAGTTGAAGTAGGTGTGCTAGACTGAAATGTGTAGAACTGGGGGTACTCCATGACCAGCGCTGTGAACCCGTGGTTTAGTTTAGCTAGATTTCCAGATATCTATAGTTAACACTAATATTAGTTCCTGTCTTTGCATAACATTTACATTTTACATTTACAATGCAATCATCCTCTACTGTAGCTGAGAAATTAAGTGTTAATGGCCTTGCACAAGGCCCCAGAAGTGGCTTTCTGACCGTTCTGAACTTCTAACCTTCCAGTTACTAGCACAGATCCTTAACCGCTGCCCACTGAACCAAAATAAATTTTTCTAAGTGTCTCTGAGGGCCCGTGTGGTTGTAATGTGTAAGACTGCATGATGTGTTCTGTTCCTACCGCTATGAGTCACAAGATTATCATGAGTACATAACTGAATGATATGCAACCGATCAGCAATCATTTTATCACATACTGGTCATTAGTTGCTACAGCTGTGTGCTGTACTGTATGTGCTGTACAGTTTCTCTTGGCATGATTATAGACTTCTTCTTCTGGGTCATATGCCATGTAAGGAATAAAACACACATGCTGTCATACATGTCTCCTCACCGTATGAACAATTACACGCTTTTTTATTTTATTTTTATGTGTGTGTGGTGGTGGCATTTACAGTATGTGGCGCGTCTGCTATATGACTGCACTAATATAAACTAACCAACCAGAACCAACAGCGGCATACATTCCTTTAATCCTTCCTTCAGTCTTCCTCTTAACTGCAGTTTTGTTTTTTTGTTTTTTTTGTGTGTGTGTGTGTGTGTGTGTGTGTGTGTGTGTGTGTGTGTGTGTGTGTGTGTGTGTGTGTGTGGAGAGCTGCATGTAAGCAGCTGTGGAGAAAGTCCTACCACGAGATTCATCACATTAGGTCAAATTTCATGAGATCAGAATGAAAACACACCCAAAAACGTCCAGGTGAGCTCACATTAAGAACGTGAGCACATTAACACCTCTGCTCCCACACACACACCCACATACACACATGACCGCAATCATCTTTTGTGGCATACACACATTCCAACAAGCTTCAAGTAGATTTTTCAAGAATCCTGGGGTCACAGTGCTGTGAAACAACTTTTCACTCAGTACATCTTGTGACAGTTCAGATTTTAGTCCTTTAACTAACATTATTTACTGCGGTAGTTAACATTAATAATCAGCTTCAGCATTACTATATAATATGCAATGTTAACAAAGTCATTACTGGTTGTATTCATTTAACCAAATTCATAAGTGAAGCTTAATGCTGGGTGCCAATATTTACATCCAGAGAACCAAGTTCCTGAGTTATATTCATTTATTAGGGGTCCAGGCATCGAAGGTGGTTGATTATTCTTCTTATTATTATTAGTGTTACACATACCATTGTAGTCTATGACAGCATAAGTTCACATGTTTTTAATGAAATTTGGCACACTGATTCTTGATAGTCCCAAAAATCTTTTCACCAATTTCTGGATATGCCCCATAAACCCTCTAGAGCCACCAACAGGCCAAAGTTTCACATACATTTCTGTCCATAACTTTGGAACCACTCAACAGAATTATTATTAATATTTTTGATTATTCAGACAGCATGTTCCTCTGAGAGTGTTCAGCTGTACTGTGACATATCATGAAATGCTGTTTGAAAAAAAAAAATGGTGGCTAGCTTCACGTGTCTCAGAGGAAGCACATTCTGGCCTTCACCCTTTCCCAGTTAGAAGCTATCATCTGATAGGAGGGAGCTAGTTAGTGGTTGGGAATTAGCAAATGACTAAATTGGAATAAAATCATAAATGTTTGTATGATTCCTTAGGTCAAGTCCACTGACTATGATTGTTTCAAGGTCTGCCAGGTTGGAATGGCTGCCATCTTCAAATCAAATGTTCTTAAGAATCAGCCTCACAAAAGATATCAAAGAATTTTTGCTATTTACAACTGTTTACTAGTAATGCGTGAACAAATCCAGCAAAGACCCCAAACAGGAAGTAAGGCTGCATCAATGTAGCAGGTCTTTGACTGACCTGTTCCATGTCTGGTTGTGAGTACACCAGTGGTTTCTTTCCTTTTCAGGACATTCCAATTTCTTGTACTGGTTATGCCCAATGCTCGTGCAATGGCTCTGATTGATTTTCCCTGTTTTCTCAGCTTCAAAATGGCTTGCTTTTCTCCCATAGACAGCTCTCTGGTCTTCATGTTGGTTTATCCTTTTTTAACAACAAATGCAGTCTTCACAGGTGAGACCTAGGGCTCAAACTAAGAGTAGACATTCAGAGCTATTAATTACTTAAACAATCAATTTAACAGGGCACAACTGGGCAGCAAGAAACACATATCAGTCACATGTTCCAATATTTTTAATCACTTGAAAAAATGAGTGGGTTCAAACAAAAGCTGCCATGTTCTAAGTTGTTTAACTAGATGTAAATATGAGGAAATGAAAGCTGAAATTCTGATCTGCCATCTAATATTCATCTTTTGATCTCAAACCCAAATGTCTTCAATGTGTAGCGAAAACAATAGAATTGGCCTTGCTGTTCCAATACTTTCTCAGAGGACCATGTGTAACTACATCTCAAAGTGCTTGGACCCCTAAATTCCAATTAACCTACATTGTAACTTTACTTATGGTGTATTAGTGTATTAGTAATGTAAACTAATGCAGTAAATAATGTTAGTATGCTACCCACATATTGTAAAGGGAAATGGAGATTGACATTATCCTCATGTTGCTTATTAAATGCATATTAACCAAATGGAGGTGAGTATTTTTAATGAGAGAAAACAGCTGCAATTTGCACAGGAAGATATTTAGGGCGAATTAAAACAAAATACCTCACCATGATTCATAATTCATTTACAGGAAACACAATGAGTGCAGTCTCAAGTAAATTTATTTAACCCCAAATACTCACCACTTCAATTGTTTTGATTCATTTGTGTTGCCACCCACATTCCCTTCTCATGTTTCCCTTTCTCTTTACCTAAGCCTGCTAATCGAGATCATTGTTTGCCAGCATAGTTGTGAAGAATGAAGTCACACCAGTGGGGTGAGGTTGGAAAAACCATATGAAGGTAAATAGCTGTTATGCAAGCTTGTTATGAGATGTCTAGCATCTGACACTGGAATGTTCCTAAAGCATGTGAACCTGTGAGAGACTGATGTCTCTGTGTGTACCTGTGTGTGTGTGTGTGTGTGTGTGTGTGTGCTCGTGCGTGCGTGCGTGCGTGTGTGCGTGCGTGTGAGAGATATGACAAAATGAGCCTTACATCTTGTCAAACATATCAGAAATGTTAATAGGTTTTCCCAAAGTGCACTTATGAAAATATTGTGCCACCTTAACCGTTGATTTCCAGTTGCTGATTAATATCAGTCCTCAAGGGAAATTCCGCATAAAGAATGGGACATTACTGTCCCTGTAAGGTTATGAATAGCTCTTTTGGTTGGACTCTATTCAAATCTACTCCACAGAACAACAAGAAGTGTTATCTACCCTCAGCTCAGACTCAGGACTAACCCTAAGTACAGATATAAAAGGTGAATTACATTGAATTGGCAGTTTAGTAGTTACTAGAGCAGCCACAAGTATAGCGTACGTCACTAATAAATGCAAGTGCAGAGATACTAAATTGCAACATAATTCATAATTCATTTTTTATTGGGTGAAACAGGAATATGCAAATATTAGGCATAAACATACATACATGGGCCCCTTTTTGAAACAATAACCAAGTTAAACAGTGCTAAATTGAACAACAAAATAATAAAATAATTAATTATTAATTATTTATGGGGAAAAAACTCACTCCAACTTGCATTTATGGGGAAAAAACTCACTCCAACCCTCAGATGGTCATGAAGGCCATGAATAATATAATCAAGCCACTTACACAATGTACAGGTGCAGCTAAAAGAAAAATTTAGTATCGTGGAAAAGTAAAGTGAAATATTGAAAGCCTTTTTTGTTTTAATCTTGATGATTACGGCTTACAGCTCATGGAAATCAAAAATCCAGTATCTCAAAATATTAGAATAAAGAATTTATAATACAGAAACGTCAACCTTCTGAAAAGTATGTTAATTTATGGACTCATTACTTGGTCAGAGCTCCTTTTGCACGAATTAGTGCATCAATGCGACGTGGCATGGAGGCAATCAGCCTGTGGCACTGCTGAGGTGTTATGGAAGCCCAGGTTGCTTTGATCGCGGCCTTCAGCTCGTCTGTATCATTGGGTCTGGTGTCTCTCATCTTCCTCTTGACAAAATTCAGGTCAGGCGAGTTGACTGGCCAATCAAGCACAGTAATACCATGGTCAGCAAACCAGTTACTAGTAGTTTTGGCACTGTGGGCAGGTGCCAAGTCCTGCTGGAAAAGGAAATCAGCATCTCCATAAAGCTTGTCAGCAGATGGAAGCATGAAGTGCTCTAAAATCTCCTGGTAGATGGCTGCATTGACTCTCGACTTGAGAAAACACAGTGGACCAACACCAGCAGATGACATGGCACCCCAAATCATCACCGACTGTGGAAACTTCACAGTGGACTTCAAGCAACTTGGATTCTGTGCCTCTCCACTCTTCCTCCAGACTCTGGGACCTTGATTTCCAAATGAAATGCAGAATTTACTTTCATCTGAAAAGAGGACTTTGGACCACTGAGCAACGGTGTTTTGAGTAAAAAGTTGTTTGAAGTTAATTAGCTGATTAGAGCTCTTCTCAGGTCAACATTGCTGTATTATAAATTCTTTATTCTAATATTTTTGAGATACTGCATTTTTCCAGTATCTCATTTCCATGAGCCATAATCATCAAGATTAAAACAAACAAAAAAAAAGAACTTTTCCACGATATTCTAATTTTTTTAGATGCACCTGTGTACAGTTTGCACACCTCATGATTTCTGGGTGAGGAGTTCAGGTATGTACGCCTAGTTTAGAATTTATCTATTTAAATATGCCTCATTAAGAGGTCTAAAAGCATAAAGACATGTTTAATTTGTTAAGTCTTATTTAAAGGCATGAAAAGTTGGGGCAGTTTGCTGTTAGCAGGAAAGTTATTGTGATTAAATGGGCATCAGGAGAACAACCAGCACAAGACCTAAAACAGAAAATTGACTTTTAATGGACCTGGGGAAGAAGAGTATAAAAAGATACTATTAGTATATGTTAAATCACAATACTAACATGGATTTACTCTAGTATCTTAAGGTAACTATGGTTGCTGTACTATTTACTAGGTTAATAGCTTGATATCAATGATGGAAAGATTTATTTTTTAAGATTTGTTTATTTTTTCCACAACATACCCTGGTCAAGGCTTTTTTTTTAATGAAATGTAATAGAAAGCTCACTTAGTGTGGTATATACAATTCCAATATCATTTAATCATTCATTTATCTTTAGTAAGCAGTTTATCCTGGTTAGGGGCACTGGGCAGATGTGAGGCAGGAATACGCCTTGGTCAGCAGGGCACCATTCACACCCTCATATACTGTACACATGGGGCAAGTTACCTACCACTATTCTTTTTGGAGGTGGGAGAAGACCAGTGTACCTGAGGAAAACCCACATGGATAAAGGGAGAATGTACACTGAAACTCCACACATGCAGTAACAGGATAGAATCACAGAGCCTAGAGATGGGGACCCTTGCTGTACCACCAACTTCAATATATATATATATATATATATATATATATATATATATATATATATATATATATATATATATATATATATATATATATATATATACAGGTGCATCTCAATAAATTAGAATGTCGTGGAAAAGTTCGTTTATTTCAGTAATTCAACTCAAATTGTGAAACTCGTGTATTAAATAAATTCAATGCACACAGACTGAAGTAGTTTAAGTCTTTGGTTCTTTTAATTGTGATGATTTTGGCTCACATTTAACAAAAACCCACCAATTCACTATCTCAACAAATATGGTGACATGCCAATCAGCTAATCAACTCAAAACACTTGCAAAGGTTTCCTGAGCCTTCAAAATGGTCTCTCAGTTTGGTTCACTAGGTAAGCCACAAACATTCATTGCCAAAGAAGCTGGCTGTTCACAGAGTGCTGTATCCAAGCATGTTAACAGAAAGTTGAGTGGAAGGAAAAATTGTGGAAGAAAAAGATGCACAACCAACCGAGAGAACCGCAGCCTTATGAGGATTGTCAAGCAAAATCGATTCAAGAATTTGAGTGAACTTCACAAGGAATGGACTGAGGCTGGGGTCAAGGCATCAAGAGCCACCACACACAGACGTTTCAAGGAATTTGGCTACAGTTGTCGTATTCCTCTTGTTAAGCCACTCCTGAACCACAGACAACGTCAGAGGCATCTTACCTGGGCTAACGAGAAGAAGAACTGGACTGTTGACCAGTGGTCCAATATCCTCTTTTCAGATGGGAGCAAGTTTTGTATTTCATTTGGAAACCAAGGTCCTAGAGTCTGGAGGAAGGGTGGAGAAGCTCATAGCCCAAGTTGCTTGAAGTCCAGTGTTCAGTTTTCACAGTCTGTGATGATTTGGGGTGCAATGTCATCTGCTGGTGTTGGTCCATTGTGTTTTTGAAAACCAAAGTCACTGCACCCGTTTACCAAGAAATTTTGGAGCACTTCATGCTTCCTTTAGCTGACCAGCATTTTGAAGATGCTGATTTCATTTTCCAGCAGGATTTGGCACCTGCCCACTCTGCCAAAAGCACCAAAAGTTGGTTAAATGACCATGGTGTTGGTGTGCTTGACTGGCCAGCAAACTCACCAGACCTGAATCCCGTAGAGAATCTATGGGGTATTGTCAAGAGGAAAATGAGAAAGAAGAGACCAAAAAAATGCAGATGAGCTGAAGGCCACTGTCAAAGAAACCTGGGCTTCCATACCACTTCAGCAGTGCCACAAACTGATCACCTCCATGCCACGCCGAATTGAGGCAGCAATTAAAGCAAAAGGAGCCCCTACCAAGTATTGAGTACATGTACAGTAAATGAACATACTTTCCAGAAGGCCAACAATTCACTAAAAATGTTTTTTTTATTGGTCTTATGAAGTATTCTAATTTGTTGAGATAGTGAATTGGTGGGTTTTTGTTAAACGTGAGCCAAAATCATCACAATTAAAAGAACCAAAGACTTAAACTACTACAGTCTGTGTGCATTGAATTTATTTAATACACGAGTTTCACAATTTGAGTTGAATTACTGAAATAAACAAACTTTTCCACGACATTCTAATTTATTGAGATGCACCTGTATATATATATATATATATATATATATATATATATATATATATATATATATATATATATATATATATATATATATATATATATATATATATATATATATATATACATACACACACACACACACACACACACACACACACACACACACACACACACACACAGTGGGGGAAAAAGGTATTTGATCCCCTGCTGATTTTGTACGTTTGCCCACTGACAAAGAAATGATCAGTCTATAATTTTAATGGTTTTTGACGGTACATGGCCCCGTCCATCGTCCCTTTGATGCGGTGCAGTTGTCCTGTCCCCTTAGTAGAAAAACACACCCAAAGCATAATGTTCCCACCTCCATGTTTGACGGTGGGGATGGTGTTCTTGGGGTCATAGGCAGCATTCCTCCTCCTCCAAACATGTCGAGTTGAGTTGATGCCAAAGAGCTTGATTTTGGTCTCATCTGACCACAACACATTCAGATGTTCATTGGCAAACTTCAGACGGGCCTGTACATGTGCTTTCTTGAGCAGGGGGACCTTGCGGGCGCTGCAGGATTTCAGTCCTTCATGGCGTAGTGTGTTACCAATTGTTTTCTTGGTGACTATGGTCCCAGCTGCCTTGAGATCATTAACAAGATCCTCCCATGTAGTTCTGGGCTGATTCTGCATTGCTCTCATGATCATTGAAACTCCACGAGGTGAGATCTTGCATGGAGCCCCAGACCGAGGGAGACTGACAGTTTCTTCCATTTGCGAATAATCACACCAACTGTTGTCACCTTCTCACCAAGCTGCTTGGCGATGGTCTTGTAGCCCATTCTAGCCTTGTGTAGGTCTACAATCTTGTCCCTGACATCCTTGGACAGCTCTTTGGTCTTGGCCATGGTGGAGAGTTTGGAATCTGATTGATTGATTGCTTCTGTGGACAGGTGTCTTTTATACAGGTAACAAGCTGAGATTAGGAGCACTCCCTTGTGAGTGCTCCTAATCTCAGCTCGTTACCTGTGTAAAAGACACCTGGGAGCCAGAAATCTTAATGATTGATAGGGGATCAAATATTTATTTCCCTCATTAAAATGCAAATCAATTTATAACTTTTTGGAAATGCGTTTTTCTGGATTTTTTTGTTGTTATTCTGTCTCTCACTGTTAAAATACACCTACCATTAAAATTATAGACTGATCATTTCTTTGTCAGTGGGCAAACATACAAAATCAGGGGATCAAATACTTTTCCCCCACTATATATATATATATATATATATATATATATATATATATATATATATATATATATATATATATATATATATATATATATATAATTTTTTTTTTTTTTTTTTTTTTTTTTTTTACTGTAGTACTGTATCCATTATACATTACACTATTACTACATTACTCAATCAATATTTCTCATACCAAACATTCTGCAACAACTCCCCATTTCAGCTGTGTTTATATAAGGCATGACATAGCAACCATTGTAGTAGTCAAACTACAACAGACACCCTAGCAACCATAGTATAACCTTGGTTTCCAAAAAAAGGCACGGCTAATCACTGATATGTTTAATAGCTAACTGGCAAGTCAGTGTATAGGACAGTAGCAAAAATATGTTCAAAAAATGCTTCCTTTGTATGAGCCTTCCTTTATAATTCCCTGCATTTAAAAAAAAAAAAAAAAAAAAGACTCTGAGAAGAATTTCTACTAGATGTTTCATTATGAAGGCATTCAGCAAGGCCTGTCCCAGCTGATCCCACCACTGTTATGAAAGTCTAAAGCCTTTCCATCATGATGAAATGAATTTCCCATCATTATCCTTGATGCCTATTTCACAACCATCACGAACCGCCTGAAGATTCAGTTGTATCGAAAACACCTGAGAGTGATGATACCGAAACACCCTCCGCACCCACCGTAAGTGCATGTGTGTTCATATACCTGTCTAGGTGTGTCATCTTTTTCTCTGTTGTCACCTGTTTATGTGATTGATGGCCTCTCATTGGGTGCATTTATGTTTCAGGTTAGTGTTCTTTGACCTGATAATTTATATTATTCATAGTTTCACTGATTGCCTCGTGATTAGTGTTTGCTAGGCTAGTGTTTACTCCACACTTTGTGTTTACTAGCAACCTGGTTCTTACTACTATCTTGCAGCACTTTTAGTTCTTTTAACAGCTCTTTTCTTGAGTTCGATTCAAACTAACTTATAGGCCACTTTGAATAAAAGAATCTGCTCCAAGAATAAATTAAATAAGTAAAACGTAAGACAGAGCTGATCCGCTACAGGAGTACAATAACGTGGTCCACTGTGTCCATATTACAGAAGAAAACCCTTTCTAGGTGAACATCCCTTCCTAGTTGGGCCTAAGAATTGTGACTGACTCTTTAGTGAAGTCTGTGTCTTGTTTTTCCTATGTGCGTTGTGCCCATTTTACCACACTGTGGCACAAATGAGCTGCATGCTTGCAGAAGAGAGACTCTATTCTGGCTCAAAACAGTTCATGTGCGCTACGGTGTGGTAAAATGGGCACAATGCACATAGAAGAACCAAGTCCCAGACTTCACTAGCTATAAAAACTTGGCAGAATTGCACACATTTGCATGTATTAATATCAGTGAAATCGTAAAACATAATCAACGATCATAGACTTTTTGATTAAAATATTTATCAGAAGTTGATCAGAATCAGAAACAGGGGCAAAATTTGGATTTATAAAGTGGAGGAGCCTTGCTTTTTTCGAAAGTGGCAAAAATGTGGGAATGTGTTTATGTGTTATTATAAAAAAGTTATCCAAGAACATTTAAAACATTTAAACATTAAAAGCTTAGTTCAACTAACTACAATTTGGGGGGGGGGGTTTGCATGATGGAAGTTTGTGCCAGGAAGGGCATCTGGCATGAAACCTGTGCCAAGTCAGACATGCGGACCAATGATCTGCTGTGGGGACACCTAACAGGAGCAGCCGAAAGAACAACAACATTGTAAGTTCTTCTAGAACACCATAAATGTGCCTGCATTCAGTGCTTGAGCAGCACACATGTGGACATAGTGCTTTATCTGGTGAGACCGCAATCAACACGATACAGGCATCAACAGTAGGAATGTACCAACCCAATCCGACCAGCTCATGATCTGTAATATTAGCTAAAACGCATGTGAGCTTGGGTGCGATTGAGCATTATTTCCAAATCCTTTAATGCTCTCAATAAAATTCTTGCACTGTGGTATAGTGAATTCCATTGTGACTGTACACTCACACTGTGTGAAAGAACACTCTGGGTTGTATAGCACTATCTGATCCTACTCGGGTCTCTGCCATTTTGAAAAATGGTTGCCACAGCTAGTGTAAAGTCTGTCAGCACCACTTGCGTGCTGGCAGACATCGATCCTGAGCTGTTTTTGGTTGTTGCTGGGAATGGAGTTGAATATGGTGGTTCAACTCATTATCAGTCTGGAAGAATCTCCTGGATGCAGTAGTAGACATAGCACCCTCTTACTCCTCAGATAAGGAATGGGGAGTATGACCAGTCATAGGACTATAAGAAGGGCTCTGTTCAAGGACATGAAGTTCAGAACTGCAAACTTAGCAGACTAACCCTAGAACAGTGCATGGTATGGCCAGGGAAAACCATACAAATATACGAGTGGTATAGCCACAGGGCACTATCTGGAATACTTTGAGCAGATAATACTAAGGAAGACTGAGGAATGGGCGAATGGAGGGAATCCCAACTCCTGCCTCAGTAATGTTAGCGGAATACACATAACGTTGCAGGCTCAGAAGTGTACACTGCTTGTTATAGCAGCAGGTAGTAACAGGCTCACTGTTCAGCTAGACAGCACCAAGGGAAAAACCAATCTGGTGGGGAAAGTGAGGAATGAATGCCAATGCTGAGCAATGCCACAGAGAATGTTCATAATTAGCCTGGTGAGGGGTTCTAATATGGCAATGCTAAAATGCCAACGCAAAGCTAGCAGTTGCTTCAGAGATCATATGAAAAGCACTTATAATATATAAAAATACACTTACCACGGCAGTAGAGTTGATAGGAGCTATGCAGCTAGCTCCATATAGCAAACGTGTGGTCTGACAAGCATATATGAAGTGCAAAAAGAAAGGGAAAGATGGCTGTATAACAGCAGCAAATTCATCACTTTGTGAGAAGCTTTGGTATGGGTGTGCACATGCAAAGGAAGATACCCAGGTGATTCTCACTGCCCCTGGCGGTTATGTTGGGTGAAATAGAGCTGTGTCCTCACTCTCTATTTCGGCACAATGACCTATTACCCAATGTCCTTCAGGATGCCAACAGATGGCTGTGTCACTAACCACATGCTTCACCCACGCATCTGCTCAGATTACATGTTGGACAGCACCATGGTTACAATCTACTGTAATCATATACAGTTTGGAATACTGAGTGTCTGAGGTATGCTAAGATGATGGCCTGAGTGATTGATCCATGGGGCTGTTTTAAAATACAGCACACTCGCCACTTGCCTTCTATTAAGCACTGCCTTAGCTTTTGGTAAGTTTGTTTGGTCTTGATGTACTATCAACCTAATCAACGACATTATTGTGGCGGTTTAAGCCCAGTTTAGAAGGAAAGGTTTGGGATTCAAGCCCCAGCACTGCCAAACTGCCACTGCTAGGCCCTTGAGCAAACCCTCTCTGCTATATGGGTGGCGAAATTGGTCCTCTAGCAGCTACAGAGTGAGATATAATAACACTGACATGATTTAATAACAGGATGATCGGTGTAAACTGTTATACTGTTATAATCTTATGTAGCTTCCAAAGGGCAATACTAAATGAAAAAATAAGATCTTTAAACAAAATAATAACAATTTGCACTAACCATCCTGTTCTAAAGTTTACACCCCTGGTTCTTAAGGTATCGTGTTGCCTTATTGAGCATTAGTGAATGTTTGCACCTTTTGTAATAGTTGTGTATGAGTTGTCCTCAGTGTGAAAAGATGGATCTCAACATTATATAGCCACTGTTGGAAAGGGGTCAAATATGCAGAAGATGCTGGAAAAGCAAAGAAAAATGTGCAAGACCTGGAGGATTTTTTTTGAAGAACAGTGGGCAGTTGACCTGCTCAGGACAAACAAGGGACTCATGAACAACTATCACAAAACATAAAAACAGTCGTTGTTCAACAACACACAGTATTAAGAATCAAGTGTATGAAAATTTTTTTGAACTGGTTCATTTGTGTAAATTCAGTTATTATTGTGTCTTGTGGACTATATGTAAACATCTGTTATGTGAAATAGCTTATTCAGGGCAGGACTAAATAAAAAACAAACTGCAATTTTTATGATCCCTCTTATTTAAAAAAAAAAAAAATTATAAATTATTAACATTTTGCAGATTCTGCAAGGTGTATGACTTATGACATACATACTTATGACCTCGACTTTACATTGAAAATGTGAACCACTGAACTTTAAACATGCTCCTGTCATCTCACACTACTGTTGACCTGCTGGCCATCTTTCTTATTAAACACACAGTGACAGATTCTTCACTCTGTGCACTTCTAGCCTTCACACCCTGGTAACAAATTGAGTTGTAAGCTCTTCAGTCCTATTAGAGCTGCAGCTCTGTTTCTTGTTCACATTCTCATTCATGTGCATTTTTGGTTGTGATCTCTGTGGCATAAAAAAAAGCTAAATGGGTGAAGATTAGGCCCCAGTGTGAGTCTATAAATGCATTGCCCATTTATATCAATATATACTTTGGACCTCTATCAATTATAGTGTAAATGTTTGGCATCCTGACTACTAACAAACCTAGAATTACAATGCTATATCTGACTGTGAATTTATGATGTGAAAGCATAAAATTTTGACACTCAGTAAAGTCAAAGCAGATATGACATTTTAACTTTTGCACTTTTAAGCAAAATCTTGATTTTATTGTCAGATAGAGTTTTATAATTCCAATATTGTAAATTTACACTGAATAGATTATGACGTGATCCTGACTTCTACATTATCGAGTCGGTACAAAAAACATTTTAGATTCCCAAAAATTAGTTTTCTAGCTCAAAATTAAATGTTACAGAAAAATGTTTGTATGTCATTAAAGAAAGCAGCATATTATGTAAGAGACACTTTTCAGACAAAAAACACAATGAAGGCTGCTGGGTTTTGCTGCAAATATAAGAAGCGAGTGCGAAAGTCAAAGTCTCCAGAAGAACTGTGGCTGGTTCTGCAAGATGCTCAATAAAACTTACCAGCTCATTTCCTTATAAAACTGCACTAATTGTACTATTTTTATTTTTATTTTTATTTTTTGTCACACCAAATGTTGACTTTGTTTCATTTACTACTGTTTACTGCTCTTTACTGTATTTTTTTAATGTAGAAACATTTAATTTCATTGTTTTGAAGGCATCTTTGCTCAACAGCATTTCTTTGCATGTGCCTAAAACTTTTGCACAGTACTGTATGCAACAAAATAGGCTGATAAAACATATGACTAGGGAGTTCATAATTTAATCAATAAAAAAAAACCAATAACATTAACTGATCATTTAATGAACTATAACTTATAATGTGGTCTTTAATTAATTGAGGAAAATTGGGATCATGATTAAAATATAATTCTGCCACTCTGATGAAGACGTTGTTAGTGGAAGTTTCAAATATTTATGTTTATATTATATTTATTTACCCTCATGGCCCTTAGGTTCTAACTAAATACTAGAAAAAGTAACATATTCATTTAATCTGTGGACTCCAGAAAGAATGAAATAAAGATCCTGAAATTAACAAAAATAAAGATTTTTTTAAAATGGTTTCTAGTATAAAGTAGCCACGTGTTAGGTGGCTGGTTTTGTGTCACTGACCTGGAAAAGCAGTCTGATGTGGGTACCTGAGGAAGCACTGAAGCCAACTCACACCCAAACACTAACCACTGAGAGTGCAGTGGCAAAGAAAGTAGGGAAGTGGGAGGGGAGGGGAGGGGAGGGGAGGGGGTGGGGTGGTGTGAGGTGAGGTGAGGTGAGGTGAGGTGAGGTGAAGGAATAACCTAAAATGATGGTATATTACTCTTATACCACAGCACTATTTAGTTCTAGATTCTGATTGGTCTGAGGGTGTCTATTATACAGTTCTGACAGCTGTAATGCAAATCACAGATTCATATTAATGCACACTTTCTAATATCTTTCATTGGTATAATACCATCTGACAGGACTTGTATGGTGGATACGGAACAATACAAAAAATCTAAGATTAATAATAAGCAAATTTAAAAACAAAGGTGCTATTATCTAACAAAGATGTATAATCGTTGATAATCAAAGTTTTATGTAAGATGTTTATTAAACATTTGTGGAAGGAGTCTCTAAAGTGTGCACTCAAGACCAGGTAGAACCAGCAAGACTGGCTAGGATGAGCCTCACCAGATACGACCAGCTTGACCAACTGTGCTAGTCAATTATACCATCTAGAATCAGTCTGTAAGTGTCATTCTGACCAGCTAGAATTGGCCTGAACATCTAGAAGCAGCTTGACTAGCTAGAACCAGCATATGAGTGTCCCTCTGAGCAGCTGGAACCAGCCGGACCCACTAGAGCCAGCCCAACCAGCTAGAACCAACCTGTGAGTGTCAATCTGACAAGCTGGAACCAGCCGGACCCACTAGAGCCAGCCCAACCAGCTAGAACTAATATGTGAATGGCAATCTGACAAGCTGGAACCACTCAGACCCGCTAGAACCAACCTAACCCACTAGAACCAACCTGTGAGTGTCAATCTGACAAGATGGAACCACCCGGACCTGCTAGAGCCAGCCTAACCAGCTAGAACCAACCTGCTAGTGTCAATCTGACAAGCTGGAATCAGCCGGACCCGCTAGAGCCAGCCTAACCAGCTAGAACCAACCTGCTAGTGTCAATCTGACAAGCTGGAACCAGCCGGACCCGCTAGAGCCAGCCTAGCCAGCTAGAACGAGCCTGTGAGTGTCAATCTGACCAGTTAGATCCAGCCTGACCAGGTAGAATGATCAAACCTGACCATCCTGATCAGCTGAGGCTCATAACCAACCAATACCAGCTAACTCTCACAGGCAGTTGTGTTTTTCAGCAGGTGCTTTGTGCTTTCTGGTTTCTTGGTCACTGATAACATGACAAGTTGTGTTTCTTTGTCTTATTAACTTCAAGAGAGAGAAACAGCACTGCTTTGCATCCTCATAGTTTATCGGTATCCTGTCACTGTACTGTTTTATGTATCTTACATGTTGCACTTGCATGACACTGGGTGAGTACACTTTTTTAAAAAAATAAATAAATAATAATTATCAGTGAACTGGATTGAATTTTTTTCAGCTGTAAAGTATTTACCACTCCACCAAATCATATTCAGGCTCTCCTAACACACCCATGAACCTGGTGTTTAACGAGCAGGTAAACCCGTGCATCAGGATCAGCCCTGAACGTGATTCTGTGCATCAATGGCGGCGCTCACCTGGGTCACATGACCTGCACGGGCCTGACCGTGACGTCACGCGTGTTGTCCGAGGCTGATCAGCTGATCACACTGAGAGGAGTCAACCGCGGGATAGAAACACACAGGGACGCTTTAATTCACCTTATATTACTGTATTGTGAGTAGAAAAATCTTTTAATATCTGTTCTTTCCAGATGGAATGAGTGCTTACTGTTGTAATATTTAAAAAAAAAAAAAAAAAAAACGTTTGACACGTCGCTCGCGCATTCTGGCACGAGCAACCTGCCTCCCCGAGATGAGGTGTTAGCATTAGCAACAAGAAGCTAACCGAGTGATGTGGGTCGCCCGAGTAGATTTATCTAGAGTTTTAAATTCATCTTCAAGTACGTGGTATTGTTTAAATATTAAATATGCGTTTTAATTTCCACCTTCGACGTCAATAAGACGAATACTTGACTTACAGGAACCTGTTGCGCTGACAGCCGACAGAAGCTAATTGAATTTGCTAGCTTGTTAGCGGGCTAATTAAATTGCCCAGCTAGCTAATGTGCGTGTGTACTAAGGGCAGAGTTTATTTCTATGTTGTCCACTTTAATTAACGCATTATATGTCTCCGTGTAAGTGAAGCAGCCGATGCTTTTCTCTTGATGGAGTGATACAGAGATATAGAGAGATACAGAGAGAGGGGGGGGAAACGCACTGAATTATGCAATAAGCATCTGGTTTTCCACTAGACAATCAGAAACCATCTAATAAAATATGCATTAGTTGGACATTGTTGTAGAATTGACTGCTTTTCCGTGGATCACGTGACTCATGATTAATCTGTGACTTTAATCCTCTTCTTTCTTTCCACTGCCCAAGCTGGATTCCAGCTCTTAAAGAAATACAACAACAGGGTTTTAGATCATGGATTCTCCTTAAAAAAAAAAAAAGAAATGCAACCAGAAATTCCTTTACATATAAAATAAATTGCACAGACCCCCTCAATATATTCAAATATTAAGCTCCTTATTCAAATGTGTACAATAATATTCTGGATAATTATTAGAGAGGTTTTTTATTTATTTATTTAAAAAAAAAATAATTCACTTTCTGAATTTTCCATTCACAGAACACATTAGGTCCAAGTTGACATTATTTAGAGTCTGCTTGTTTTTGCCTGGTCCTGTTAAACCCGTTCAGTTCACCTGACCAGTCAAACGTCACAACCATCAATATCGATATCGAGTCGAGTCACCTTTATTTATATGCCACATTTAAAACACAAAAAGAGTGTTGGCCAAGGTGCTGTACGTCATCACGGCTCGATCTAAGCGATGAAATAAACCGCAAAAAAAAAAAAAAAAAATTCGAAATAAAAACACTGAAGGACAAAACCACAGATAAAAGGCAGAACAAAAACCTGATACGATAGATCTTAAAAGACTTTCAAGTGCCTGGGAAAAGAAATATGTTTTGAGATTGGATTTAAAAATGCCTGTGTTGTGATCCCTTTATAAAAGACGCTAGAGCTGTGACAGAAAACGCCCGGTCACTTCTGAACTTCTTCCGAGTCCGTGGAAAGGTTGAAAGTAGTTGATTGGATGATCTCAAAGCTCTGGAGGTATTTTGAAGACGCAGGAGATGAGGGAAAAACACATAACAAAACTTTGAACTCTATTCTGTATTTGACTGGCAGCCAGTGAAGGGAGGCCAGCTTATAAATAAATAAATAAAACATCTTTCATAATGGTGGTTATGCGTCACTACCCCACTTTGTGGACCACAAGCACAGCTCTGGATCAGGGGTGGCTTAGTGGTTAGCACGTTTGCTTCGCACCTCCGGGGTTGGGGGTTCGAATCCCACCTCCGAGCTTGCGTGTTCTGGCTTTGGGGGTTTCCTCCGGGTGCTTCAGTTTCCTCCCCCAGTCCAAAGACATGCGCTGTAGGCTGATTGGCATTTCCAAATTGTCCGTAGTTTGCAATTGTGTGGAAACCCGTCCAGGGTGTCCCCCGCCCTGTGCCCTGAGTTCCCTGTGACAGGCTCCAGGCTCCCCTTTGACCCTGTGTAGAATAAGCGGTACGGAAAATGGATGAATGGTTTTTACAATAAAACAGTCCTGCCATCTTATAAAATACTTCAGGGCAAATGTTAATAAGGAATTTACATATTGTCATGTCATCCAGCCTTAATTCGTGAGTTATGGCGAAGCCCAGTTTCATCCTCTGAGCTATTTATTCAGGATGAATGTCAAATGCGTCATTGTAACGTTGTGCTGATTCTGTCTGAATAGCAGCTGTTTCTCTCGCAGCCATGCGTCCTATCACATGCTGAAAGATTAGTGGCAGCTTTACTGGGAACAGTTTTACTGAGTTGCAGTCATTGTAAAGTGTGAGTAGTCTCTATAGCATACTATACTATGCTGTTTTGTAGGGAGATTTTTTTTTAAGGAGTCTCCAGTGTCAGTACTTTGTAACAGTCAGAGGTGAAGCTTTAACTAAAAACTGACTACGTTTTCTCAGTAACAAGTTGCATTTTTTTTTTTTTTGTCTTCAATAAGTCCGTAGCGGGAAGCTGTTTCTCTGATGCTCCTCTTCATGAAAGGCAACTGTGTTAGGAATAATTGACAATGACAATAAAATAATTCAGCGGACCGGAGTCAATTATTCCGCTTGTACCACCTTAATCACATTGTTAAGATGTTTTTATTTCAGATCATTTTTCAGGGTCTTGTCCTTCAAACGATCTTATGTGTAGAACTCATTTCTTGCGCATCCCATATCAGGCCTCCGTTGTTAATTCGAAAACATTTTAGAGCTAATAACAGGGGTTTGAGCCATTGATATGCAGTATTGGAGAGAGAGAGAGAGAGAGAGAGAGAGAGTTTACAGTTGCTGGATTTTTGTTTTGTTTTTTTCTATTTCATGCTGCTGATATAAAAATAGAACAATAAATAAATAAATATCGATAGGCCTACTTGTTCACACAGGTTGTTTTTTTTTTATTACTGCAGAAAACACAACAAATAAATAAACAAACAAACATTGATACTTGTTCACAGGCTTTTCTGTCTCATTACTGCAATCACACATGCTCTCTTTTCTCTTTCTTTTTTCTTGCTCTCTCTCTTTTTTCTTGCTCTGTCTCTCTTTTTTCTTGCTCTGTCTCACTTTTTTTCTTGCTCTCGCTCTCTTTTTTTCTTGCTCTCTCTTGCTCTCGCTCCCCAGTAACTGCATATCAATGACCCAAGCCTCCACTTCGCATTATGGCTGCATTACCACCTCGGGTGCGCATTATAAGCTTTTATCTCGCTACTCTATCATTGGTTATTTTCCTATAACAGGATGGCCTGCTATGTTTTTTTTTTTTTTTTTTTTCTGAATTATTATTATTATTTTTTATAAACCATATATATGAGTGTTGCATCCCTAGAAACACTCATGTGATATCCCATCCATTATAACAACATC
This sequence comes from Cranoglanis bouderius, assembly GCA_023630585.1. Classification (NCBI taxonomy): domain Eukaryota; kingdom Metazoa; phylum Chordata; class Actinopteri; order Siluriformes; family Cranoglanididae; genus Cranoglanis; species Cranoglanis bouderius. The sequence goes on from CM042554.1 coordinate 14,123,868, forward strand.
TAAAAATGAATGAAGGCTGTTTATTTTACAAAATTATATTAACGTGCGCTTATAAATTTATAATTTATCAATTATCACCACTTTGTTGTCTCATAAAGATGTTGTGGGGGAAAAAATATATATTAGGATATTAGAATTAACATTTTAAAATGTCATTCAGAATAACACTCCACATTACACCTTATAATTCTGACATAACTTCATAAAAAACACCTACAATCAGAAATCCCTGTGGTGTATTTGTAAGTATATACCATAAATCTGTAACTTACTTTCAAACATCACCATCCTCTCTCTGAGAGGTCACATGACCTGATGTGTACGCTCTCTCACTGATGCTAAACTTGTGCACAAAATGAGATATTTTACAAGTCAATACAAGCTCAGATGTCACGTCTATAGTGCAGGATTTGCTCCGTCATACTCTTGTGAGCCTGTCGGACTTGTGCTGCTCATAGATAACAAAGCCATTTTCTTCAGAGCACTGAAGATAATCACGGCCACACCTTCTGCTCAGCTCAGTGTTTTGTCGAGATCTCAACATTAACAGAGGTAGCAATTAAATGAAAGGGAAACACGATGTACCGGACAGGACATTGCTGGTTTTGTGGGGAGGGGGAGGGGTATTTAGGCATGAGTATGTTTTTTAAATGGTGTATTTTAGGTTTGTGTAGAAGCTGCAAATGGGTGGAAGTGTTAACATGTTGTTTTTCAGTTTGTTCTGTGGTGTCAGGCCCGCGCTCGCTCGCTCACTCCCTCCCTCCCTTCCTTCCATTCTGTGAAGCAACACAGCTCAGTGTCGGTAATGCGCACTTCAGTCTGTTCATTTGTACACAGTTTAGATCTCTGCATATTTAGGTGCGATGCTTTTCCGCTGTTCTATCTCCGCTCTTCTTCAATTTATGACTGTGAATTCAATTTTAGACTTTTCTTCCCCCCCCCCAGGTGTTCTCTGGTGGTGGTGTGAGTACTAGCGTGGCATCATGGGGGAACTGTTCCGCAGCGAGGAGATGACTCTGGCCCAGCTCTTCCTGCAGTCCGAGTCTGCCTACTGCTGTGTCAGCGAGCTTGGGGAGATCGGCATGGTGCAGTTCAGAGACGTGAGTACACACACTGACGCGCACGCACTGATGCCGATATCTGTACAGGATGTAGGCAGGAAATTTAACCATCTTGGGGGACCTTGTTTCACACGCAGGTCTATTTGGTTAGTCTCTGAACACGGTTTCAAATGTTGTTACTGTTTGGGATACAAACGATCTTGTCCATTCATATGCAAGAGTGAATTCATCAAGTATAGACCTTTAACGAGAACTAGAAAACATGGTGTATAGGTAAATAAACTGTCATCTCCCAAACACTGTAAACAACCACAGTGCTGAAAAAGTAAGTGTCTCAGCAAAACGTCGCACCAAAACCATGTAAATAATAAAACACAGCAAGTTTGTATTAGCTGTTATAGGAAAATAATCAATGCTGGGGCGGTGCCATGCAGCCTGATGAACTACTGTTAACACTTACATTTTTATTATTTTCCTACAACAGTACATCGTGAAGTTTTTTACAGTCACATTTTTCATGAACTTAAGAACGTCAGATCATTCTTTTTAGCAGTTTATACGTGCATTAAATGTTGTGGAACATCCTAGAGAGTAGTTAGTTCTTGTTATCACTTAAGTTATAGCAGCTATAGCACCAGACTCGACGCCGCTGGCTTGCTCATTGGGGATAAATTCATAAATTTAAAATCTATGTCCTGAATATATTTCTGTAAAGCTGCTTTGGGACAATGTCCATTGTTAAAAGCGCTATACAAATACAAATAAACTGAACTCTTTTTTTTTTTCCCCCCTCTATCTCTCCAAGCAACTTATCATGTTACTGAGAAACTCGAAAGCACAAAGACACTGAAAACTCCTTCCATAAATATTAAATAAATTCAACGTATCAACAATTATACATTTTTCTACATTACATTAAACAACACATATTTTAATCCGTTTATTATTATGTGGAGCACTCTCCATGCAAGTCCATGTGAATTAGCCGTTACTATAGAAACGCTGACACTTTCGGATGTGCACTTTAATATAATGTAGTGGATTTCATTACAGCCAGCACTGTTATCTGTTATAGAAATTTAATCAACACCACCTGACCAATCAGTGCCCTGGTATAAGGCAAAATATTCATTTCTTCTATGCTGCTTCTTGCATGCGGCTGGTTCACTTCTGCTTACCGTAGGATCATATATAATCGTACCTACAACACCACAGCAGGGAGAGGCTAAATAACCAGAGGCCTGCCTTTCATGCATTAATGTCTAGGCTCCTGTTGAAGATAATACTGCACTAAAATTGCATGCTGTACCAGGTATGCTGAATGCCGAGAAGGTAGCTGTAGGTTTTTGTTTTTTTTGTTTGTTTTTTTAACACAGTCACTTGAGCATAAAGAGGTTGAGCTGAAGTGAATGAAATCACTTTAATTTCTCCAGCAGAAGAGATTTCAAGGGGACAGAACAATAATCTTATATAATATTCCTGAGAATTCTTCATCACAACACCTTTGTCACAGTAGTAGACCCGAGTCATCCATTTTACCACATTACGAGCCCTTCTTACACCGATTGAGCAACTTGGATGTCTGGTGGTTTGCCACATCTGTTACAAGTGGGTTAGGGTGCACTGTGTGTGTTTTGCAAAGTGTTTTAAAATTCTTAAATGCAGCCTTTACAGGTGGTTGTATTTTGATTTGCTTAATTTAGCTTATGCTGACCTTTTTTTTATGTGTGTGTGTAAACCACAGCTGAACCCTGATGTGAACGTCTTCCAGAGGAAGTTTGTTAATGAAGTGCGTCGTTGCGAAGAGATGGACCGCAAACTGAGTGAGTCACAGCCATGCATTATATGAGCCTAGAATTAAATACTATGGAGAAGTCCATTTTTTACTTTCACTTCCCTCTCTCTCCCTTGCTCTCTCTCTGTCTCTCTGTTTGGCAAATATCATTATTCATCCTCCCTCTTTTTTCCATAGGGTTTGTTGAGAAGGAGATAAAGAAGGCCAATATACCAATTGTGGACACAGGAGAGAATCCAGAGGTCCCTTTCCCTCGAGACATGATTGACTTGGAGGTATTGAATGGATTAGAAGTGATAACGTTTTTTGGTTTGTTTGTTTTTTTGTTGTTGTTGTTGGGTTTTTTTTATCCTCAATTCTCAAACATTTCTCAAGTATGATCAGTGTCAGTGGGTGAAATGCATTGCACATTTAGTGAAGTGTACTGCTAGCCTTTCAAAGTAAATATCACATAGTATTGGCAAATGCCTCAACATGCTCAGAGGAGAACTCTCAACTCATGTGACTCAGCATCAGCAGTGCTGTTTTGCCTTTATTCAACTCCATTAAGAACCACTCTGACAACAGCAGTAGCCAGAAATAGAGATGAATTTGACTGTCTCCAACCTGTTCATGCGCCCGTAGGTTTGTTCTGATGTGCTTTGACATACTGATTGGGGATGTTACGTTAACCCATGGTCAAGAATTTCTCTGGCGCAGTGCCCTCACTGTTTAAAAGAGTCCTTAATAACTAAAAAGTTCAGAATGTGCTATTTGTACTTTGGGCAAATAAATTTGGTGCATGCCCACTGGAACACACTGTTTCACATGTTCAGGATGTGAAAACGTTTTCCTGCAGGCCACATTTGAGAAGCTGGAGATCGAGCTGAAAGAGATCAACACTAACCAGGAAGCCCTGAAGAAGAACTTTCTGGAACTGACCGAGCTCAAACACATCCTCAGGCGCACACAGCAGTTCTTTGATGAGGTATACAAAGCTGTAAAAAAAAAAAAAAAGAAACAAAAAAAACAGCTTGTCCTATTTTGTTGGAATTTTATATTGTAACTTCCAAATATATATATTTTTTATTATTACTATTTCAAAGAAAGTTTAATGTTGCAAAGTAACATTTGCCATGCCTTTGTAGTGCAGTAATCCAAACAAGTCATGTGTTAAAATGCTTCAGACCATTCAGTGCTGCTGAATTCTCAAATCTGATTGGTCAGATGCTGTTGATTAAATTTTATAACAAGCTTAATGCGCTTGTTCTAATGCATTAGAGCTTCTATAGTAACAATTATACACAAGGACTTGTATAAACAGATTCAAAACCGTGTGTAATTATTGATATGATGAAGTTTTTGTTTTTGGAAGAACTCTCCAGTGTCAGCACTTTGTAACGGTCAGAGGTAAAAGTGTAGATTACTTTTCCTGCACAAGAGGCCTTTTGCAGCTTCTCAGTAACAAGCTGCATTTTTTGTCTTATTAACATAAAGTGAGAGGTAAAAATAGAGAGAGCCTGCTGAGGGAATGACTGCTATATAACATAAGTGATAATAGAAACTAACATGTTTTGTGGACATTCCTTAACTTAAACTGTAACTGTAAACAAAAAAGTATGACTTTTTTATATTAATAAGAGATGTAATTGTTGGCAAATTGCTGTGGCATGAAATTAATTGAAACATTTCTGGGTGTGCTGTTATCGGAAAAATTAGGGGTGGTGACAGTAACTTTGTTACAGGTGGTTGATTATTTTCCTATAACAGCACACCTTGAAGTCTTTTATTCCTTACTTATATAAATACCTTGCATCATGAATGCTCATCATAAAAAATACAGACACAAAAGAGTTAAATGACCAAAGATTGTCCAGCCGAATACGAGTCCTTCGACACTTTCATTTGACTTTTGTTTTGTTAAGTTTGATTTTCACTTTAGCATATGCTTCGCTCACATGACGATCTTTGACCCAAAATCACTTAGCCCATCTTTGCAGGTGAACTTTGATGTTATTGTCTTTTACAAGTTGCCTCTGTTAGCTAAATGTCTGTTATGTTGTAATCGTTTACTTGTTTAAAAGCCAAAGCTTATGACAAGGCTTGTGTACATTTTACAGTGAAAAGTGACCGTATGAATGATAAATAGTGGAAACACATTAGTAAATGAGGGAAATAAGGATTTCAGCTTTTTTTCTGGGGGGGGGTAAAAAAAACTGCCAGCATTTGAGACACAGGTCTGTCTGTAAGTGTCTGCCTACCTGTCATTCTGTGTAACTGTCCATCTTTGTCTCTGTTTATAGATGGAGGACCCTGCTCTACTGGAGGAATCGTCCATTCTGTTGGACCCGACCGAGGTTGTCCGAGCTCCTCTCAGGCTTGGGTGAGTTATCTTGCTTTCTGTAGCCATCATCTGAACTGTTCGTCCATCATGAAGCTTGTTTTAATGTTTCTTACCTCATGTAGCTGGTCTTCACCCAATACCTGGGTAGTGTCCCATTTTATTTGTCTTAAGCCTTACGTCATAGCTTTACTTAAGACAACAGGAGAGTTGCAAAAGACTCAGCGTGAAAATCAATTAGATTATTCAAACAAAAATAAATTAAAGAAAGAAAAGCAATTACATGTATTGAGAATTGCAAGATGCACTGCAGTGTAATTGGCATTATTTTTATGTATGTGTTTGACCTTATAACGGTGCAAGAATAGTTTACAAGCTATAGCTTACAGGTGTAAAAATAGTTTATGAACATTTTTGAAACTCCTCACGTGTAAGTTAGCCAGTGTGAAAATGGTAGCGATAAAGTGGCAGCACTTTTTTAGGAGGTGTTTCAACGTGCATACAGGATTGAGCGTGAGATTACTTATTTTACGTGCAAGTAGCACTAAAAGAAAAATTAGCAGCACACAGAAGCGTACAGCTGATAACGTCATTATTAGGCATTATTTTATTTAGTAAAATGCAGTTTAATTAAATGTTTCATCCTAATCATCTCCCTAATTACAGTCTTGTTAATCCTGTGTTCACAAAGAGCTGATCTTGACTCTGTAATTAAAGTTGTTACAAAACGATGTGCCGCCATTTCATTCCCAAGTGTCATTTTAGTTATACATTAATCTAAATGGGCTTATGCGGTAACTGAAGTTCTTCGCAACTTTTTAAGCCTTAATCAAAGCCGTTTAGAGCACCAGCCCGATTCCTTTCTTTCTTCCTTGTAGTTCTTTAATTTTTAAAACTTCGCTCACAGCTTTGTGGCAGGTGTGATTGGCCGAGAGAGGATTCCCACCTTTGAGAGGATGTTGTGGAGAGTCTGTAGAGGTAACGTGTTCCTGCGCCAAGCGGACATTGAGGACCCCCTGGAGGACCCCACTACAGTCAGTGCCATACCAGTGATCAAATATAGACCATTTTATTAACACTTAGTCTAGAGGCCAGACAGCCAGGCTGGTATTTGGGTAATGAACTGGTACCGATTGCTTCCTCTGTGTGGTTTGTGTGTTGTGGTTTTACAGGGTGACCAGGTGCACAAGTCGGTGTTTATCATCTTCTTCCAGGGAGATCAGCTGAAGAATAGGGTGAAGAAGATCTGTGAAGGGTAACGGCTCCCTTTGTCCCTCTTTTCAATGAATAATGTATTGTTGTCAGTTGCCTGTAGAATAACTGATGTGTATTTTTTCTATTCTACAGGTTTCGGGCTACACTGTACCCTTGCCCTGAGACTCCACAAGAGAGAAAGGAAATGGCAGCAGGAGTCAACACCCGTATTGATGACCTCCAAATGGTGAGAGAGATACAGTACAAGTACACAAATGAAAACAAACAAAAAACATCCTTGCCAGGGTTTAAGATTTTGTGCATCTCTACTAAGGACTTAATACTGCGAAAAAAAGAAGAAAAAAAAAACAAATACTGAAATTATTACAAGTAGTGAACATAATAGAAACATTAGAACAGTCAATATACCAACCAGCTCAAACTAATTATAAAGAAGTGATTTGAAATTATAGTTTAAATCGAGCAATAGTCAGTCCATGTGATGCATTGCAACAGAACAAAGGCAATAAATCAATCTGCTAAAGTGAATGGTTTTGGAAATTGATTTAAAGTTGATTGATTATGTCAGTGGGTAATACAGTATATCAAAACCAAATGAAAACCAAGCAGGCCTATAAATAATGTCAACGTCGACCTAACGTGTGGGGAAAGTTCAGGAATAGAAAGTGCTGCGGCTCCCATAGACAGCTTAAAAGAGCTTAATATTTAAATTTTATTGCATTATGTTCATAAAATAAGTCTGTGCTGAAGTGGTCTGTGGATTATTTAACAGTTAGAAGGGGTCATTGGTTGAAATGTACTCCTACACAATCACTAAAATCTGATTTTCCAGGATCAGTAAACACCTGGTCCATTGTTCAAGGTTAATGAATATGATGTGGGTGTTATACAGTCATTTGAAAAAAATAAGTACACCCCATGGAAATTGTTGGCTTTTTTGCCATATTTGGACAAACAAGCATTTGATCATCTTTGAAACCGTGCCTATTAATTATGTTGATATATTTGAACAAAACCACAAGGAAAATTAGCAATCACTTATTCAACAGAAATATCAATAGATGTGATATTGTTCTGTGGAAAAAGTAAATACACCCTTGGCCTCAGAAGCTAGTATTGTCCCCTTTTGCAGAAATAACCTCTTGAAGGCGTTTTGCATAATTGTCCACCAGGCTTGCTGGAATTTTTGATCACCCTTCCATGCAATATTTTTTCAGTTGCAAGATCTTTGAGGGTTTTCTTGCATGTACTGCCTGTTTCAAATCCCCCCACAACATTTCAATGGGATTCAAATCCAGGCTTTGACTAGGTTATTCCATAACACTCCATTTCTTCTTTTTGAGCCATTCCTTGGTGGATTTGCTGGTGTGCTTAGGATCATTATCCTGTTGAAAGGTCCACTTTCGGTTCAGCTTCAACTTTTGGACAGACGAGCTCATATTATCTTCAAGCACTCTTTGATATGATGGAGAATTTCTAGTTGAATCAATGAATGCAAGTTGTCCAGTCCCTGAGGCAGTGAGGCACCACCTTGCTTCACAGTTGATATGAGGTGCTTCTCCTGAAAAGCTTTCTCTGGTCAGTGCCAAACATGTCTGCTGTTACTGTGGCCAAACAACTCTATCTTTGATTTGTCTGTCCAGAGGAAAAGGAATAATGGAATATATCCAATATAATATATCCAAAAGGAATAATGGAAAAACAATCTGCCTAGTGATTATCTAAGGATATTCCTTAGACAACATCCCTATCCTTCCGTGTATGTGTAATGTATTTGTACTTTGAGAGAGAGAGAGAGAGAGTGAGTGAGTGTGTGTGTGTGTGTGTCTGTGTGTTTGTGTGCACACGTATGTGCAAACTTGGCTCCCTGTCTCTGTTTGTATTTCTATGTGTGGGTGCTGAGTGTTGATACACACAGCTGCCTGCCCTTTTTATGTCAGTTTACATTAACCGTCCTGTATGAAAGAGCTTCCCATACATGGTCATAGACTGATGACGAATGTTTGCATCAGCTTACAGTGTGTTAAGTCCAAACCAAAAGCTTACACAGTGTCTAGACTGATAACGTACACATGATGGACCAGTTCCAGAGACAAACTGAGGAAATGTAAATGAAAAATCAATATGATTGACTGGACACGTCAGAGGTCATCTGACTGGCTAGCTGAGCCAGGTCAATACAATGATCCAGTCTCTGTAATCCTATAATTAGCCTGATTTTAATTTTGTGAGTAAAATCGGGTGCCTAGTATGCTAGTGAGTCTAGATCAGATTGCGTAAAACATGTATGCACATGCATACAATAAACATACCCCAATGTGACAACTGCAGTGAGGCTTTTATACAAACCTTTCCATCTTTGCTCGAGTCACTTCAGAAAATCAAAAACAGCACTTCCTGTCTGTATAGCCTACTGCAATTTAGTTAGTGTCTCTCTTATTGGTGCTTGAATACAGGATGGCTATAAACAGGTTTTCTCTCACCAGGTTATTTTTGTTTCTCTCTTTTTAAGTTCTCTCCCTGTGAATTAGCTTTGAAACGATAGCTTCTTAGGACAAGTGCATTAATGTAAACCTGTGATTTGAATTACAGCTGGGAGTGAAAAGCTTGTCTTCAAATAATACGAATGTATTCGCTATCTGACAAGCGTGCCAGAGTATTATTATAACTGCCGGAGTATTGCAGACTACTGTAACCCTGGAATAGTAGAGTAGGCCTACCCTAAAACCCTGTAAAAAAAAAAAAAATTTAAAAAAAGGGAATACTATAAATAAGACTTATACAAAAAAAAAAAAAAAAAAAAAAACAAGCTTAATTATGTTAGAGGTACTAGTCTGTCTGAGATACTTTGCTTGACCCGTATTAGGAAATCGAAGGCTTAATGTCACTGGGTGTGTGCTGTCTGCTGCCCACACACATAGTGACCACAACTACAGACACACACTCCCACTGTCCTGCATACACACACTCAGAGGATGTCGCTATCACACCTGCTCAAATTCATATAAGCCCACATTTGCCAGACAGTGTGTTGGCTCAGAACCAGCAGCGGGACGGATGCCGCCACCTTGCCAACAGTCCCTTATGTTTCCTGCTCATCCTTCCACACACCCAGCATCTCACTTACACCCACACTCGCACACACCTCTGAACGACTCAGTGCTCTGGAGCGTCAACGGATTTCTGGCGTCAATTGTTAGATTTATAAAATAGTTGTGATTAAACATCTAATACATCGCAGCAGAATTCATTTTGTGCAACTGGATGTCTCATAAGTAAGGAATAAAACACTTTCGAGTGTGCTGTTGTTATAGGAAAATAATCAATGTTGGGGTGGTGTGATGCAGACTGATGCAATGTGGAGTTACTGACACGTTTAAAAGTGTTTTATTCCTCTTATGCTACAGTGATTTGACAATGATTACAACTTTTCTTTGTTAAAGAATGAATGGTTTGTTTTATCTGTTTATAGTTACATCTCATTGTGTGGAACGTCCCCGAAACAACTTCTCACTTAACAGCTATAAATAGTTGTTCCCTCACCACCCTCTCTCTTTTTTTGTTTTCTCTTTTTGAAGTTAATAAGAAAAATTATACATATTCCTGAAAAACCACAAAGGCCTCCATCTTGAAGACTTTTCTGTGGCGGAAAACGTACGGAAGCCGCTTTACCTCTGAATGTAACAGAGCGCTGACACTTGAGACTCCTGCTATAAATGTTGAATAAACAGCTCCTTAAACGTCACCACATGGAAACTTACACACGTGTTTTAAATCCATTTACATGAACACAGCTGAACAAAAGGCAGATAAATGCCATTCAGCTAACTATAGCTAACACATCTGCTGAGTGCCAACTGACTCACACCAGGCTATTAACAGGATTGTGTACTTCTGATATGAATCATGGATTTGGGAGTGAACCGAAATGAACCTAGATGAGGATGAAGATCTGTCCTGCCGTTGTTCGTGTGATTGCTCAGGTCTCAGTGATCGCAGGGGACCACTGGAGGCATGTACATTGCTGAGCAGAGAACTGAGTGTATTGGGTGTGTGTCTAGCATGGTACAGGGCAGACCGTGGAATTAAGAGCTGTCTGGTATGTGCTGGTCTACTCGCACAATCTCCCTCTAACTATCGCACATTCTCCTTCTCGCTCTCTCATCCACCACTTTCTCTGTCAGCCAGAGCCTATAGGGAGAATCTGTTTCCCCAAAATAAGACTCTGCACGTGCTATGTGTTTATTCAGACTCAACCCAGGTCCTTAAGCGATCTCTGATGAGAAAACCAGAGAGACGCATACAGTATAGCTGTACATGGTATCTGAGCTGCTGTAGACAAGTGTGCCTTGTTACAGAAGATCATGGGAAAGACGGGTAGCATACCAGCTGTCTAAATCCTGGTTAACTCAGATCAGAGGTGGGTTCTTTTTGTCATTACGCTGATAATTGAGCTTGTATTCTGGTAGGCTACAGGGCATGTCCTGAACAGTTTTTCCACCAGGGACCAGTTGCACAAACAAGCTTATGTCTGGTATTCAGCTATGACGGACAGGTGGAAAAATGACACCTAGCCAGACATAAGGTTAAATTCTAGAAAGTTTCTTTGGCAACCACTTCCAACATCAGCTAGTTTGGGCATGCTTTTACATCCTCTCCTTTTCCTTACATATTTAAGGAAAGGATGCACTTTCCATGCTTTCCATTGCTAATCAGTGGTTGTGTAGTTATGCACGTAGCAACTAGCAGTTTTGCTCAGTAACTGTTACTGTTCCATAAAGAAAGATAAACAGTAAGCATCTTAGTTAGATGTTGGTCCAGTATGATGACGGTGATGGTGAGCACTGCCTAATACACTGCTCCAAAATCTCCAAAGGTGTTCATTTGGGTTGACTGCACCCTTACATCTCTATGTGGATACGGACTGTTGTTGCTGACAGTCTGATCATGTCCTGCATTAACATTCGCTGTTCAGTATTGTGTACTAATAATGAACCCTCTTTCAGAGAGACTTAGATGTTCCTCTTGCCATCTTGATCCAAAATGGAGGTCAACTGGGCCTGCTCAGTATTTTTATACAGTACTGTGCAAAAATTTTAGGCAGGTGTAAAGATCTGTGTGACTTTGACAAGGGCCAAATTATGATGGCTAGACGACTGGTTCAGAGTATCTCCAAAACGGCATAACGTGGGGTGTTCCCACTATGCAGTGGTTAGCGTCTACCAAAAGTAGTCCACTTATGTTTCTCTGCTCACTTGGTCAGCGGTGTGTATGTATTATATGGATTTGCACAGGTATGATTTAAGACGTGTTAGCCTAAACAGTGACTAAACATCTGTGAACGTTATCTTGTTGACTGCTAAATTGGCATTTTAGCAATTCTGACCCATTTGATACACACCCGCTTTTTTAACATTCCTGTCGCTTACATTTTTTTAGGTGCTGAATCAGACGGAGGATCACAGACAGCGCGTACTACAAGCCGCTGCTAAGACCCTGCGTGTGTGGTTTATTAAAGTGAGGAAGATGAAGGCCATCTACCACACGCTCAATCTCTGCAACATTGATGTCACCCAGAAGTGTCTGATTGCTGAAATCTGGTGTCCCTTGTCTGACCTGGACTCCATTCAGCTCGCTCTGCGGCGAGGCACGGTGAGGAAACGGTCTCTCACACACACACACACACACACACACACACTCACACATACACATTTGTTGTAGCTCACATGTCTTTTGTTTATGAATGTAAACCTACTTGTGCAGACATAATAGAGATTTTTTTTCCTTTAAGCAATTACAGTTATTTTACATGTGATTTCCCATATCCAAAATAGATTAAATCAAGGTTTACTAGACTAACACTTATATTCTTAAACTGATATTTGTGTGTAGGAATGCATGGGGACACATATTTAGCAGATTATCACATAGGATGACTCATACCCAGTAAACACACTCTCACATTCTGCACTCTATACACACACACACACACACACACACACAGCCAGCGATAGTGGGATAGATGTTAGGAAGGAATGCCCACATGCTCAAAGGGTGACTCATGATTGCACTGAGATCAAACTTTAATTCCCATTTCCCAGTGGGAATAGTATCTGAAACATAGTCACTGTGTGTGTGTGTGTGTGTGTGTGTGTGTGTGTGTGTGTGTGTGTGTGTGTGTGTGTGTGTGTGTGTGTTACAATATTAAACAAGTGATTCTGCACAACTGGTGCACAGTTTGTTGTACAGATCTAGTCAGGAATGAGGAATTCAAAAGGACAACTGTAAGACTAATATAAGGCCAGCTAAGTGTGGAACAAGTTTGGTAGAGGAAAGTGCTTATGAATATGTTCGTTTTAACTTGGGCAAAGTTAAAGTTAATGGCTTTTCAGGCATGCAGCAGATTGCTTTGCTGTTCTGCTTGGCATCACTGGATAAGCTTTAAATGTACTTCATCCTCCAAAAATATTCTTCCAAAAAGTAGAACAGAAACTAATACAAGGAAGTTTCATTTCCCTTTATTTTTGTATATGAACATTTATTATCTTTTTAACTTTCAGTATTCAAGTTCCAGTGTTTATTGTTTTTCTCATTGAGTATAATGAGGCCAATGTTAGAATTAGGCCTATGATTTGAGTGGTATAGTTTCAGGACTGAGGTACTATTTAGATCTGGAGCCAGGCTTAAGGTTGTAGATATTTAAATAGATTATCATTTAGGAACTGCATTTGGCTCCAACAAGGATGTGCTTGTCTGGTTATGCTCGTACTTTATGCCTATGTGTGTATATTAGAGTGCCTGTGTGTGCCTGGATTGAGATTCTCACACTTTACTGTCAGCAGGATAGAGAGAACACTACACCATGGAATTCCCACCCACACACGGATTATCAGTTCACACGCTAGGCTGTTCTGTCTTCCCTGGTTCTCTCATGCATACACACTGCTCAGCTCAAAAACCTGGAGAATCTAGCAGGTGGCCAATTTACGGTTGATCAATCCACAGTCATCCATGTTTGTTTGTTTTTTCAAGCCCCACTTTCAGTCCATGGCTCTAAATCTGTGGAATTTATTTTTAAATCTATGGAAATTTGTGCCAAAAGTATTGAACGTAACTTTTCAAGAAATGAACAAAAATATACAATGTGAGAGAAAAAAACACCCTGAAACAGTGAACTCGGTGGCAAAAATTTAACATGGCTTAGTTTTCACTAATCATGCATGCGCTGCCAGAGTTTATGCTTCCAAACTTTTCATTTACACTCCACAAGTTTACATTTGCCATTCTGGCACAAATCTCACGTGTGGACGGGTTTAACAGCGGTTTATTTTGGGGAGTGTTTTTTGGATGCGGTTCTCTGTATAGTCACAGTGTTTGTACTTTGTAGTGGAAATTACTTACTTAGTCAATATATTAGTTCGTAATTTATATTTGAGGTTTGGGTAGCCTCATATGACTATTTTTTTTAGATGAGCTCTCGGGAGCGGCATGGAGCATCGTCGTCATCCTCCTCCTTCTCAGCTGGAAACTCGAACTGTCGATCCAAATCTCACTAGCCAATGAGAGTAAATTACTGTTAAGCCCCGCCCAGACTTGAGGTTTGTGCCAGAATGGTGAATGGTAAACTTGCAAAGTGTAAACGAAAAGTTTGATAGGGTAAACAAAAACTCTGGCCACGCATTCATAAACCATGATTAGCAAAAACTAAGCTTAGAAAATTGTTAACAAAGAATGCTGTTTATTTGAATACCATGTTACATTTTTGCCACTGAGTTCACTGTTTTAATTTTCAGAAAGTTTTTTTCTTTCTCATTGTTCGTTTCTTGAAACGTTACTTTCAATACTTTTGGCACAAATCTAATCCCATATAAATCCACCATTTTCTCATTTGTCTCTTTCTCTCTTTTTTTTTTTTCCTCAGGAGAAAAGTGGTTCCACTGTTCCTTCCATTCTGAACAGGATGCAGACCAAACAGACTCCACCCACCTTCAACAAGACCAACAAGTTTACCTCTGGCTTCCAGAATATCGTGGACGCATACGGGATTGGCAACTACCGAGAAATTAACCCAGGTACCCCACCACCTTTCAGCAGTTCATACTGCTGCTGTACACTGCGTTGGCATTTTCTCCCTGTGCAAAGCTCGCGTGTGCTGATTGTTCTGATTTGTGTTCAGCACCCTACACTATCATCACCTTCCCCTTCCTGTTTGCCGTCATGTTTGGGGATCTGGGCCACGGCTTACTGATGACCTGCGCCGCTCTTTATCTGGTTCTGCGAGAGAGTCGGCTCAGCGCTCAGAAAAATGACAATGAGGTATCACACACCCACAACCATAACCACTATCCAACCATATATTTCAGCCTTCCATCCTTGTCAGACCGTTCTTCTGAATGGGAAGGACATAATTCTTTATGTATTAAACTAATACATGTCATCAGACAACAGTAAAAGGCAAAGTTTGAAACGCTTCGAACCCTGTGAGTGCCGATACTCTTCCCCTGATAAACCACCCCAGAGTACAACTTTTACAGTTGTTTTTTTTTTTTTTTTAAATGTGCACATTGGTGTCAAAAGCAGAAGTGGTTATACAATATGCTTAAACTTTAGCAGCAAGGAACAAAACAGATCATGTAGACACTAAATGTTCTCACTAATTCATGTCAATTTGATTAAAAAAAAAAAAAAAATGTTGCTGTGCTGATGTTTAGTATAGTCGTGTTAATTGGCTGTTTTGTTGTCTTTTTCTCTTCCTGCCAGATGTTCAGCATGGTGTTTTCAGGGCGTTACCTTATTCTCCTGATGGGGCTTTTCTCCATGTACACCGGGATCATCTATAACGACTGCTTTTCCAAGTCGCTCAACGTCTTTGGCTCCAGCTGGAGCGTGCGGCCCATGTTTGAAAAAGGAAAAGGCAACTGGACGTGAGTCCTTCACTCAGACTGAAAAGCCTTACTGAAATAACTTAATACAATTCTGATTTCAGTCACAGAGCACGTAAACTATGTGTGAATTGTTGATACTGATTGGTCAGAGAGGGCTGCAAGATAAATCACAGGTTCATGGTAATGCACTCATTCTAATACGTGATCGTTTATATAGTAACAGCTCATTCTCTGGTACTTTGGTACTAAGCAAATCAAATAATCGTAAATCATATAATCGTTGATGTGGGAAGGTTTTCTGCAAGGACCTTTACTTAACAGTTGATGAAACGAGTCTCCAGTGTCACAGCTTTGCGACAGTCATTAGCTTTTCCGATATGTGAAAGTCTTCAGTACTTCTGCACTTTCCGGGATCTCGGGAACATGATAACGGTTTTGTTTTGTTTTTGGAAGGTCTTATTACCTTCAAGAGAGAAAAAGAGGCTGGTGAAGGAACAAAGACGTTCTACACCTTTGTTGGAAGGTTAAATGCAACTCTAATCTGTTAAAACGTACGATGCGTCATAAATTAAAACTTTTAATTATTGCCAAATTGACATGCTATAAGAGGGATAGCACACTTTGTGCTATTTTATCTTCCTATGACAGCTCAACCCATTGTGTTTATTTCCTGCAACTGTTTGCCAAAGGAAACGAAGGATAAAGTGAATCTCTTGGAGAAAATATCAGTGTCATTAGTGCAGAATGATCCTGTACAAACGGTGATTAATGAGTGTTCTCACTCTGCAGGTTTGAGATTCTGGAGGAGAACAGGCTGTTGCAGTTGGACCCTGCCGTGCCAGGAGTGTTTGGGGGACCCTACCCCATCGGCATTGACCCGGTAGAGCTCATCACTACCAGCGATTTCTTTGTATAGACTGGAGTTCTGTCTTCTTCCAGCTAGATTAGTTTTTCTTTATCTCCCCCTTCACAGATCTGGAACATGGCCACCAACAAGCTGACCTTCCTGAACTCCTATAAGATGAAGATGTCTGTAATCTTGGGAGTTATTCACATGCTCTTTGGAGTCACTCTCAGCCTCTTTAATCACATGTATGTTCACATTTCTTCCCCTTCACCATGCTCTAAATGAAAATCAATCACATTCACGTTACTTTTTAAAGAAGCAATTTCACACATCAAACATGTCCTGGCTGATTGACTGTGTTTGGAGTAATAGGAAAATCTAACATGGGAATTAATTACCTCTGATTGAACCTGAACGTGTGTAGCTACTTTAAGAAGCCTCTGAACATCTGGCTGGGCTTCATACCCGAGATCGTCTTCATGAGCAGCCTGTTCGGTTACCTGGTGCTGCTCGTCTTCTACAAGTGGACCGCGTACGACGCTGCAACCTCCAAGGAAGCTCCCAGCCTCCTCATAGCCTTCATCAACATGTTCCTCTTCAACTATAATGACCCTACTATCAAACCGCTATACAGAGGACAGGTAACACACACACACACACACACGCGCACACACACACAAGAGACATTTTCATACTGTACTGCCTAACATCAGTGCCTCTTATCTGCATCAATGTCTCAACAAAAAGATATAGCCTGTGTCTGCACATGGACATGGGCATTCTCTCTCTCTCTCTCGCTCTCTCTCTCTCTCTCACACACACACACACACAAACATACACTCTCTATCTTTCTGTCTCTCTCTTTCATTCAGTCTCTGTCTCATTCTCATTGCTCTCTGTCTCTCTCATTCACTCTTGTTTTCCATCTCACTCGTTTGGTCAATCTGTCTCATTCTCACTGTCTCTTTCAGTCTCTTTCTGTCTTTCTTGCTGCCTCTCTCTTTCTGTCTGTCACACACTCTCTCTTTCTGTCTCTCCTTCTCTCTCGTTTTCTCGTTTTATCTCTCTCTTCTTTTTTGAGTGTCATTCTCTCTCTCTAGCACTCTTAACTTTCTGTCTCACGCTTTCATTCAGTCACTGTCTCATTCTCAGTCTTATCTTTCTGTCTCTCTCTTTCTCTTGCTGCCTCACTTTTTCTGTCTTTCTCATTCTCTCTCATTTTCCATCTCTGTCTCTCTTTTTGCTAAATCTTTCTTTCTCCCCACTCTCTTTCACTTTCTGTCTTATTCTCTCTTTCTCCTTCTGTTTCCCCCTCCCCCCTCTTTTGCTGTCTCTCATTTTCACTCAGTCTCATTCTCTTGGATTCTATCTCACTCTCTCTGTCCATCTCATTCTCTCTGATTTTCTGTGATGCTCTTTTGATCGCTGTCCATCTCATTCTCTTTTTGTTTTTACACCCCCCCCCCCCTCTTTCACTGTCTCATTCTATCTCATTCTCTCTCCCCCCCTCTCTCTTCCTAGCGCTCTCACATTCTGTCTCTATTTCATTCTCTGTTGTTTTCTGACAGATGGAAAGATCATTACAGTGTGTTTCTCCCTCTCTCTCTCTCTCTCTCTCTCTCTCTCTCTCTCTCTCTCTTGTGCTCTCTTTCTGTAGATGGTGATCCAGTGCCTGTTGGTGGTCATCGCTCTTTTATGCGTGCCCTGTATGCTCATAGTAAAGACGCTCGTTCTGCGCAGACAGTATCTCTGGAGGAAGCACCTCGTAAGGCCTTAACTCACAAGAATACACTTAAATATCTATTACTCGTGCATGTCCATGCACACACACAGCAACGTGTAGCCTCTGGTGTCCTCTGTCCTCAGGGCACTCAGAACTTTGGGGGGATCCGGGTGGGCAATGGTCCTACAGACGACGAAGCCGAGATCATCCAGCATGATCAGCTCTCCCAGAACTTAGAGGAAGAGCCAGAGGTGAGAGACTTGCGCACACACACACACACACACACACACACACACACACACACACACACACACTATCTATTTAGCTTCCTGTTTCCTTTTATATCTTTCTCTCTTTCTGTCTCATTCTCTGTCTTTATTCTATCTCCCCCTATCTTTTTTCTCTCTCTCTCTTTCTCTCTGTATCTCACATTTTCTCTTTCTGTCCCTTTCAGTCTGTTTCATTCTCTTTTTTTTCTGTATGTCTCCTTCTTTCTTTCTGTCTCTCTCCCTCTGTCTGTCTCATTCCCTCTGTCTCTGTCTGTCTCATTCCCTCTATCTCTGTCTGTCTCTCTCTCTCGCTCTATTTCTATCTCTCTCTTTCTTTCTGCCTAATGGGCACATTCTGTCTTATTTTTGTGTTTGAAACTAAGAAAATGAAAGATATAATTTAGAAAAACATAGAAGTGAAACATGGAAGTGAAATCATTTGCGAATCGTCATCTACAGGTCCATTTGTAGGTCTGGACACTGAGAAAAGGAAGTTTGTGTGTGTGTGTGTGTGTGTGTGTGTGTGTGTGTGTGTGTGTGTGTGTGTGTGTGTGTGTGTCATAGGTAATAACACTCGGTGCCATTTGTTACATTGCAGCAGTATTCAGTGTCAATGCTTAGAGACCTGTCTTCATTACACTTTATTTATACTTTTATACTTTGTTAAGCAACTACTTGTTTACTAAGTAGCAAATCCGAGCTCTGCCTTTTCAGTCATGTATGATATCAGATATAAACGATCATTTCCAGTAAAGGTTGGTGATTGGAATGGCCAGTTAATCCTGTGGGCGATGCCGCTGTAGTCAGCAGTGGGCAGGCTGGTGTGCATTCCTGTCACTGAGAGGGCCTGTCCTGCATACCAGCACAGCGCTAAAGTGGGTTAGCCTGCTAGCTCCTGCGTCTCCAAGCAACCAGGCTCACAAACAAAACAGCCTCCCAGCCAGCAGGGTTACACAAGCAGATATTTTAAACGTGAATCACAGCACGATTACTCGCTCATCTAAAAACAGTTGTGTTGAAATTAATTTTTTGATGTTCTGAGTCTGACTGGAAGGTTCACTTCCACCATCCACTTTCCTCCATTTACTCTCGTCCTTTTGTTTTTAACCTACATGTAACGTTTTATGGATTTAGCACTGTTTTCCTAATCTCTCCTTATTGCTTTCCTAGCACTGTTATAAACCTTATTCTAATCCTGTGTGTGTCTGTGTGTGTACGTGTGTCCGATTTTCTTCAAGCAGTCAGAAGAGGAAGTGGTAAGAGCAGAGTTTTGCGTACATCATCACTTTTCTCAAACCCATCCCCTTGAGTGTGGTTGTGGAGGGGGGTGTGTGTGTGTCTGTGTGTGTGTCTCGGTGTTGGCTTCTTCAGTGGGATTGTATAACTAAAGATGATGTTAAATCTTTGTAGAACTCTCTTAATTTTTTTTTTTTAATCCAACTGGGTTGAAATGAAACCAATCAAGTGAGCCATTACACACCCTGGTGATTGAACGTGTTCCGTATAATGATGTGCCAAATGAATTAGTACCAATCAGAATACTGCTGTACATGTTACGCTTGATCTTCTGATTTAATAAGCTGCTCTGATCAGATCTGTCTGTTAAACTGTCTGCTTTTCTTTCTCCCTGCTGTCCTTCCTTCCTTGTTCTCCTATTTTTTTTTCTTTCCTGTGCCCATTCTTCCTCTGATCCCTCCTTCCTTTATTTCTCCATTTCTCCCTTTTTTTCTTCCTTCCTTTCTTCCTTCCTTCCTTCTTTCCATCCCTCCTTCGTTTGCTCCTTCCTTCCTTTATTTCTCCATTCCTTCCTTTCTCCTTTTCTTCCTTCCCTCATTCCTTTGCTCGCTTCCTTTTTTCCTTCCCTTCCTTCCCTTTCCTTCCTTCCTTCCCTCCCTCCCACCTTTCCTTATTTTTTCCCTTCCTTCATTCCTTCCTTCCTGTTTCTTCCGTTCTCTGTCTAGTTTAATTTTGCAGATGTAGCAGTGAATCAGGCCATTCACACTATAGAGTACTGCTTAGGCTGCATCTCAAACACAGCCTCCTACTTACGCCTGTGGGCCTTGAGCCTAGCCCACGCACGTGAGTAACCCCACTCTCACACGTGTACACGTTCCCTTCCATTTATTAGATTTGCAAATATAGATACTCTGAAAGGTGCTATTGCATTCACTCTGATTTTCCTGTATAGACTGATTATTGTTTGTGTAGCCATTTAAAAAAAATTGCCACAAAAATACCTTGATATTCGTACTCACTTACTCTCCTGCGCGTTTTATTTTGTAGAGCTGTCAGAGGTGTTGTGGTCCATGGTGATGCACATCGGACTCTCCTCAAGAAATTTTGCTGGCTCCTTGGTCCTAATTTTCATTTTTGCTATCTTCGCCACATTGACAGTGTGTATCCTACTGATAATGGAGGGTCTGTCTGCCTTCCTGCACGCCCTCAGATTGCACTGGTAAGTTCACACACATACACACACACACACACACACACTTTTCTTTAAATTATCTCTGGCAATATGAGACTGCAGGTATGTTTAAGGAAGCAGTAACAGAAAAACTAAATAATTCTCCATTCAGCAGTGTACAGTTTATAAAAGAGGATTGTGCGAGAATAACTCTCTGTCTCCCTCTGTTGGTGAAGTCAAGACTGAGTTTGGTTAAATGGCATTTCTCTCTCTCTCTCTCTCTCTCTCTGTGTGTGTGTGTGTGTGTGTGTGTGTGTGTGTGTGTGTGTGTGTGTGTGTGTGTGTGTGTGTGTGTGTGTGTGTGTGTGTGTGTGTGTTTAGGGTGGAGTTTCAGAATAAATTTTACTCCGGTCAGGGCTTCAAGTTCATGCCCTTTACCTTCGACAGCATCCTGGAGGGAAGGTTTGAAGACTGAACAGCCTCCACCTTCTCCGCTTTCCTCCACCATCCCACCCCAAAAATCCACCATTATAAGCACCAGTCAGAGTAGCAGTAATGAGAGGAAGCGATACGAGATACAAGCTCCATTTATACATATATCAGGTGAAAAAAAAATCATGGGCGCTTCATTATCGTGTATCACATTAATTCTGCTCTCATATTTAAATTCCATAATTTATGATTTGTTTGTATGATGTGGCACATCTTCATAAATAAGCTAATTTGATTGTTCCAAGAAGAATTGAATATTTAAATGCGACGTATGAAGTGGTTGTGTTTGTCTTGTATAGAGTACCTTGTGCTGAATGTTATGTGTGGATTTCTGGCCTCAGTCTGATTTCACTACCATGTTTCTCTCTAGTCATTGTTGTGTTTATTGTGTACTTCCTTATCTGTTTGGGTTGTAACAGGCAATACAGAACTAGTCACGCCTCCTCCTTTTCCTCTTTCTGTCTTTCAATCAAAGGGACTCGCTGCAAATCTCTGCAAAGGGAAGCACTTCAAAATTCCCTTTTATTATTTCCACAAAAAAATGTATTTGCATCTGTTTACATCTGTTTAAATATATGTTTTACATAGTGAGCACTTTGTGATTATTTTGCGTCGTTTTTTTTAAAGCAACATATCTGAACTGGGTAATCCACACATATATCATAAAGGTGGTTTTGTGGGCTCTTAGTAATTGACTGGTTGAATGGCAGGAAACCTCACGCTAAAAAAAACAACTACAGGGTGTCCCAAAGTCTCCATACGCAGGGGGCTATGATTGCCAGCACCACGTCGGTTGTGCCTTCGTCAGTGGATGTTCGTTAAAAATATTTATGTATAATATAAACGTAAGTATAAAACATTTAGCTAAAAAGTGTTAATTTACCCTAAGTATGGAGACTTTTGGGACACCCTGTACTTTAGGTATCTCACTAACCTATAGATACATAGCCGCTGCTTCACCGCTCATCATTAGTCTTTGTGTTGGATTATTATTATTTTTTGTGTAGTTGCACACTTTATTTATGGGCACTCGCAGTAAGCCACAGAAATCAGTTTTAATAAGTTAAAAGTCGGCTAAAAGTCTCTCATTTTGGTGTGTTTTTGTTTGTTTCTTTGACAAACCAAGTGTAGTAGCTCTTGCAGGCAGAGCTAAAAGGCAGCAAGGAATTTGTGATGTCAAATTTTACGAAGGAAAAAGATTTGGATGTTGTGTATGTTTGTCAATAAAAGACGAGGCTGGAAAATTCTATTCTAGTTTCTCTGATCTTTTTTTCCCCTATCCATGTGTATGTCTATGTGTCGGATAAAAAAAAAAGACACCCTTTAACACGTAGGTCTGTTTAAGACGACAGTCAACTAAGGAATAAAACACAATGGGATGTGCTGTAACAGGAAAATAGTCAGCGACAGGTTGGTGTGAAGCCTTTACCAATCAGAAATGGATTATTTTCCTATGAAAGCACATATCAAAGTCAATTTTTCAAACGAATGATATACTTTTTGTCCGTTTATAGTTATATTTAATGTTGTTCGAACGCTTACGAGTTCCTGTAATCACTTGCTTTATAACAGCCATCTTTCCCTCACTTTCTCTTGAAGAAAAAATGTAGCTTTTTACTGAAAAAAACGCAAAGCCTTCTGTCTTTCTCATGTCTTTCTTTCAAGTCTCTGATATTGGAGACTCCTTCCAAAAAATGCTAAATAAAGGTGTCCTTACAGAAAATTTTAATATATTTCTTTGTTGAATAACACGTTTCTAATCCGTTAATTTTTAGCTTAGGCTTGGTGGAACATCCGCCATACAAGACCCTATGAATTTGCTGTTACTATAGAAACAGTGTATTAAAAGCAGTGCATTAATACTATAGACCTGTGATTTTCCTTGGAGCCGGCACTACTGTCAGAGCTGCTGTTATAGAAAACAAATGAACACCACCTGACCAATCAGACTGAAGAATTCAATAGTGCTGTGGTGTAAGGGGTAATAAATAAATAAAATTTTCTTTAAGAATCTGACACAATGTGACAACGTGTTCCTTTGCCAGCAGTAATTTCAAAAGCTATGTTAGGAGTGTGTGTTAAGTGTGCAAGTATGTGTGTTTGTTTTCCTCTCAGTGTCTTTGCCAAGCTCCGGAAGAACAGGGTCTAGCTGGAGATGGTCAGTGTGGGTGTGGCCTTACAGTAAATTGGAGTGTTAGGAGGAGGTGCGTAGGAGAGAAGGGGAACGTTTGACAGCAGGGCTCCACAACAAGCCGTGGTATTTGAGCTCGGCGCTGAAGCCATCTGCATCCGCTGGCTGGCCAACATCCCAGCACAGATTCGCCTGGAGAGAGTAGGGGGAGGAAATGAGCGAGGGATCTTCTGAAAGGTAGAACATTCTATATTGATGTGTAGAAGAAAGACAGGGCTTGTTGGGGAAAAGGCAGGAGGAGCTTGGAGAAAAGTACAAGTACAAGGATTCACTCTGCTTCCCAAGTGTCTGCTGTCATTGGGCTTTTTTTAGGGCTTTATTTTTACCACCAGGACTGCTTTCCTACACCTCGGCCCAGAAGCTTGCATCTGCTAGTACGCTAGTGTGTTAAGTTTTTTGTGGGGTTGGTTTTTTTTTTTGGTGTGGACATGGCCATGGCCGAGACAAACATCAAATTGGATCATGTGGCTCTTAGCGAAATCTCTGATGACGACGATGAGGTGGTTTTGGTCACAGCGGCGGCCAAACCTTCAGTAACTACTCCGGCCTCCAACCGCAAACATATAGACTCCGATGAGGATGATGACGAAGACGAACCGTCCAAAGAAGTGGATCTGAAGCTGGGACTGGACAACAGCGACTCCCAGAAATCAGATGCTCAAGCTACAGGCATGATGGTCCTGGCTCTCTTGGACAAGATCATCGGCGTTGTGGATCAGATCCAGCAGACGCAGAACGGCCTGGAGTCCCGGCAGGAGAGCATGGAGAAGAACATGACGAGCATCCAGAGCGAGCTGAACAAGCTAGCCAAAAGCCAGGGTGGCACAGCCGGCACGATCACCAAGCTCCTGGAGAAGGTGCGCAAGGTCAATGTCAACGTGAAGAGCGTGCGGACCGACCTGGAGAAGCAGGCGGGTCAGATTAAGAAGCTGGAGAACAACGAGCAGGAGCTGCTCAAGAGGAAGAATTTCAAAGTGCTCATCTTCCAGGTAAGCAGAGAAGGAGGCCGAGATTGACTAGTAATGTCGAATGTGACATTTTTGGGGCTAATTATGTCACCATTATGTATCTGGAGTGTAATTTTTTTAAGTAGATCCTCATCCGATTAGACCTGAACCTCACGAGTTCATAAACAAGCCGCTAAGTTGAATGTTTGGTTATTAGGACATGACATAATATATGCAAGTAACTGTGTGTGATATTTCCAAACTCCCTTTAAAGCACACGGGGATTCCTGTGCAGGGTTTGGCCTTGCATTCCACATTCACCATCAGAAAGTCTCAGCACTGTGCCAAAAGATAGAACAACCTTTTGAACTGGCTCACGTATATGGCCACTCCACAGATATAAACAAAGTTTATTGACATTAAGTTGTGAAGAGAAGCAGTGCAGAATCCGCATGTACACGCTCATTACATTCGGCTACAGTATGTCTCATGCGTTTGCAGTTGTGGACAACTTATAGGCCGCAGTAGACTGATGTTCTAATGTGGAGAAGAAATACTTCGTACATGACTATACTATTAACACTGACATTTATTCAATATGGTTTTCTCAATATTCTTAACTTGTAAACTCACTATAGCGCAACTATTCCGGTCTTTGGAATAATTATGGTTTTATCTAGCAGACAATGAAACATAAAATCTCTGCATTAGTTCTATTCTTTTGGAACCAGTATAATATATAATAGCATTCTTAAGCCATTTAGTAAAGCTCTCATTTTTATTTCAACACCTTTATCATTTGAAAACACGCTGCAAGAAATCCCCTAGCGTAGGATGTTAATAAAAGGAAGAAAAAAACATAATATAAAGCATTTTCTTTTGCACGTCGCCAGGATCATAATTAATTCACCCTCAGTTCTAGCTCGTTTTGTCACTTCGGATAAAACTAAAAGTGGGTTTTCTTTTTTCTAGAATGATCTCTACTGACTTTATAAGAATAATGCCTAAATATGACTCTCATATTTGACTCAGATTTGACTTTTTTTTTTTTTTTCAAAAAGAAGCTTTTGTAAAGCCTAACTAAGAGAAAATTCATCAAAAACTGCCGTGCATCTGAATATGACTCGTAAAATATATGTAAACAATGATCGCTGTTGTATTAGGTGTGTTGTGCTGTGTGAATTCTAAAAAGTGTTTCTAACTGGATCCTTTTTGCTTTTAAGAATATAATTAGTGGCGCTCCAAGTGCTGGTTGAAAATTAATTACTGGTCAGCACTCATGAAACTAAATAATATATTAATAACAAATAACAATTCATACAAATTCGCTTATTGCATATTTCCCACACAGACTTGTGTCAATGGACTTTTAACTAATTAATTCATCATGGCTCATGGCCCAGACATCCTTAAATTTCACTCAATATGGCTTGGCAATGTGTTAATGTAATATTGATATTGCGATGTCACAGTATACCCACAGAGATATTGTGGGTATCGTCAGTATTTTTATTACAGGTTTTTTTCATTCGGTTAACTCTGATTGGAAGCATTTTCAACATTTTTAATATTACAAAATAGAATATTTTAATATTATAATTGTATTATTTCAAAATATTTTTCAAATGTTCTCTACAGAATATTTTTACTCT
The DNA here is from genome assembly GCA_023630585.1 of Cranoglanis bouderius. Taxonomy (NCBI): domain Eukaryota; kingdom Metazoa; phylum Chordata; class Actinopteri; order Siluriformes; family Cranoglanididae; genus Cranoglanis; species Cranoglanis bouderius. The sequence goes on from CM042554.1 coordinate 14,149,672, forward strand.
TTTTCATTGCTAATAATTTATTTTTGTAAATGTTTTTTAAGTTTCTTAGCAAACCTGTATATCGTGACTTATATTGTGTATCATATAAATTTTTTCAAGTATTGCGATTTTGGGTATTTGTGTAATACCACCCACAGAATAAGTTCATTCATTAAAAACCGAAGCATAAAGAATGTATTTCATGTTTTTACACTGTTGTTTGCGTGACTCTTCATATAAATCAGGACCTTTATCATCTATTTATGTACACGACAAAATCGTCAGGCCCTTCCACATTCGTCCACAAGTGATACATTCTCTCTCTCTCTCTCTCTCTCTCTCTCACGCAATCACAATCATTCACTATCTTGCTCGCTCCTGCTTTAGCACGCGACGGTACATGGATGTGTCCAAGTGCTCTGTTTGGCAGATAGTTGGCTCGGGTAGGACGGTGTAGGATGAAGACACTTCTATTTTGTCTGCCGTATATCGTGCTAGACAGTCATAAGTCCTGCAGTCTTAAGAATTTAGATTTGCTGATTATAGCATGTGAGTGTAACCATAACCACAGCGTGTATAAATCACCACTGTAAACTTTATCACATCATATGGGTTATATATGAGAGATGTTTTGAGTGAGCTTGGAATGTCCTAAAATATTTATTTTCCCTGGATACGCATTGACCAGCGTTTTATTGTTGAACAAATAACCATATTAGACTTTCTCTCACACACACAAACAGTGTGCTTACCTTGTATTTAGGGGTGTGACACAATGCCACTGTCCCGATCTGTATTAATTAAGTGAGAACCCTACCACCATGTCCCTGGAGATGCTGGGGGAAAACAACTGGCCTGCTGGGGAAAATATGTCAATTTTTCCTTTAAAGCAACAGTGTCCTAAATCAGGGAACTATTTAGACACCAGTGGTCCCAATCTACCTAACCCATAGAGTTAAAAGATATAGAGAGTATGCGGCCACATGATCACATTCTTTCGTAGAGAGCCTGTGAAATGTGCACTTGTGAAGACTGATAGTCCGATAGCTCTGGATTGCAACCAACACGCATTACACGTTATACGGTTGCACGACCATGTTATAGAACATCGAATTAATCAAAATCGTGAAGCTAGTATCGCGAATCGAATCGAATCATGACTGGAGTGTTTCGTTACACACCTATAATTTTCTATAATAGCAGCTCTGAAAGTAATTCCAGCTGTAATTCAAATCATATACATTATTGTTTCTATAGTAACAACTTACCGAGAGACTTGCATGGCGGATACTCCGCATAAACATAAAAAAAAAGTGTAATTGTTGATATGGTGAAATTTTCTATTAGGAGACTTTTTTGGAAGGAGTCTCCAGTGTCAGCGCTTTGTAACAGTCAGAGCTAAAGCTGTAACCTTTCCGACACGGGAAAGTCTTCAAGACTGAGGACGTGGCAGTTTCTTGGTAACATAACAGGCTGTAGTTTTGTCTTATTAACTTGAAAAAAATGAGAGGCTGGTGAGGGAATAACTGTTTATATCTGTTATAATGTAAGTGAGCTAGTTTTGGGGATGTTCCACAATATTAAAGGTAATGATAAATGAATAAAATATAAGCGGAATAAAACATGCCGTTATTGGAAAATAATTAGCTTCAGGATTGTAACGGTAATTCCGCTGTCTGTCGGGCCACATCATCATATCAACCTTTGTCACTGATTATTTTCCTACAACTGCACACCCTGTCATGTTTTACTCCCTACTTATTACTTCTTAAGGAAGCCAAAACTTTTAATTTTATTCACCCTGAGTCATTAATCTTCATGAAATAAACTCAAATAATGTTCTTTATATAGAAGTACATTCTTTTGTAGCAGGAATGTCCCAGTCTCAAGCACTTCGGTGCATAATCGTCTCTTTAATACGGGAGCAGACAGGCAGTTCCTTTGGAGTCAGATGAATTAATGCGTGTTTCTCTGACGTGCAGTAGTACTAAGTGTCATACGAGCGTGTTGGATTGCAGGCGTTTGGAAAGCCAACTGAAATCGGGTAGAATAAAGCGGTGGGTGGCGTTCGGACTGAAAGTGTCACCCAGAAACGCCCCACCCTTCACTTTTCTCCACTCATGGACAGGCTAAATATAGCTCAGAATGCGGTAATGTCTGCAATGCTGGTTAATGGTGCTAGTGCCAGAGAGTAGTCCCAGGAAGGCTAGAGGAACTTTGAACAGAGATTTGAACGTCCTTGTACGTTTTTTTTTTTTTTTTTTTTTTCCTTTTATAGCTTCAGAGTGGAAGCTGGGGGGAAAAATTGGTTGCAATGTTCAGGTTTTAAACACACACATGCGCATACAGCTGAAAGGGCTCTGCAGGTGTGACTCGTGTGGGAGGTTTTTTTGGTAGACAGTGAAACGTTTTGTTAAGAGCGGCATGTTCTATTACGTTGTAGCTGTTCACTCAAGCTCTTTTTAGTCCCATTACAAACTGCTTCCTCTGAGGAAGACTTGCCATGTAGAGTGGAAAAAGTGCTGAGACATTGCACTTGAGTGAAAGTATAGATAATGTGTCAGAATCTTGCTCCTTTGAAAATGGAAGTATCCAGCCAAATAAGGTACTTAAGTGAAAGTAAAAAATTTTGAGTTTTAATGTAGTAAAAAGTAAAAGGGAAGTATAAACAACTACACAATTCATCATCATTCTCTATGTTTATTGGTTATATGCATGACTGGCACTACATAGTTTGCTAAAGAATGAATCAAGTAAAACATCTTGTAAATATAACCAGTATTGACCATTATGTTAGCTACTGGAATAGATGCTACTCTAACCTGGCGTTAGCGAAGAAAACATGCTAACTTAATTAGATATAGCTGGTCAATGTTAGAAGTAAAATATCTTGTATATATAGTGACCATTATGTTAGTGACCATTATGTTAGCATGTTGAAACATTTTACTGAGGTAGGGCCAGGGGCACTCATCCTCAAATTCAACAATGCAGTCTTGTGACTTATCCATATTCAAAGCATTAACTACATTTTGTAGCATGTGAACGTCTTGGCAGATGACAAATTGGCAGGATTACTGATTTTTTTCTACATTGATGAACTTGATTGGTTGCCTTAACTTGAAATGTAAAGAAGATGAGCAGGAGACCACTGAATTGAAGTACAGTGTAACAGTCATTGGCTGGTTGAGAGAAGAAGAGACCTTCGAGATTTGTAACAAGCACTTTGCAGGTCTAAATAGAAATTGAAGTAGTTGTGGAGGGTGTAGAACGTGAACAGGAATACAAGTGTGCAGGTGCATACAGGTGCCAGATTGAGAATGTCAGTACAGTTGCACTTTGTGTGTGTGTGTGTGTGTGTGTGTGTGTGTGTGTGTGTGTGTGTGTGTGTGTGTGTGTGTGTGTGTGTGTGTTCTTACTTTCAGAACTCTGTGCAGGAATGTCCACTGAGGCTACACGTTACACTATTGGCATTTAATTCGTATCCAGTTGCAGACATCGGGTCCACGTAAATTATCTCTGTAAAATCCCCCCCACTGGGTGACGGGGCACGTCTGAAACAGTTAGAGAGACACTACATTGAGAAAGTTGCACTGGCTCTGCTATGAGGAAACATTTCAGACAACTACATTATAATACCTCAAGAGTCTATCTTGGGAAATCGCATACATGTGGGAAGAAATTGCTCACTAACATTAATGGGCATGATAGCATTGATAAAAAAATAAATCAAAATTGGACATGTAACAACTGAAACGCTTGTTAAAGCTGACCAAAATTACTTGATGTGTTTCAATGATGAAACGCTTGTCCGGCTTCCACGTGTTGTTTGAACTGGCTTCGGCGAGACCAATAATGTTCTATTTTTACAACAGTAGCTGTCTAACTATGGCTGAATCTGAAATGGCTCTCTGCTCCCTATAAACAGCATTATATGTGGCTTGGGATGTCTTTTACACCCTTTATAGTGGACTATAAATCATATGGAGCCATTTTAGATTACTTTGATGGGGTTTAGTTTGTGTCCAGCAGCTGTGCGGGCATCATCGCGTCCCTAGGTAACACATGTGACTAATAATAAGATTATTTACCAGTTTAGGATTTCTTAACTAACTTAAAATAAGACGACGTAAGATAAGATGTTATTCTTAAATTAATGGTCGGTCTATATTTTATGACCCAATAACACTTCCCTGTTGCATGTTCAATACTAAACACATTCATTTTAAAGAGAGATTTTTTTGTTGTTGTTGTTGCTGTTTTAAATTAATATTTCCATTTGGTAAAGAAAGACTTTAGTCACTCTAAAGCAGCAGGAAATGTAAAAATATGTGGTTTTGTTAACACACTATATACAGTGCAAAGTATGAATAATTAGTGACTTTTCAATGTCTACATTTACTTTACCGGTCTTCTGGTAAAATAGGCTGGTTTCACCACTGGACTAGCTTTTTGCTAATGTACACTCACAGCCCACATTCATGCATATTATCCCATCAGCCAATCATGTGGCGGCAGCGCAATACATAGAATCATGCAGGCCAGCCTGGTTCGAACTGACAGGAAGGCTATGGTAACTCAAATAACCACTCTTTACATCCGTGTTGAGCAGAAAAGCATCTCGGAGCGCACAACATGTTGAATCTCCAAGGGGATGGGATACAACAGCAGAAGACCACATCAGGTTCCACTCCTGTCAGCCAGGAATCAGGAATCTGAGTGCACACTGCAAACTGGACAGCTGAAAATTAGAAGAAAAAAAAAGATCAGATAATGTTTTTTTCAATCTTCAGGGAATCAGCCGTTTTTGAAATACTCAAACCAGCCCATCTGACAACAACAACCATGCCACAGCCAAAGTCACAGAGATCGCATTTCTCCCCCCATGCTGATGTTTGATGTGAGCATTGACCTGTATCTGCATGATTTTATGCATTGCACTGCTGCCACATGATTGGCTGTTAGAAGTCTAAATAGAGTGAAATTTCTCTGTTCGAGATAATATCTCTGTGTAGTGGCAGTTCTCTGAGCGAGGTGAACTGTATAAAACTGTATCGTGACATAGTCCTATGCTCGATTTTCTGCATCGCTTGCACAGTGTCGGATTTACCCAGATGTGTGTGTGTGTGTGTGTGTGGGTGTGAGGTTTGTACAAGTTTCTGTCAGCCTACAGGATGTTATGATATTGTGCGTGGTGGTTTTGCTGGAGATCGTGAGAGATTTGCGTGTGTAGTTTTGACCGTATGTCGCAGGTGATCTTATTTCAGGTCCCGGAATAGCCGGATTCTTTCAGATCGCTTGCAGAAGGGCGTTGCTCTGACATGGACGCTTTATAATTAAACCCGGAGGGGCCACACTCGATACTATAAACACAGAACAAGACACGTTTAGGTCTAAACTTCACCTTACAAATGATAAACAGGATTAGGGGCTGGTCAGAGTTGGCTCTTCTGGTTCTGCATTTTATTTTATTTTATAACTGTTCTTTTATTTTGGTTGTTATGTGCTGGAAAGCCATAATTAACATAAAGTGTATCTAAGGGAAAAACCATGGCTAATACTAATATTACTACCATATTATATTACCACCACTACTACTACCCACTACTAACTAAGTAACCACTATTTTTATTGTCCAGGACAAAAAAAATAAAACAGATTTGCTGAACCTAATAGAAACTCACTGTCAGGTCACAGGGTGAATCCTAAATGGCTTAACATTGGCCATATATTGCACTAAATAAGGTGTAGAAGCTATTAGTGCACCTATGTAGGGAGCAGGAATCCATTTGGGACTACTTCTGCTGTAATGACCACCAAAGAAACAACTGGACTTTTGTGTCATCAAGCCAATACTTTTTTTCCTGTTTTCATTTAGCCACAAATCCTTTATGGCATTTTTGTCTGATTTTAGCGATGATTTCAGGTTTGGAGCAGCACTCTGTGAATCTGTTTTTTGAATCGCTTTTGGTTCACACACTATAGATAAAAAATAGGTAGGTTATGTGTTCTGAGATGCTTTTCTGCTCACCATGGTTTTAAAGAGTGGCTGCTGTGTGACCATCAGGACTTTGGCTACTAATTATATAGCTACAAAGTGACATATAGGTGTAGCTGGACCTGAGAACCTGGCAGAGAAAAACATTTCTGTCATGTCTCAGCCGACATTTGCTTCACTCTATACCCAGGTGCTTAGAAATCGAAACAGTCGAGGAGTCATGAGTGATTCCCAGGTCTTCATACTAGTCCCACATTCCCACATTCTACTCCTCCTTTCAGTAGCGTCCCATTCACTCAAGCCAGTCCCCAGCTCTATCTGTCTATCTGCTTCATTAGCACCAGCCTCCGTGTTGCTAATACTGTCATACAATACGATTAGATGATGTGACAGCTTGTTGGAACAGTCGCAGTGAATGAGCTGATCCTCTGCAACATTGGCGTACGAGCACACAGCCATGTCCAGCTTCCAGTTTCTCATACACACAGGAACAAATGCACTCAGGATTAATTTAATGTATTTAATTTTATTCAGGATGAATGGTATTGTGTTTATTGATATCAAATCAAAGGATGTTTTGGAAGCTGAGACAATGAGGAAATAAGCCTCGGTAGAAAGCAGACATCAGCAAACAAAGGTGTTAGACAGGATGCAGCAGGGGACCACAGTAACTGATTGAAGATTAAGATGTGACTTGAGTATCTGAGTGTGCGCATGTGTGAGAAAGAGAAACCAAATAACTAAGGCTAGGTTGGAGTCTGTTTAAAAATCTTAGCTGAGATTTCCAGGAAATTACAGCCGGAAAGGCCAGAGTTTGTAAAATTTATAGATCTCTTGGATAGTAAATGAGGAAAGACTTAAAAATACAGGACAAAAAAGACTCCATGGCCCCACACACAACATGTTCACTACTCTCTGAACTCATTCCCTGAATTCACCACTAATTATTATTAATAACAATTGAGCCCCTGTGGACTTTCTGTACTCATGCCTGACTCCTTTAAAGTGTACGGTCATGAAGGCTTACGTCACAAGCTAGTTTTTTGGTATGTTTGCTCGGTCATAACACTTGACAAATATAAGTGCTACATCTGCTCACCCTGCACACAACCTGCAACCTGGCATGTTTAATCTCTTATGAAAGCCTATGGCTTGTCAGAACGTTTGTTGTGCTTAGAAACCACGGTAACCTGGGTCCGAACCTGTCAGCTCTGCATTGGCCACTGGGAAGGCCAGTGATATTTACAACATGGTTACTTTGCATTGCATTGGGTGCATTGACTCAGATTCAGAACAGCGTCAATTCTTGGTGTTGGAAAGGTTGTTGGAAACATTCCTTTGAGATTCTGGTCCATGTTGACATGATTGCATCGCATAATTGCTGCAGATTTGTCAACTGCACATTCATACTGCGATGGCCTTGACAATGGCCTCCCCAGTCACCAGATCTAAACCCAACAACTTTGGGATGAGGTAGAACGGGAGATTGCGAATCACTGAACCAGTTTGACATGACTTATGCCTTCTAATGCTGGACGTAGCCATTGTTAAGATGGATAAAATGTGGCCATAACAGGATGAAGCAATACTCTGATATTCTGTGGCATTCAAACAACACTTGATTGGTATTTAGGGGCCCAATGTGTGCCAAGAAAACATTCCCAACATCATTACACCACTACTAGCACCACCGGCCGGAAATGTTGACACAAGACAAACTGAGTCTTGTGTCTTGCATGAATTCATGCTGTTGCTTCCAAATTCTGACCCTACCATCTTGCATGTCGAGATTCATCAGACCAGGTGACGTTTTCCAATTTTTAACTGTCCAGTTTTGGTGATCATGTGCCAACTGTGGCCTCAGATTCCTGTTCTGATAGAATTGGAATCTAATGTGGTTTTCTACCTCAATGTTTGATGTGTTGTGCCTTCTGAGTTGCTTTTCTGCTCACCGTGGTTGTAAAGTGTGGTTATTTGAGTTACCATCGCCTACCTGTCAGCTCAAACCAATCTGACCATTGTTTCTCATCAACAAGGCATTTTTGTCCATAGAGCTGCTGCTCACTGGATGTTTTTTGTCTTCTGCACCATTCTGTGTAAACTCTAGAGACTGTTGTGCATGAAAATCCCAATATTTCTGAAATACAGCTCATCTGGCACTAACATTCAGTGCAATAGTCAAAGTCACCGAGATCACATCTTTCCACTATTCTAATGTTTGATGTGAACATTGACTGAAGCTTTTGCCCTGTATCTCCATGACTTTATGCATTGTGCAGCTGCCACATGATTGGCTGACTGGATCATTGCATGAATGAACAGTTATACAGATGTTCCTAATAAAGGTTTGTGTCAGTCTTATGTAAAGACCATTACCGTTTACAGCAGGAACAGACATAACAGACACACATGGAGACCTATGACTGCTTTGAAAACATTTAGCTTTGAGAATCTCTTATTTTGATGTTTGGCGGTAGGCACGCAGTATTTTCAAATGACCCAACCCACACATTTCTTAATATAGTTATTTAGAAATAAGGAAACAACAGCCTGAAAAAGCAGTCATCCAGCAATCAACATTTCTCAAAAGGACTGAAAGTCACTGTGAATTTATGCTCATGTGTTTTTATGTGCTGGCGTGTGAACTGCATGTGCACTTGTTCCCGGCAGCAGGAAGTTGCCACTTTTTTTGACACAAGGTAATGCACTCTGGGTCATGCCTGTCCCAACAATAGATAGTCCTCATACCATCCCTCGGGCTTCAGGGAACTCTGTGCACCCTGCAACCTACGGACATGAACTTACCTCACCCATAATGCTCCGTCCTCCAAAATAGGCAAAAAAAACAACTAATGCTGCACATATTAGTGCCTGTAATCTCTATAATACAGCGGCTGGTCAATCGGCCGCCTTTAATGAAGATAAATGGTTGAAAAGCCTATGTCGGGCTGCCATTATGAAACTCTCTGCAGTGGTAGTGTTAAAATGGCAGCCAGCTCCAATTACAATACCAGAGGCTTAATATAGCACCCAGAGAGAAGTGCAGCCAGTGACTGACTTGGCACAAGTGTTCACATTGCCGTCTGCAATAGATCTTTTTTTTTTTGAAGCACTTTGATATCTGTGCATGCAAAAATGCTGAATTGTGTAAGGATTTCCTCCCTGACTTAAGCACGTATCCTCACATATGGTGTATGTGTGGCACTTTATATAACATGCTCACTAACCACAATGCAACCATTAACCACAATATATAAAATCATGAAGGTAGAGGTCATAGGTCGATGCTCACATCAAACATCAGAATTGGAATTGACTATTTCAGAAGCTGATGATTGCCTAGGATTTTAGCGCATAACAGTCTAGAGTTTACATAGAATGGTGCGAAAAACTATAAACATCCAGTGGGCAGCAGTTCTGTGGGCGGAAACACTGTGTTGGTGACGAGAGATCAGAGGAGAATGGCCAGACCGGTTCAAATAACCACTCTTTGCAACCGTGGTGAGCAGAAAAGCATCTCAGAATGCACAACATGCGCGAAACTTGAGGTGGATGGGCTACAATAGCAGAAGATCACATCGGGTTCCACTTCTGTCAGCCAGGAACAGAAATCTGAGGCTACACTGGGTAGAGGTTCACTGAAATTGGACAATTGAAGATTGGAAACATCACAAGTTACCCAAGTTGTATATGGATATATATGTTAATTTATAAACTTTAGAAATTTTATTTAATAATATTCCATAAAGAAAAATAATTCTGAGGCACTTCATGCAACGCTAAACTGGTAGCTATAAGCATTCATTGTTTGTTTGAAGCAATTTTAACCTCATAGCCCCAGTGCAACACTACAAAAGCACATTTTGTATAAAGGGGAAAAAATTGTGTAAATGTAACAATGCCTTCTGCTTCATTTGGTGGATTAAAGGTTTAACATGATCGCAATTCCAGAAGAGTTGATGTTGATGCCACAGAACAGCTGCTCTCTCACTCATCTTCAGTATTCCTTTCATCTTTCCTCCCAGGAGACCCAGTGACTCAATCTCTCTCTCTCTGTCTCTCTCTCCCTCTCTCTATCTCTCTCTCTAAAGTCATAATTAGTTCGATTTGCCTGTTGCTGTACCATATACACAGTTATGTTGAGCATATGCACTGCTTGTGTACTTCTGTTTGCCGCAGGTCGTCATGGCAGCCATTCACATGGGCAGCTGCCAATCTGTCATTGCCGAGCTGATTGCTTTTAGTGTATCTTTCTGATGCAATAGATGCAGTGAGGTCTTTCGCCTTTAATAGCCACACATGCATTTGTTTAGTTTTAATATGCCAACAGATAATTATGGGCTGTATTTCAGGGGATCACTTTGCCGCAATTAAAGTGCTTTGTCGAAAGCATATAACATCATGTGGTGTGTTGTCAGTGTCATGCATGGTACTGTAAATGCACTATATAAAGACTTACCTTTTATATAAAGAAATACCACAGCACTTACCACACTCCACATAAATGGATTCAGTAATTGTTGCTACGGTGACATTTTCTGTGAGGAGATGTTTGTTTAGCATAATGCATCAAAAGACAAGTACCTGTTTCTGATAGTATTTGTCGATTTTCTCGTACATTCAGAAGGACATTTGTCCATCTGCTGGCTCAGTAATTTCTGAATAGAAAGTGCACCTAATAAACATGACTTCTTTTCCTGTCATGATACTGATGTGAATCTGATCTGCTACTGGACAGCCATGTATATACAGAGATTTGGATTTGGAATAGTTCCCCATATTTATAAGTATGTATATGCAGTTTTGAATGAGGAAAAACTTTTGAACACTGATTTTGTCACAGTGAAGCAGGATGTGGTCAATAGACTGGAAAAAAAAGTTCACAGAATCCCGTCTTTTGCGTTAAACAGTTAGCGGTGAGTAGGGAAGACAATTATGTGTGCTGTGCTGCTGTCTGTCGAATGGCGTCAAAGAACGTTTTGGACTTTTTGTGAAACCATAAAGGAGCACTATGAGAACAGCTGTTCTTTGTTCCGACATCACCATCATTGTTGAGAGTCTTTGCTACGCTCCGTGCCACAGTGTTTCTTTAGGCACATTCTCAAGGCCAGTGCCATCAGTCTTTCCAGCCATCAGCCAGCTGTTCCTGTGCTGAGAGTATCAGTGTTCATTAGGGTGCAGTGGCAGCTAGTGATCAAGGGCTGCTCCGGAGGGAATGAGGCGCTGAAGTGATGGATCCCGTCCAGGGAATGAAGGAATGGGACAGATGGAATCCTGCGAGTGGGAAAGGCAAACCTAAAATAAACACACATACACACCTTGGATTCAGGCACAACTCCACATAAGGCAACCGAGGCTATTTTATTGGACCCTCAGGACTGAGACAGAGAGAGAGAGATTTTCATTCATAGTAATATTCCAGTATCATCAGCAAGGTGACCGGCTCGTTCCGGATCCCACCACCAGATGGGGCGTTTTTACTTGGTTTTGAAGCACACATCCGACTGGGACAAAAAGTCTGAGTCATCTAGTGTTTAATCCAATATGAATTGGAGTCCTATATACTGTAAGATCTTACTCAGAATACTTACTCAGAATACTGGATCAAAGCAAGCTGTATCAGAATTTCCTGTCCACACCATATTCTTCGTTTTTTAAAAACTGTTGTGACCCTATATATTTCACTCAATCCATAACACACGTGATCTTAACACAATTGTTAACAGATAACAGTATTTAGCATTAATACAGTACATCTGTTTATACCACAGCACTGTTGAATTCTCTAATCTGATTGGTCAGAAGTTGCCGATTAATTCTCTACAACAGCATATTAATATATTATTAGGTTTATATTAATACGCTTTTCTATATGTTATTGTTTCTACAGTAAAATTTTTGTAAGGAGTCTCTCCTTAAAGCTGTATCTTTAAGTTTTCCACCATTGGAAAGTCTTCGATTATTACTATATATATATATATATATATATATATATATATATATATATATATATATATATATATATATAATGTTTTTTTTAAAGTGTGATCTGTTGATTTTTAATAAATGAATTGTCTGCATTGTCAAAGTGCTATAACCTATATAAAGTCCTATAACAGCATGCGCCCAAGTCCCCTTCAGTCATGTTCAACCTTTAATACCCATACACACCCCTGTTAAAATGGCTGGTTTTTGTAAAGTAGAAGAATGAAACTAAGATAAATCATGTCAGATCATTTCCCAGCTTTAATGTGAAATTGCAAAGTATACAAATAAAGTGAAAAACAATCAGTGACTTTTTTAAGGAAAAATAAAAAACTTAGAATAACCTAGTTGCGCAAGTGTGCACACCCATACTTTACAAACTAATACTTTGTTGAAGCAGCTTTTGATTTTATTACAGAGTCTCTCAGCATGGCACATCTTGACTTGGCAGTTTTCTTGCAAAAACATTCTAGATCCATCCAATTGTAAAGGCATCTCCTGTGCACAGCTTCAGGCTTCACCCTACAGATTTGTAGTTGGATTCAGATCTGGGCTCTGGCTAGGCCATTCAGAAACATTGAACTTCTTTTGGTTAAGCCGTTCCTTTGTTGATTTGGACGTATGCTTTGGGTCACTGTCATGCTGAAATGTGAAATTCCTTTTCATCTTCAGTTTACTATCAGACACCTGAAGTTTTTGTACTAAAATCGACTGGTATTTGTAGCTACTCATGATTCCCTCCACCCTGATAAATGCCTCAGTTCTGGCAGCCCTAAAGCGTGATGCTGCCACCACCATGCTTCACCATGGGTATGTTGTTCTTTTGGTGATGTGCTTCTTTTTTTTTTTTTTGCTCCAAACCTACCTTTTGGAATTATGCGATTATTAAACCTTTTGGAATTGGTCTCATCAGACCATAACACATTTTCCTACATGTTTGGGAGTGATTTAGTTGAGTGTGTATGTTTTTTGGGGGTTTTTTTTGTAAGAAAGGGCTTCCATCTAACCACCCTACCTCATGTACTATGCACCCTACCTCATGTACATCTAATGTTTTGGAAAAAATGTTATACCCCTCTCCTGATCAATACCTTTCAGCAAGTGAGATACCGTACATGCCTTGTAAGCTCTTTGCAGACCATGGCTTCAGCAGTCGGATGAAACCAAGACGAAGTGAAGAAACTCCTACAGAAACAGCGGGTCTTTATTTAGGGTTAATCAGGGTAATTTAATTGATGACAGCTGTATGATGATTACTTTTGAACATGAGCCTGAACGTGTTCATTCTGAACAGCCATGACCCTGATTATAAAAGGGTGTGCACACTTACGGAACCAGGTTACTGTAACTTTTTTATTTTTCCTATTTTACCCTAAATGTTTCTGATGTTCTGTTTTTCACTTAATTTTATATGTTGTATTTTTAAATTGAGGGTGGAAAAAGTTCTGACATGATTTATCTTAGTTTCTTTCTTTCTTTTTTTTTTTTTTTTACACATCAAAAAATCCTGCTTTAGTTAAGGTGCCACCATAAACACCACTGCCGTCATGGAGTACTTTCATTCTCATAGACACTTTCAGTTCTCCTCCATCTCTTCACACCATCTCCGCATCTAGATCTTAAAAAAAATACTGATAACATTAAGACCATGTTGTGTTTATTACACTAAAGCACTAGTGCATTGAGCATCGAGTCCTTTCAAATGTGTGATTTTAATACTGAGAGCTGCTAGCTTTAGACAGACTTGCTTATTTATAACTGATTTAGATGCATTGCGTTAGCAGACAAAAGGAAGTCTATAGTTAGTTCTTTGCACACTCTGTGTGTGTGTGTTTGTGTGTGTGTGTGTGTGTGTGTGTGTGTGTGTGTGTGTGTGTGTGTGTGGTGGGAAACCTGTTTCTCACCTGTTATGTTTTCTAGATGCTTCTTTCAGTATGAATCAGCCTGCTTCAGTTTCAGGTTGTATACATAGTGGTTGATGTGAAAGCTGCTTTATGAGGATGTGACATTTACAGTACATTTATTGCTATAGCAAAACCTTTTCTTTTTTTTTTTTAATACCAAAAACACGTGCAAGAGTTAAGCTGTCAGTTACTGTTTATTATATATAAAAGTAAAGGATGGTCTGTAGGGAATGAGAGGTCAAAAACAGCACTATGCATCACAGTAGATGCTGATGCAGTTTGATCAGCTGTGGTCAGTGTGTTAAATATCCACTAGGTGGAGCACTTCAGCTCTTCGGCACGATACACCTGACTGAACAGAATAGAAATGAATACATTTTCACATCCCAAGCATGCCCTTATCTACTTAATTATAGTTCTCTACGTCATAGTCAAAAACCTGATCGCATGACCTGAATTCAAAACACATCCCTATCTCCAAAAACCAGGAGTATTAAATTAGCATGAAGATAGGATTGTTGATTACAGGCTCAGCAGGGGAAAATGGTCTCCTCCCAGAAATCAAATAAGCAATCAGTCAAGACAAAAAACAGTGTGTGGTACAGGCTTGGGGCGAGGGATGGGGCGGGGGATGGGGCCGGGGGGGTTGGATGTTGTTGAACTGGATTGTGCATTATCAGAAGACCAGGACAAAATGGTATCAAAAGATGGTAGGACTGATAACAGGTTGCAGTAGTAAATTCTTGCCTCTGTGGCGACACGGGTGTGTAAACAGGAGAAAAAACACAAGATCTGGACCACTAACATGCAAGAAATCAAAACAAGGAGGCGGGTTTACTTGCCTGTCAGTCATGTTACCTGTCAAATCAGAAAGTTTTGTAATGTCCACGTACATTACTTTGTGTGACTATGTTTGGGGGTGTGGCTTTGAAAGGAACACATTTGTTTGGAAGCTACCGTACTTTAAACAAAGTTCCAGCAAAATTGCTGATTATACATAAGTATACATAAATATCAAAAATTTTCATTTTCTAAACACTATAAAAAATGGTGATTGCCATTTATCATATTCCTGATCTTTTTTTCTCCATCTGTTTTTGTCCGCCTGTCCCTTAGGATAAAGAAAAGCCAGTGAAGACCACTAAGAAGCCCGAGGCAGCAGTAAGCGAGGAGGGTGAACACGTGCTGAGCGAGGGAGAGGAACCACAAGGCACGGATGAAGTGGTCGAGATCGAGGAAACCGTGGAGGAATCGCGGGTGGCGCGCATCAAGCGCAGCGGCCTGCAACGTGTGGATGAAATTAAGAAGGCCTTCAGCAAGGAGCAGATGGAGAAGACCAAGCAGCGAACCAAAGAGAACCTAGAGAAAACCCGTCAGAGAACCAAGGAGAACCTGGAGAAGACGCGCGTGAGGACCCGCGAGAACTTCCAGAAGACCAGGCTGAGCCTCGGGAAGAAGATGGGCAAGATAGGAACGAAGATCAGACCCAACAAGGAACGCAAAGAGAAGATCCGTGTGTCTCGTGAAAAGATGAAGAAGTCGCGCAAATCCGACAACAAGGTCTACGCCCGCTCGAAGATCACCACTTATCGAGTGCCGCCGTTCACCTTCTACGTGAAGAAGATCCGCGAGGGTGAGGTGGAGCCGGAGCCTGAATCCGAGCCTGAGGATGAAGCTGAAGAGCTGCAAGTGGAGGACAAGGAGGATCTAGAGGTGGTAGAGGTGAAGGAGGCCGAGCTGGTGAATCTGAGCAGACCTGAAGAGGTTCTGCTCGTGGCAGCTGAACATTCGCAACTCGTAATCCAGGATTCGGTGCAGCCACGTGAGAAAGCAAGTCAATGAAGCCAATGCAGGAGCCCCTCGTCTGGAAAACAAATTAACCATGCGTGGAAGTCTGGAGCTGGAAATGAAGGCTACGTGAATGTATACACAGATGTGACAGTGAAGAGTAAAAATGAATGAATGATGACAAGGCACAAAAGCATGTTGGATTAAGGAACAAACTCACTTACATTAAGCTTTTTTTTTTTTTTTAATATCACCTCCAGGCAGTTGTTTCTAATTGCAATCTCTACACTTTCGAGTTTTAATACACTTGATTCAACTCACGAGAGGTGATAATTAGCTGGTGACTTGTATCAGGCGTACCAGGGTGCTTTCACACCTTTTAGTCTGGTTGTCTGTATAATGCCGAAATTGACACTTTTGCTTCAATTACTGTTTTGATTTCACACTGCACATAATTAAAGAACCCAAAAGCAAAAAAAAATTTGGGGGGTGTGTAGGACTGAAAACGTATTTGTAAAATGTCTTCTGACCAAATTTATTGGTCAGAAATACAACTATGGAAAAACAAACCTTTGCCACGTTCCTGTAGAAAGCAGAGCCAGCACTAAATAAATGATTAGATAATTATATATAAATAATTATATAAATTATTTAAATAACTGGTTTAAAACATGTTAAATGCAGTGGGGGTTTTTTTTGTTTGTTTTTTTTGCAGCACACAACAAACAACCTCACATTTCTGCAGCTCCACAGCTTCACCATGTGGCTCGGTTTACCCGCTGCAAAAAAAGGAAATGAGGCACAACATAAAATACACAGCTTTCAGAGTCGGATCAGAATTCAGAGTTCACTCGGACGCTCTCGGACCGGTTATTTCGGTGCAATCCGAGTGCTCGTGCTATGTTCTTACCTACACAAACAAAACGCACCGGTGGTTCAATCCAACTGGTTTAAACGCTAGATATGTGAAAGCACCCTACGAGTCTTGCGTCCTTAAAGACTGCAATTAGAAACGGCTGCTCAGGACAGTTGTAATTTGAACCGGGTAGTCCCTGAAGACTTATACAAGCATTCACGAGAGGTTGGCATGGATGTCAGGCTTGAGCATCGATTTGGACATGGATATATCATCTGAATTGATCAATAACAGGCTGATCACTGAGAGCTCTTCGCATGTCGAGGTTAATATTTGCTCCAAACGTTATATGCAAAATTTGATCTGGAGCCAAGTTTTCACATTAATTCTGCTTGTATTTGGTAACTTAACTGACTAATGTGATCTTTAGCCAACATAAATAAGCTAAAAAAAAAAAATTAAAAAAAAAAGTATTTTAAACCTAGCTGCGTTCCACATTAACCATAACCCTAATCCCTATCGTTCGGTTAGTAAACGTAAATTAATGTACCATTTTCTGTTGTGCAGATTAACACTCTTAAATTTAATCCCACTGGAAGAGTAGAGTATGAAAGGGAAATTTTAAATCCTATAATGAAAATGGCAAAAGAAGAAT
Organism: Cranoglanis bouderius; assembly: GCA_023630585.1. Lineage (NCBI taxonomy): Eukaryota > Metazoa > Chordata > Actinopteri > Siluriformes > Cranoglanididae > Cranoglanis > Cranoglanis bouderius. Next base: position 14,166,837 of record CM042554.1, read on the forward strand.
GAAAGAATACAGACGAATAACTAAGTCTATTACTTCTTAAATGTTTTGTTGTTGTTGATTATTTTTTTATTTTTTTTTTGGACAGCCAGTGGGCCTCATTCATCAAAGTTTGCTTTTTTTTTTTTTTTTTTTTTTCACGATCTGACAAAATGAAGCACATTCCAAGTCTGATTCATGATCTGTTTGTTTTTAGCCACGTGGAAATCTTCATGAATTGCACTTGATCGTTAATCGCATGTGTGTTCCAGTCATTTGTAAGCATAATTAATCTCCCACAATTCCCTCTCTCTCTCTCTCTCTCTCTCTCTCTCTTTAATTCAATTCAATGTGTGCTTCATTGGCATGACAAAATATTTTTTGTATTGCCAAAGCAATATACAACAGTAGATCAAGAGAAGTAGGAATTGAACAAAACATAGTAAACATTGTTTTATATATATATATATATATATAATAAATAGATGCATCTCTCTCTCTCTCTGTAGACTCACCCAGCGCAAGAGGGAAAAAAAATATTTGCAGATAGAGGGAAAAGATGTGTCTATATACACACACACACACACACACACACACACACACACACAGAGAGAGAGTTGCATCTATGTATTATATATATATATATATATATATATATATATATATATATATATATATATATATATATATATATTTTAACAATGTTTACTCTGTTTTGTTCAATTCCTACTTTTCTTGATCTACTGTTGTATATTGTTTTGGCAATACAAAAAATATTTTGTCATGCCAATGAAGCACACATTGAATTGAATTAGAGAGAGAGAGAGAGAGAGAAGAGGTTTTTTCAGTTCAGTTCAGTTCTTCAGTTTCCATACTCAACAGGCATGACTTCACATTTCCTCCATCAGTAAAAGGTTTTCCTTGTCTCACAATCTCCAGTGAGCAGCATTCAGCCTTCCAGTTGCTCCTGTCCTGCTTGCAGCTGCACGCCTTCCTTCGGCTTTCGCCCACCGGCTACTTTTTCTTTTTTTTTTTTTACTGTGCAAATCAGACACAGCAGAGCAGTAGTGCTTTCAGTAAAAACACAAGTTTCAGTCCAGTCACTTTGACGTTTCCGACGCTCCTCTGAAATCTTTTCATTAACTGACTTTTCGTTAACTTCGGTAGGCTGTACAACAAAGGAATCGTACTTGACTTTGCATTTTCTGCAGGAAACCGACCTCTAGTGATGTGTCTTAAGTTTCTGACGATGATGTGTTTGGGGAAAGGATGAGACACCTGGCGAGCCACGTGATGTCTGTCACAGGCTCCTGAGGCGTGCGCGCGAGTATACTTCAAAACAACGCGCGAGACATTCAAAACTACAATGGCGGATTACTGGACTGTGTTTGGGCCGCATAATACAGCGTTTTTAATCGTTTCCGCGAATCCGTGTGAACGGGGATCGTTTTGACAATGTTGAAACTTTTCAAAAACGCAAAGGAAAAACTTTTCCGTTTTTAGTACACTGTTGTCGTGTAAACGTAAAAGTCTAATGCTTTATATTAATGGTCTCTAACCTGACATTATTGAACACATTAATTAACACGAACAGAATACTTACTCAATAAGTAACATAAACAACAATAAATAACTAACACTTAGATTAAATGGTTGGGTTTTTTTTTTCTTTTTTTTTTCTTTTCTTTTCAATAATAAACCAAATAAGATGATTACTCAACAGTGCGTATCATCACTGAGTAAAATCAGGACTACGATGAGCGTCATGAACGTATTAATGAAGCAAGATTTATGCCCGGAGGCCAAAGTTCAGCAAGTTCTCAACATTTTGGAAGATGATGTGATTTATGTGGCGTTTTAGTTGATAAATGGGCAATGCAGGTGGATTTTGTTAACAGTTAAACAAACATCAATTAATACATACATTATATGGCCAAAGGTACGTGGACGACTGACCATCACACCCATCTGTGGTCTTCCCCGAAACATGAAGTTGGAACCACACAATTGTATCGAATATCTGTGTATGCTGTAGCTTTACAATTTCCCTCCACTGGAACTAAGAAGCCCAAAACTGTTTCAGTATGACAATGCCCCTGTGCGCAAAGCGAGCTCCATGCAGACATGGTTTGCCAAGTTTGGACTGGAAGATCTCGAGTGTCCTGCACAGAGCCCTGAGCTCATCCTCACTGAACACCTTTGGGATGAACTGGAACACTGACTGCACCCCAGGCCTCCTCACCCAACATCAGTGCCTGACCTCACTAATGCTCTTGTGGCTGAATGAGCACAAATCCCCACAGCCACGTTCCAAAATCTAGGGGAAAGCCTTCCCAGAAGAGTGGCGATTATTATTACAGCAAAGGGGGAGCTACATCTGGAAAGGGATGTTCAACAAACACACTTTTGAACATATCGTGTGTCAACTTATTGTGACATTGTTAACATGACTTACGCAGAGGTGCCAACATTTACAGTTTAGCTGTAGCATTTACGATTTTGACTCCTTGCAATAGCAATATAGGAGCCACCTGAAAACTGTTTTTTTTTAAAAAACTTTTACAGCTAAAAGCAGCAGTCAGACCAAACGGCAATAAAAATCACCCTGCGGAAAAACCAAGTCACCGAAGGGGAAAGGACGGAAAGTAGTCAACATTGCTCTATTTGTTCTGCAACAACTTTTAACTGTAAATTCGCAAACCCTAAGATTTGTGAACAAATAGAAAACAAGAGGATGGGATTGCTGTTTCTTTGGTTGCAGGGTAGAACATGCTGGTTGTTGTTTATGCTGTTAGCATAGAACCACCAACCTGTGGTGCTTTTATTTTGGGTTTAGTGGTAAAATTCTGGCGGTTTTTTGCATGCTAGTCTTGCTAGTCTTTCTTGCATGTTGGTAGCTCTGCTACAGGTTTACTAACAGTGAAGTTCATGGTGTGTTAATGTTAACTAATGCAGTAAATATCGTTAATTAAGGGAACTTAATGTAAAGTGTTACAAAATTAAGGTCAAATCCAGGTGCATGGTTGATAAATGAGGCCCATTGACCTGAAACTGACACCTTCAGTGCTTAAACAGATGGGGGAGTTTTGGGGTGTCACTGTACATTTTGCTAGTTTTTTCAGTGAGATCTGCTTTAATTCGTAACTTTCAGAAACATCAGAAGCATGCTTAGTGCTGCAGTGTTTAACCTGTACATAAAATAATCAAGCTAATCATGATTTCACTTGTTCTGTACATATGATACATTAGCACAGATTCAGTATTAATATAGTAACTTTTCTTACCATGATATATTCAAAGATTTACTCTGATAGAATGTCTCTGTCCTGCTTCAGATCTGAAAGAAGGAATGCATATTTTTAACAAATTGTATATGTGCAAGAGCATTTTTATATGCATGACAGCAAATATATACTATTTTATTTATTGTTCATAACTATAAATGGAGCCGTGCACACGTGTTATAACAGCTAGATATTTTGCAGGTCTTTTTTCTGCTAAAGGGAGAAACCGGGACACAACTGATTAAAGTTTGGCCTCGAACTATTAGTCTGGTTTTTGTTTATTTCCTGTCCGTCTGCCATGAGGATTGTTACAGTAAAAGCTCCAGCTCTAATCAGCTCCAAAGGTCGCTCTATTTTAATCCATGGCTTCTAGATGTTTGGATTTTTTTTTTTTTTTTTGCTGGAAGATGTGTAAGATGTTTTGCGTAAGATAATAATCACTTTTTTTTTCTTTTTTTTTTTTTTTGCTGAGGTCAGTTATTGTGGGATTGAAAATAAAGAAATGAACAAAGAAATGTCTGGCACACTTGGTTTCTCTTTCGATCTATCTCATACCCCTTTTACTCATGCGCTTCTCTCTCCCTCCCCCTTATTCCTTTTCCCTTCTAAGGAACTTGTTCCTGCTACAGTCACACTCACACACACATACACAGGCACATCAGTATGAGAGAAGAGAGAAAGAATGTACTATACAGTGCTGTGAAAAAGTATTTGCCCCATCCTGATTTCTTCTGTTTTTGTGTATATCTCATACTAAATTGTTTCAGAAATTAAAATAATATCTAAGATAAAACAAAGGCAACCTGAGTAAACACAAACTACAGTTTTTAAATGATAATGTTATTTATTGAAGCAAAAAAGTTATCCAATACCAACTGTGCCTGTGTGAAAATGTATTTGTCCCCGTAGTAACTAATTCCCCAAATCTATGAAACTGCATTCATAATGGGGTTCAGCTGGACTAGACACAACCAGGCCTGATTACTGCAAACCCTGTTCAATCAAATCAACACTTAAATAGAACTTTTTCAACAGCATGAAGTTGGTTAAAAGGTCTTACCCAGTAACACACTATGCCAAAGTTGAAAGAAATTCCAGAAACGATGAGGAAGATTGTGATTGAAATACATCTGGGAAGGGTTACAAAGTTATTTCAAAGGCTCTGGCACTCCAAAGAGCCATCATCTCCAAATGGAAAAACTTGGCACAGTAGTGAACCTTCCCAGAAGTGTCTGACCTTCCAAATTTCCTCCAAGAGCACAGCAACAACTCATCTAGGAAGTCACACAAGAGCCAAGAACAACATCAAAGGAACTACAGGGCTCTCTTACATCAATAAAGGTCACTGTTCATGACTCCACTATCAGAAAGACACTGGGCAAAAATGGCATCCATGGAAGAGTGGCGAGGTGAAAACCTCTGCTAACCCAGAAGAACATTAAGGCTCGTCTGAAAACACACCTTGAGGATCCTCAAACCTTTTGGGAGAATGTTCTGTGGATTGATGAGTCAAAAGTGGAACTGTTTGGGAGATAGGGGTCTCGTTACATCTGGCATAAACCAAACACAGAATTCCACAAAAGGAACCTACGGTCAAGCATGGTGGTGGAAGTGTGATGGTGTGGGGATGCTTTGCTGCTTCAGGGCCTGGGCAACTTGCAATAATTGAGGGAAACATGAATTCTGCTCTCTACCAGAAAATCCTAAAGGAGAATGTCCAGTCTTCAGTCCATAAGTTGAAACTCAAGCGCAAATGTATTATGCAGCAAGACAATGATCCAAAGCATAGGAGTAAGCCCTAGTCCCAGCAGCAAGTGAAAGAGTGATCTCCAGTTATTGGAAGCGTTTGGTTGCAGTTATTGCTGATAAAGGTGGCACAAACAGATTTTAATTAGTGTTTCACATGGGTGATAGGGGGTGGATAACTTTTCTTTGCCTCAATAAAATAACTAAATAAATAAAAAACTGTATTGTGTGTTTACTCAGGTTGCCTTTGTTTTATGTTGTATTTCGTTTGAATATCTAAAACTATTTAGTACGAGATATACACAAAAACAGAAGAAATCAGGATGGGGAAAACAGTTTTTCACAGCACTGTATATATTCCTCTCTCACTCTTTGTCCTTGATGTCTCGATGGACTTCCATTAGTGTAATCAATGCAGCAAGAATCTAATTAAGGAAAGTGCTTTTTCCAAAGATGGAGAATGAGAGGTCGCTGGGACACTTTTGGTATATATATATATATATATATATATATATATATATATATATATATATATGTGTGTGTGTGTGTGTGTGTGTGTGTGTGTGTGTGTGTGTGTGTGTGTGTGTGCACGCATCATGTCAGCTGCCAGACAAAAACCAGCAATCGGATGATAGTCAATGCGATGCTAAAGCTTCTCAGAGCCGAGTTTCCCCAAAAGCATACTAAAGTTAGGATCAGCTGGGAGAGTGAGTGTTCCATGTGATGCTCGTTCGACCATTTAACAGTGATCTTTGTGTTGTGATGCTTTGGGTAAACTCCGTCTGTCAGTTAAACATCTTCATATATACTTTGGTGTTTTATTAAATTTTATCTCACTCAAATTAAATATAAATTTTCACTGCAAAGCTGTTATTATTTAACAAGTCTGAAATATATAATCATTGACATTGTGATTTAATATTAATGGAAAGAGCCTCTAGAGTCAGTGCATTTTTATTTTCTCAGTAACATAATCAGCTTGATAAGCTGCATTTTTTTTTTTATTTTGTCTTATTAATTTCAAGAGAGAGAGAGAGAGAGAAAAAGAGAAGGTGGTGAGGGAACGATTGTTTATAGCTGCTATAACTATGAGTCATAACAGGAACTACCTTGTTTTGCAGACCTGTAGTTTGACCTATATTTTCCTAACACCACACCTCAAGGTGTTTTATTCCTTGCATAATTAACTGGAATTATCAGGGTTCTTCTTCCTTATTCCTAATGTATTCAGATTTAGTAAGGTTTTAAATGCATCATATATGAAGAACTCTTACATGAAGTGCCATACATCTGCTTATACTTGCATGGAATTAAAGAAAAGAAGATAATGGAGCGTGTGATCTCTAACAACATTTCAATTAATACGGAAAACATATCCACGATTAATGTGACTACGAACCGGTTCAAATATTAATAAAGATTAATAGATCTGTAGGGATATACAGGTGTATAATGTACAATATGAGAAAAAGAAGCCACATGAAATATAAATAAACTAGCCATTACATCACACCACTACTACTACTACTACTACATGTACATCTTTGAACTGTAACATGATGGCTATTCATAGTGTAGCAATACATGACATATCATATCATATACTGAAAAGGGAAACTATGTTGTAGGGATGGAACCATTCAATTCACAAAGGGACAAACCCTTTTGATTTCTGGATTTACTTGTTATGTTCTTTTTACATAAATCAACAGAAAAGAGAAAAGCTTTCACCCAGACGTCAAGAGATTGTGTGTTCGAATCCTGTTGAAGCCAAAGCCATCCATAGTTGGGAGCCTAGGTCACAAAATACTGTAGGCCGTGCTCTCTGAAAGTGAGGGATGGCATTACTCTTTTCCCTGTCAATCACAGCGACACTAGCCAATCGCGGGCTTCTGTGAGCTCATGTATGTGGAAGGGGACAGATGGCACTTTCTTCCAGGTGTGTTACACTGCATGAGCAGCAGCTCGAAAAGTTGAGGTTGTCTGGGTTTAAATGGCGGGAAATACAGAGAAAATAAACATATTCACTGAAAATCACTACATATGGTACACACATTAGGGATGTAACTGCGTATGAATCCAGACGAGCACTACTACTTTTTAGAAAGCTTGCCAAAATGGTTCACAGGGCATCTGGTTGAGACTAGCGGTGTTAATCAGGACTAGGATCCCATGGAACATTTCATCCTTAGTAACTGCCTGGTCAGGGTTAAATTAGGCTACTGGTTTGTTTATATTTTGTTAATACAACTAAATAAATTCATTGGAACATATCTCATTGTTTTGTTTTGTTTTTTCTTAAACCCCAAAACACATACACACATAGTTGGAACTGTTACAGATACAGACAGTGGCATCGGGTTACAACCCTGATATACATGCATTTAATAGGTCAGCAAATTATGACACTCAAAACAGGAAATATATGAATCAGGGCCTCATGCATGCATATTTAACACATGCACACACACACATCTGCTCTTTCTATCAGTCACTGTCAAACATACAGAAGATTTGATAGATTAAAACGTCTTTTTAGTCTCTCTCATACACTAACCTTGCAAGTGAAGCAAAACTCTCAGGGAGAATTCAAACACTTTGTAAACTTCAACAACTTATATGATGTTTTGGGATGTTATCATGAATATCATGCATTGTCTATATATAATAGATGATAAACAGAAGCCGTGAGAGGTCAATGGACGACTTTAAACTGGAAACGCGGTAAAGTGGTCAGAGGCATTGCTTGTTTTTTCTGCACCTCATTTTCTATTCAGTTTGCATAAACAACAACGCATATGGCTGTGGCTTTGAACGGTTAATTGATAATGACCTGCTCGGTATTTGAGAGTTCATTCTCCCTCAAAGTCCCCAAAACACAACACTCTAATCCTTATAAATGATTAGTAAGAGATAAACAGGTTTAGGTATTGAAATGGTTGGGTGTTTAGATGGATGGCTTGTTCTCCTTTTGTCTACGGAAAAGACAAATAGACTGATGGTTGGTTTTTTTGGTGTTTTTTTTTTTTGACCTTGCACCACAGGAATTCTTTGTTTTTGTCATTTACATCTAGCTGCGCATCAATGTCCATTAACCACAAACAACACAACTCCCACATGGATTTGCATCAAGGTGTAGTTCTGACGCTGAATCCACTGTACTGTGTCTATTCTGTGATGAATGTGAGCTTTGAGAGGCCAAACGGCACTTCCCTGTGTGTGTGTGTGTGTGTGTGTGTGTGTGTGTGTGTGTGTGTGTGTGTGTGTGTGTGTGTGTGTGTGAATGTACAGTCTGTTCCAACAGCAGAGATCTGCTTCCTTTCAGAACATATTGTACTAAAGGATCTGATAAGATGTTACTTAGAACTATCAATTCAATTTAATGCATAAAAACAAAATGCATGCATCTTTACAACAAATTCAGCAGAATTCCTCATTTTTTCCATTACCAATATACTGTATTTATATTTACATTTATGGTATCTTACATCTCCACTCGACATCCTTGTAGTAACCAAGTGACTCTTCTACCAAAATATGAAAAACACCTACTAATTATCAGAATTGTGAGGGTGTGTGTCTAAAAGGCAAGGTGTGTCATGCTGGATCAATGTCATGCCAGTCAACGTCACAAACGTTTATGGTATTAAATATGTCAGAGGATTGGAAAAAGAAAATGGTTTGAATCCAGTCTGAAGTGATCAGATGTTTAAGCCAGTATCAGCTGCTGATAATATGAAATAGCTGAGATACTAAGTACAGTATATCAATACCGATCTGATACTATCCATCAGATACAGTAGGTAGATAGAGCCTTATATATTATTTCACACTTTTGGGTGTGTAATGATTTCTAATGTATAGTAACCTGTTAATTTCTTGACAGTTATTATTTTATACAACAACCAAAAATGTCAATTTAAAAATTACAATTAAACTACATTCTACAATCTTGGACCAGCACCCGGACATCATCATAGCTTTCTCAGCTCCGAGTTTTTCTAAAGATTACACATTAAATACAGTGTTGAACATACATTGGTACACCGTGCATTTTAATGGCTGCATTAAACAGTAATCACTTCCACAGCAGGAAACATCCTGCTCTTGTATGTATGGTTGAACGAATTCCATTACAGGTTTCTGTTGGTTCCTGTTGAAATGGAAGTAAAGAATAAAAACACTTGTTGTTGTGCTCCAACCATCCATTTTCTATACCACTTAACCTTACAGGGAGCCTGAGGCACAGTCCATTACAGGGCATAATCACACACACTTTGAACATGCCAATCAGCCTACAATGTACATCTTTGGCTTGGGGGACAAAGCTGGAGTACCCAGAGGAAATCACTGAGGCACAGGGAGAACATGCAAACACTGCACAAACATAGCCATGGCAGGAATCAAACCCTCAACCCTGGGGGTGTGTGGCAAATGTGCTAACCACTAAGCCACCATGGCCACTCTGCTGTTTGTTCCACATATACTACAGCAGCTTGCCAACACTAATATTGTTATTTTTTATTTATAAAAGAATCAGTCATACTTTTTTATTCAATTTTTCACTTACCTTTACTGTTGTGGAACGCCTAACAGAGTTAGTTCCTGTTATCAGTTACACTATAGCAGTCATAAACAGTCACTTTCTATATTTCCCCCCTCTCTGTCTTGTACTTAACAAGACAACAAAAAAAAACCCAGCTTGTCATTGCTGCAAATTTGGACAGCCTGAAGATTTTCCCATGTTAGAAAACTTAAAGAAACACCTTTGCCTCTGACTGTTACAAAGTGTTGACACTGGAGACTCCTTCCAAAAATGCAAAATAAACAACTCTGTCACAATATCAACAATTACAATTTTTTTGTTTGTCTGTGCATCAGAAGTCCCTGTGTAAATTGTTAATCTAGAAGCGATAATGGTTGACATCACAACATAAATGTCCTAATTGGTCCTAATGATGATCTTTGGTTGATTCCAGGCACATCTGATTGATTTCTAGTGGGATTCAAAGGTGTCCTATAGGACTCTATTGATCTCTCATCCCTCATCAGAGCCCAAGAGACTGCTGTTGTGCTGTAATGCTGTAGTTTTTGCATTATCCAAAGGCCCTGTGATATTCACATCTGCATTTCAGGCTGTCTGTAAGAAAGCTTATAAATATAGTTTATAGACTAGCTTTCAAGTATAGCTTTCAACACAAAATATTCCATTAAGATACAACTTTTTTAAATAACACACTAAATCAAGAATGAGTGGACTCAAGGAATGTTTGGGTTGAATTGACTCATGAAATAAGCCAAATGCTTGTACCTTATGCTGGGGTGGTTGCTCAATGGTTAAGGCTCTGGGTTGCTGATCAGATGGTTGGGGGTTCAAGCCCTATTACTGCCAAGCTGCTGCTGTTTGGCCCTTGAGCAAGGCCCTTAACCCTATCTGCTCAAGGGGTGTTGTATTATGGCTGACCCTGTGCTCTGAACCCAGTTTCCTAACAAGCTGGGATATGTGAAAAGATAATGTTACTATGCTGTAATGTACAGCATGTCCCAAAAGTCTCCACATATCTTTACTGGAAATTAACACTTCTAAAAATTCTCATACTTAGTTTATAATATATATATAGTTTCAGATACTTTTGACAAAAGAAGAAAGTATTGAAATCATTATCATGGCTGGATCGGGAAACTGTCGCAATGTTGCGATGGAATTTAACAGGAAACATGGCAAGCATCACACACAACACTGTTGCCAGACTGGGAGGCAAAATTGGGAGAGATGACTCTGTGTGTGTTTACACACAGGAAGAGGTAGAGGATGTTTTGTAAATAAGGTTACATTTTGCTAAAAAGTGTTAGTTTCCCCAATGTATGGAGACTTTCGGGGACACCCTGTACAGGTGCATCTCAATAAATTAGAATGTCGTGGAAAAGTTCATTTATTTCAGTAATTCAACTCAAATTGTGAAACTCGTGTATTAAATAAATTAAATGCACACAGACTGAAGTAGTTTAAGTCTTTGGTTCTTTTAATTGTGATGATTTATTGAGATGCACCTGTGTGTGACAAAATAAAGGCCTCTTCTTCTTTTACCTTGGAAGGTGCATTCAATTAAATTTCGGAGTAAATCTTTAAACATCCACCAGTGGTCTTTAAGGTCCAATTATGTGTCTTAAATTATTTTTTTTACAGGTGAAAGACACACAGTTAAGATGTACCCTTGATGGTACCACACCAGCGACAAGGAAATTTCGCTACCTTACATTACAGAGAGTGTACCAGAACATCTTTCGTAAACTCAGTACCAGCCGTGGTTACACAGATTATGGCCCTGTCATATCCTGTTCCTTCAATTCATGGAAACTAGAAAGGAACTGTCTGTTTATTTAAACCTTTATCCTGTTCTGTATCTTTAACATAACAGGTATTTATCTTTGAGCATCTAGGCGTTAGCATGTCCACAGGATGGAAATATATGACCGTTTTGACTGTATTGATTTTATTTTATTAAAATTATTAATTAGCTGCATTAATAATGATGTCAAGGGGGGTGTCCTCATGAAGATTGTAAAACGTGTGTGTGTGTGTGTGTGTGGGGGGGGGGGGGGGTTTGGGCAGGCGTTCAATCGCAGTTTATGATTAAAGAAAAGTGTTTTTACATGCAGTAACATTTCACACGACAACAACAAGACATTCAACATAATCGTCTTTTTTTTTGTTATATAACCATCTTTAATGTCTCTATGCGGTGACCTTCATAAGAATACATTAACCTGCCTGATGCTAACCTGCCAATATCCCTCACATTCACTGAGGTAAAGTTGTGATGACGCAAACACTGCCAGTAATTCAGATGACTTCCAGCCGGGCTGTTCCGGGAACTAAGCCGCGCCCCCTCCGCGCTACGTCCTCAGCAGACAGCGCCACGGCGGGAGGGACGAAGAATGGGAACAGCCAACCGACTCAGCGCCAAAACACAGGCGCATACAAGTATGCTGGCTTTAAACCCCGCCTCTTGACAGATCTTCAAAGTTCTGATTTGATACCATCCCGTCCTCGCGCGGGAATGCCTCAAAGAGCTGTCAATCATGGTGGAGTTAGGACGGCACAGCTCCTGATAGACAGACCGCGACAGACTACACTGCTTCTGCTGCTGCTGATGTGAAAGTTAGGAGAAGTCTGTTGTCGTTTAGTTAATTCCGTCTGTACGTAATTAAACACACATACGGACACATATATCAGGTTTGAACACGGTTTATTTGACGGAAGTGTCCGCGGAGGAGTCGCAACACTTTAACGAGGTTTTTTTTTTTCCTTCACATTTTTTCAAGCCACATCCATAAAGGGTAAGTAGCGACACCATCGCATTTCAGTCAGTCTGCTTCTTTAACTTGACAATTCACTCTCTATAAAGTTTATAGATACATGGTATTTACACGTTTACATCCTGAAAAATGTTAAATTGTGTTTAAAGTCGAGCTACGCCTAATTAAAGACTGTACTGTTTATATAAACATGTCAAAGTTGGACTGGTGTCAGTGCCAGTGTATCAGTGTAGCCTAAATGCTAGTAATGAAACAGCTAAAAATAACATTTATCAGGCGCTTTAAAACTCTTAACCGCTTAATACACACACACAAATGTTTTATAGAAGTATTTCTCTTCGCCTTGAAAATTTAAAAATTATTATTATTTTAATTCCAAGCATCATGCAGTGCAGGAGATGGGTATAGGTATTAGGGCTTTATATATATATATATATATATATATATATATATATATATATATATATATAGTGCAGCTAGATCAAATATCTTAACACTTTTACATTATCCCAAAAGCTGCTAATTCTTTTAGCTGAAATAATAAAGCACTTTTACACACATTTGCTTGTACACAACCCCCCCCCCCAAAAAAAAAAAACAAACAAACAAAAAAACAAGCACGTGCCATGTCTTACTACCGCATAAATTATGCAGATCTTTATAAATATTTCATAACATGTGCTATAGTCAAGCAGAAATGCGCGCTTTTTGTCTTTCTCACCTTTTTTTTTTTTGCTTGAGGTCACCAGGGGGTAGTCCCTCATTAAATACCCTGCCATGACGTCACCTCTTCCAGTATTTGGACCCAGGGAATCCTCGCGTGCCCACGCGCGCTTGTTTATCTCCGGGTCCTCGTGCTTCTCTCCGTGGACCCAGTTTTCGGTTTTGGTCACTCGAACTACCTTTAGGGGGATGTTTCTTTACATGGCTACTTTAGCGTGACCAAGCAGAGTAAGAGATCAGGGTTTTTTTTTTTTTTTTTTTTTGGGGGTCGTTATTAATCAGAGTCGTGCTGCTCTCACGTGCTGCACTTTCTGTTTCCCACTTGCAAAGGTGTGTGTGTGTGTGTGTGTGTGTGTGTTTTAATACAAATGCACCAGTAGTGTTTTGTTATATCTACTCAGTTAACCTGGTCTGTTTTGTGTATCTTAACATTCCCAGCTATTGTTAAAATATACACGGTGCGGCGGAAGGTTAGAGACTCAACCCGGTGTCTAGGGCTGTGCCATACCATATGGTCCATGATATCCTGGTACGCTTCTTCCTCATAAGGATTTGTCATCCTACAATATTGATGATATAGTTGATGATGTGTTTACGTGCCGCAACGTGGGCATCTCGCACGTAGAGCGAGAACGAGCATGGAGGAAGGCGGACTTCCAACCCTTGACGAGGAACGAAGAAGAATCAATGTCCAAAAAAGGAGCTTCCTCTGTAATAAGTATTTCGGATACAGAAGATCAGATGTGAATCAGACATCTGTGGTTAGTAAAGTGTGTCAAAAACCCATATCAACAAAGGGTGGGAACACAACAAAAAGCAAAAACACTGATCAGGATATGAGGAAAGCCAGCAGTTGCGCGAGGAGAAAGCATCAACAAGTAACGTCAAATGCCAAAAAGATAGCGCTGAATTTGACTATTTTCATATCGTCATTTATATTGTTACCGCAAAATATACTATGAAATGTCGTGATATAGTTTTAAGTCTATATCGCCCATCCCTGTGTCTATGGCTGGACCACTGATCATCGGTGGACCAATCAGGTTTCATGCCTGGGTTGCCTCAGCTCAGGGGGAAAAAAATGGCGGACGAACTCTGAGCCAACTTTGTCTGCAAATGTAAGTAGTTTGTTATCGTTGTTGTAGCTCTCAAATGATTACTTACATTAGTGATTTTTCATTTTATTTGACGGTCTGTTTGAGTCGAATGACTTTTAAGTGTTTAATGATTTCAAAAAATCCACTAGTTAGCCTACGATCCTGTCTGAAGTGCCATGACAGAAACACGTGTGATTAAGCTAACAAATTTATGACATATAATGTCAGAAAGATATCGGTCCTGCCTGTTGTTGATAAATGCCAGTGGTGATGTTTTACAAAGCGAGTACGTAGTCATGTCGCCAGAAATTGGGTCATCAGTGTCCCAATATGTAGTGAGCGCTAGGGTCCTTACCAGCGCCCTGACTCGTGTACACCATATGCTGATTCACCACCTAGGGAGCAAGGGAGCTGATTGAGATGGACCCATTCTACCGGGCGGCACACTGAAGCTTTAGGATCAGGATTTAGGATTTATGTTTATTCCACCCCTGCTGAAACGATCAGAATCGTTTCTGAAGCTCCTACTTCAGAAACAGTTCGGACTCGAAAGGACGTTTTAGGTCGGATAATGTGTTCATCGTAAATCCAACAAGTGCTTAAAGAACTGGGAAGTGGACCTCAAAGGCTCGAGTGTGTTTGGCGTTTGGGTACGGTGGCAGCAGACATGAACTTGAAACTTCAGTCCAGAGATTAGTTTATATAATAAGGGTGACAGTTGAGTAATGTGACAGAACTCTAACACAACACAACACAAATAGAACAGATCAGTAACACACATGCGTGCGCGCGCACACACACACACACACACACACACACACACACACACACACAAGTTTATGGAACACTTTTGAACCTTTATATCTGTAACGCTATCTCTGTATCTATCTCTCTATCTTTTCCTCTTTTATTTTGGCACGGCAAACAGTGAAGACGAGTCGGATTTTTTTCAGTGCGTGTTTATTCATTTCACACACATCGGCGATCCTGCAGTATGAGGAAACGTTTACGGGAATAAGCAGCTCCGGGACACGGTCACTGCCAAAGTTATAAATATAGTTGCGCTACTGGATGCTCCAATAGATATGCCTTGAAAGGTCACAAAAAGACGTGTGACAAATGAAAGAGGAAAAAAAAATGGTGGCTGTGTTATACTGTATGGGGGGGGATGTGTGTTTATTTCTTTAGCTCAGTTACTCTGTTACTTAACAGAGACTGATCCTTTTTGCCCTATCGTTGTGGGCGTGGTCTCTTCCAGGATGACCCCGCCCACATCCACAAGACCCGAGAGCTCCACGAACGGTTCGATGAGGATGAAAATCATATGCTGCGGCCTTCGGTCATCAGATCCCGATCCAGTTGAACAGTTAGGGGAGATTTCGGAGCGGCGTGTTCAATACCGCTCCCCACCACCATCCTCAAAACACCAGCTGAAGGAAAATCTTTCGGAAAATTGCGTTTATCGCTGGAAGACGGTTTCGGAGACTTGTAGCATCTATACCAAGGTGCATCGCCACTGATCTGGTAGCTCAATGTCGCTTAATAAGGAACCGTATGTTGGCTTTTCCCAAACTGTATGCATTTTTGCTTTATGATGATGTCGGTATCTAGATTTGCTCATTGTGTGAATGATTTCTGGTCTTTATGTAATGGCTTCATTCGAAATAATTAGACTAATAAACTAATTAACCTAATAAGCAGTAATAAACCCTTCACGCCTGTGAGCAGAGAATTCACCTGATTCACTGAGTCTTTGATTAGGATTTCAAAAGTTACATATTTCCTTTCTGCAAGATCTTTGGATTTAAAAAAACAAACAAACAAACAAACAAAAAAAAAAAACCCTTCACCAGCTTTCTGGTGTGGTATTTTGTAACTGCAGACTGAATAATATTACCAGATCATTTCCTCACATACACTCACATACCCTTGCTGATATAATAAGCTCCACTCTTCTCGGAAGGCTTTACGCAAGATTTTGGAGCATGGCTGTGGCGATTTGTAATCATTCAGCCACAAAAGCATTAGTGAGGTCAGGCACCGGGGTGCAGTCGGAGTTCCAGTTCCTCCCAAAGGTGTTCAGTGGGGTTGAGGTCAGGGATCTGTGCAGAACACCCGAGTTCTTCTAGTCCAAACTTGGCAAACCATGTCTTCATGGAGCTCGCTTTGTGTACAGGGGCATTTTCATGCTGGACCAGGTTTGGGCGTCTTGCTACAGCATACAAAGGCATCTTTTAAAATTGCCAACTATGTGGCAACAGTTTGGCGAAGACCCCTATATGGGTGTGATGGTCAGTTCTTCTGAATGATCACCTTTATACTCTGATGAAACATTTCTATCCCGATGGGGGTGGTCTCTTCCAGGATGAGGGTTTGCTGAATGAGGTTCGCTGAATGGTTTGACGAGGATGAAAATCATACAGTATGGAACGTATCAAGATCTCAACTCAGTCAAACATCCGTTGGAGGTTTCGGAGTGATGTGTTAACGGCATTATTAAAACACCATTTGAGCGAATATCTTTTGAAATAACACTTCATCCCTCATCGAAGCTGCTGTGGCAGCCGACGGTGGCCTGGTGACCTTACTGAAACACATCATGTTGTTTTCTTTTAAGCTGCAATGGATGAATCAGCATTTACGCTCTCGATATAAGAGGAACACTGAAATATTTAGTCCATGGCTCTTCTGAGTTCAGGTTTTTTTTTGTTTTTTTTTTCCCTTCTTCAGCGCACTGAAAACGTAGACCTGTTTTTCTCCCTGTGGTTTGATTTCACGTAACCTCAATCTTGGCCTCAATCAGGGTGCCACACCTCTTACATAAACCATGCCATGACTTCTCACTAACGAGACAAAAAAAAAAAAAAAAGCCCTAGGCCTCGTTCGTGAGTTATGTAATGGCTCTTACGGGTGCAAATTCACAAGAATTCTCACAAAACATAACAAAAGTTACGGTAAGGTTTTAGTGGTTGGATTTTTTTTCCCCCCCCCATTTCTCTTTCATATGAAATCCAACAAAAACCTTTCTTGCTCAGTGGGGATTCTACAAAACCAGCACTGATGAGGAAAGGTAAAGGTATGAGTAGTCAGTTTAGCAGGTGTTTGAGGATGAGACTCGAGGTGATTTGATTAAGATTAATACTGATAGTATGGACAGTTAAACAATGAGAATGATGGTGAGAGATGTTATAAATGCGTAATGGGATTGGCTTATAAATGTGCCATTACAATTACTTAAGATGTTTAAGAAATGAAACTTTGAGTATGTTCGATTCGTCTGTTACACCACAGCTGTGCTGACTTTTGGAATCCAGTTAGTCAGAAAGTGTTGATTAACGCAAGTGAAAACAGGAACTAACTTGTGTCACAACATTAAATGTAACTTTAAACACGTGAGAAATGTGATCCTTAAATAAATAAATAAATAAAAAGAAAGAAATTGGAATTGTTGTAGTGTATGAGGAATGAAACGCTTCACACCTCCCAGATTGTGATTTTATTCTTTAGAAAAGCGACTGCTGTAATAATTTAACCTCTTAAACCTCCAGATCAGTATTTAAACACGAGTGTGTGGAAAGTATCAGTTGTATACTTGTACTGGAGACTGGTGTGTCTAAGTAACGATTTACAAAGTGACAATTTGACATGAAAACGTGTGTTAAATAACGCAACCTGACGTACGAACTTTCCCTAATGGCTGTGGCTGCGGTAATCACAGCATACAATTCGGAAAGAACCATGAATTGTACCGACTTTTGTTCGTGTATTAGGAGTAATGGTTCCGTTGGGATCAAATCAAATTGTGCAAAATCTTTAAATAATTTGACTAAAGTTTGCTTCAATTTATTTTATTTATTTTTTTAATATCTAAATGTCAAATATCTAGGTCAAGCTTGTGCTAATTGGTCCGGTGCACTCGGGCTACGTCTACATTAATCCAGATAAATTTGTAAATGCATCGTTTCCTCCATGTTTTGGCCTTCTGTCCACACTGAGACCGTGTTTTTGGGAAGCGAAAACGGAGCTTTTCGAAAACGCTCTCCCAAGTGGATACGTTTGAAAACGCCATTTTTGTGTTGTAGTGTGGACTGAGAAAACTATTCAAAAACAATGGTGCATTTTTTCATGCGTCATGTGATGCAGTCAAGACGGTGGACGATGGATGGTATTGCGGTTGTTGTGCCTGCTATCCATTTTGATTGTGTTGTTAAAGATTAATGTCACTTTGTACAACCTTCAGATTTCACTTTTAAATAAACGCCTGACGGAAATGACATACGCCAAAGCTTCCTCGCCATTTTCAGATGTTTCAGTGTGGACGAGCAATTTTTGGAAAACGATTGATGTGGACATAGCCTCACTCAAATTTCCCCTGTTACCTTCTGGGCCATTTTTAAAAATTTTTTTTTAATCTGTGTCAGCATCTGTTGCTGGATATGTAAATGAGTTAAATGATGGACGGAGTGGAAAAACTGGTTCACGCGTGATCCATTTCATTGAGAATGTTTGAGTTGATTTATCACTGATTCCATCGCAGAACTAAGTGGCGGAATTTCGTATGCACCATTCGTACGCAAACGCTGAGAACTTTCCTTAAGAACCAATTGAAATTCAAGTGCCCAAGGCCCCTGGACTTGCTGATGGAGCTGAGATTTTTGAAGTATAATATCATGGATGTTGTAGAAAACCAAAGATGGTCCAGTGCACCAATATTGAGCATATTGTCAATAAGTAACTCTTGTGCTGGTGACCAAATTGTACACTGCAGAGGAAGTTCCCTGCACACCTCCTCCGAACCCATAATAACCTCAATAGAGACCTCAGTAATTAGAAGGGAAAGATCCAGACTGTACAGGACGTGAGTAAAGAAAGCTCGGTCTGAAGCATTTAAGGAATCAACCAGTTTAGACAGATGAGAGCTGGGCTTCTTGTGGGTTGTCGTGTTCTTCCAGCGATCTGTCGCTCTATTTCTATGTAACAGTCTTACGAAACTTCTCGCAGGAAACCAAGAGTCCCAGCTATCAGCTGTTATTCTCACAGTTGTTGCGATGAAGCGTCGCTTTTGCTTTTTGCTGAAACGAAATAAATCGTATGTGCGCTGATGTGGAAGGTTTCTGTTTTGTTTTTGTCAGTTCCTCGTTTAATGTTTTAAGCGCTCATATGAAATGATTTGAACTTGAAAGATGATCCTTCCCCATTTTTCAGATCTCAAATAGTACAGTTCTGCTAAAAGCTGAGTGCCAACCTTATGGTTTGTAGAAATACTGATCAAATATATCTAATGAACATTCCACTCTATCAATATACATTAATATATGAATCACCCAGCATTGATTATTTTCCAGTAACAGGATTTTCTTCCACTTCTGCAACCCACAGCGATTTGCAACCAACCATTAGAGCGTTGTAAATATAAAGATTGACATTTTTAATTTATCCGTTTACAAATACGAACATCCACGAAGCAAGATTGTTCCTGTTATCGCTATTGTTATAGCAGCTATAAAACTCATTTCCTCACCAACTTCTTCTTTTCGACCCCTTGAAGACAAAAAAAAAAAAGCACACAGCTCGTTCCCAAGAAACTGCAGAACACGACGTCCCAAAGACTTTCCGACTAATAACAGTTACAAAGCTCCGGAGACTCCATCCGTAAACATTGCACCAACAAATGTACAGAGAGCATTAACATACTGTAATCCTGTGATTTCCCTACTACCTGAGCTGCTGTAATTTATAGAGAATTATTCAGCACCTTCTGACCAATCAGAATCGAGAACTCGACATCGCCATGGTGTAAATGTCAACGTAATGGTACAGTAAAGGAACACACTGTAATGAACAGGGTTTTACTGCTAAAGTTTGAGTGGTTTTATGGACTCTACAGAAGGGAAAAAATGTTTGTGGGAGTGTGCATGTGTGTGGGAGATGGGGGGTAAAGATGTAATTGCAACTACAGTGTAGGAGGTGAGAGACAGGGATAAGATCAAAGTCATTGTTTCGCCAACCCATGGTGTCTGTGACTGAAACAAAAATGAGGCAGAGGTCAGAATAGTTTGAGGCCAGTGCAGGGAATATGTGGGGTATGGTAGTGAAATGAAATGGTTATGTAAGTATGAAGTGTGTGTGTGTGTGTGTGTCCTGCTCATCTGATGCATGAACATTTTTCACCAGCTGCAAAAAAAAAAAGGCTTTTGTATGTAGATTTGAGTTGTTCGGTGTAGATGAACCATTTGAGACAATACCCTGAGCATTATGTGTTTACAGGCAAGCGATTTCAGTAGAGTAGTGCAGTAGCTCAGTCATCTGTTCTCTTCACCTCTGTGCTTTGGTTTTGTGGTCGCGTTCCGATTATGAGAGTGGCAGCTGAATCTGCTAAACTGCTTCCAACCCCAACTGGCTGGCGCGCGCACACACACACACACACACACACACACACACACACACACACACACACACCTACATTAGGAGTGTCCAATCCATCCACCATGTCTCTCTGATCTGCTCTAGTCTGCTCTCACAAGGTCAGCAAAAGAAGCACTTTCATGTCACAGCCAATTGATTTTTATCTCCCTCTCGCCTACATCAAGTTATGCAACCGACTTGTGAAATGTAAAGCTAGCTCACATCTGAAACCTGACTCTGAGCACTTGAAAGGGTTGCCAGATCATAACAAATAAGAACCCCCCCCCTCCCATTATTCCTGCCTTAAGGAAGAACATAATCCTTCTGCTTGTATTTCAGCCTTTGTTGTGTCGTAACCTGAACCAAGGACCACGTGTCCACTACATTTATTACAGACGAGTCATCATTTTCGTGTGACGTGGCTCATGTCAGAAAGAGAATGACTGACTAATTGAAGCAGTTCTTATGCAAGGAAGGGTCCAAACTGGTTTTTCTGTCACTGAAGGAGAAGCAGACTTATTGGATCTTACTCACACCTACATCTGGTATTGCTCATACCTGGCACGTAAATACCATCAGGGGCAACTTCCCGGCACATCGTGGCTTTGTGAATTCCCTGATCTGGGGAATTGGGAAGCTGGAGGTGGAAATAAAGTTAATTTTTACAGCATGCACGAGAGGATAAGCGACTCATTGGCCTGGCGAAGGAACTCAAAAGTGTGCTTAGAGCCGCAAAAAAAAGGTTAGCCGTTGCAAGAATGCGTGCTAGCGTGTACTGATTTGTGAGTGTGTTTTTGTGTGGGCGGATGAGCAAACCTGCGAGTGCTGAACAGGATGTGTGTGTGTCGATGGGTAGCAGGATGAGGCAGGCTCTCTGACTCTGGGTTTCGAGGTTTTCCTCTGAGAGCGGATGCTCTCGCTGCTGTTTGATCGGCTGAGATCGATTGGAGCTCTGATGGCACTCGAGCGGCGTCGATGTAGCGAGTCTTTCTGAGTAGGCCGTCATCGTTTCCTCTCAGCGCTGCGGTTGAAGGTTCAGAAAGATGCCACAAGCGCTAGAGCGAGCTGACTAATCCATTTCCCTTAATGAGCATGTAAAACTGCAATGCTTTAAGCGGACACTGAGCTTGTTTATGACCAAATGAGTTTGCGTTTCTTAGAGGATATTAGATTTCACATGATCAACGTGAGAGTAAATATAATTTGATCTTCCTGCTTCACACCACAGTGCAGTTTCAGATCTCTTCAATATCTTTGGTGTAATCATCACCCTGTATATGCATACAGTTTCATACTCCTGCATAGATATTTTTGTTTTGTTACTCTTAATCGCGTTCTCATTTTAATAAAATGCAATTCTGCAACCTTTTTCATGTTGTTGTTGCTGTAGCTCTGTGATGATGAGTTTAGCTTTTTCATACAAGCAAGTGTGAACATTATTTAATTCCCAGGGGTCAATTTAAGTTTATTCAGTTCAGTTTAGTTCCCTTAACTTCAATTCAGTTTAATTAAATTAGATTCAGTTCAGTTCACATTCGCTTGATTCGGTTTGATTCGGTTTAGTACAATTCATTCGAAGTCATTTCAATTCATTTTAGTTTAATTTATTTCAAATCAAATCAGTAGAGAGTTCAAGTCTACTTAGCTCAATTGAATTACATTTAATTAGGTTCAGTTCAGTGCATTTAAATTTGTTTCATTTCTATTCAGTTTGAAACCATTTCAGTTCAGTTTAGTCAGATTCAGCCGAAGTGAATTCAGTTCAGTTTAGTCAAATTAAATTCAGTTCAGCTCAGGTTCAGTAGAGTTATGTCGAGTTCAGTTAGAAGTTAAATCAGTTTCAGTGCAATTCATTTCCATTCAGATTGATTCAATTAGGCTTAGTAGAGTTCGGGTTAATTCAGGACATTGCACTTCAGTTTACTTCAGTTCAATCCGAGACGGTTCAGTCCAGATCACTCCAGTTCACTTCAGTTCAGTTCAGAGATTTGGACCACAAAGATCACGATTAAACAGTAGAGTGAGCATCACGTTGCATTTTTCTTTTTCAAATTTGAACCAGTTAAGACAATCTAAACTTTATAGTGGTTTTGGAGCTCTTGCCCCAATTCACCTCAGCTCGGATTAGTTCAAAATTCACTCCGTTCAGTTCATTACTAACAATTCTGTAGTTCACTTCAGTCCATCACACTGCTCACTGTCTATCTCTCTCTCCTTCAGGTCAGCATGGCCCAGTGGAACCAGTTGCAGCAGTTGGAGACGCGCTACCTGGAGCAGCTGTACCATCTGTACAGTGACAGCTTCCCTATGGAGCTCCGCCAGTTTCTTGCTCCCTGGATCGAGAGTCAGGACTGGTGCGTAGCCGATGACTAACACGGTCCTCCAATTAAGTATACACCGTTTATTTTTCGATTGTTGAAAGAATGAACATGACTTGTAGCCCACATCCATGATTTAGCAAGAAGACAATGCGTCATGTGCCTGCCAGAATGTACTTCCTTGTTCTTTAAACTTTAATTGGCAGCCGAATCCGTGCCAACATTATGTGAATGTGGAGAACAGTGGCCCAGCAAGAAAAAAAAGATGAATGGATGACATAATGGCATAATAGGAATTCAGACATTCGATATTATGTTAACGGATCTTTCTCAAATCTGTCTGAAATGCAGTTACTCGGTGGTCTGGAACAGGGTTTGCAGTGGAACTGCCACGAAAACAGCAGTTACATTTGAAGGGGAAAAAACTGTCTACAAAAATAAATTACTTAAAACTGAAAGGGATAAAAAAAAATCTTCATTTTATTTTAATAATAAAATAAACTAAAATATATTAATTTAAATATGCAAAATATAATTCAAAGAAATAATACATTTAAAACATATATTTTCTCATTTTAAAAGTTCAGTACAAAAGCTTAGCATTCAATTCAGCTACTCACGGTCAGTCTGTAATTGTAATTTTTGTATTAAAAAAAATAAAATAAAATTGAAAAAGATATATGTACAG
The DNA here is from genome assembly GCA_023630585.1 of Cranoglanis bouderius. Taxonomy (NCBI): domain Eukaryota; kingdom Metazoa; phylum Chordata; class Actinopteri; order Siluriformes; family Cranoglanididae; genus Cranoglanis; species Cranoglanis bouderius. Next base: position 14,190,394 of record CM042554.1, read on the forward strand.
TATCTCAGAAAAGTGTATTGTGGCATAATTTATCAAGATATCAATTTTAGATCATATTCAGTCCATACGGGATTTCCCGGAGATTTTTTGTGATGGTTGCGACCAAAAATGCTTGATTAGCAAAATAAATTAAAAAATAAATTTTAAAAAAGTGTTTTTTTTGTTTTGTTTTGTTTTGTTTTGTTTGTTTGTTTTTTTGCAGAAAACTACTTGAATTGCAATTGCACGAAATAGTTTTGCATGGTCTGTCACAGTTGTTGGTAAATGAGACCTTTTAGCTGTACTCCTGTTCGACGCACGTGAATCGGAGAGGGCTTTGGCTGATGTGTTGTGATGACGTCACATGACGCGTCTTGGCCCAAATCTGTAGAAAATCTACGGTAATTAAAAAAATAAAAAATTGCAAGCTCCTTCGAATATTGCAGAGTTATCTTGATTTTGCGTTCATTTCTGCGATCACAAAATCGTGAAATCCTGGAGGGACTGCGTACCGCCCAGCTCTAATCTACAATTACTGACATTAGGCGTATTATGAGGAAATGTATCACAACTAGGATATCATTATCTCTAATGACGTACAGTATATGTATGCGTCGTAATACGTCTGAAAATAACGGAACATGAATGAAACAGGACATGATGTACCTCAGAGCGGTGACTCTCAGGCACAGGGTTACATCTTGCTCCAATAAGTTATGTGCATTTCGATAAACTTTCACACATCTACTGGGTGGGTGACGTGTCAGTGACTGGGGTGTGAGGCTGTTTCAGTGGTGTCTAACGAACATTGAGGGGTTGTTTCTCAATAATGGTGCTTTCTGGTAAATGAGGACACAGAACTTTCAGTCAGAAGCCTTGTGTGTAAGTATGAGGAGATACATTAGACTGTGAATGCTAAGTATTGTGTTTCAGCCTAAAATCGGGGCACAAGATACCAGGTGAAATGAAGAGTGCGTAGCTGAAAGACATTCTCTAGAACTAAACTTTGATAGCACATGCTGTAGGTTATGAGGTTTTGTGAAGGGGAAGTCTGTTGATGGATTCTACGTTCCCTTAAATTGACATGTTTGTGGGCAGAGACGTCCATCATGTGTGGGCACAGTACACCTTGGACACACCAATATACAGTGTATTACAGTTAATTAGGAGGCAGATGGAAATGGCATAAATGGAGTTTTCCTGTCTTTCACTCTGAAACCTCATTTCCTCCGCAGGGCGTATGCAGCCAATAAGGAGTCTCACGCCACGCTGGTGTTTCATAACCTGCTGGGAGAGATCGACCAGCAGTACAGCCGCTTCCTGCAGGAGAACAACGTCCTTTACCAGCACAACCTGAGGCGCATCAAGCAGCACCTGCAGAGCAAGTACCTGGAGAAGCCCATGGACATCGCTCGCATCGTTGCACGCTGTCTGTGGGAGGAGCAGAGACTGCTGCAGACTGCCACCACCGCTCAGCAAGTACGTGCACGCACACACAGACACACAGACACACACACACACACACACACACACACACACAGAGCATTTTGACACACACTATAACTCGTATGTACAGATTCGGTCATAAAACTAGTGTCATGTAATGTAGTATTCGGTAGTAAAGGTGGGTGATATGGGACAAAAATCATATGACGATACTGAAGACATATTCAAGATACACAATATACATTCTAGTGCAGAAGTTTGCATACCCCATGGTTTGAAGCAAAACTGGTCTTTATCTCTAAAAATTTCTTGTCTGCTCCATTTTGTCTTAAAGATATGCAGATGTTTTCACAGTACTTAGGTTTGCTAATAGAGTGGCAACAGAACATGTTGCATATTTATAAAAAAAGGCAATTGTATTTAACTTTTAAGTCTGCAAAGCTGAATTATTAAACATGACAAGGGAAGTCAAATAAACCTTTAAAAAGACACAAAAATATGAGTCAGATGAAAACGTTAAAAGTGAGACACTCGTTAAGCGAGAAATTTTGTGACACCTATTTGCCATACACAATACAAAACATAAAATATATATATATATATACTGTGCAAAAGTTTTAGGCACTCTATTTTTTTTAGTACAAACTTTGTTATAGATTTTTTTTATTTTATTTTATTTTTTTTGACGTTTACATTATGAAGTCAGTATAAAAAAACATTTTAGATTCCCAAACATTAGTTTTCTAGCACAAAAGTAAATGCTATAGAAAAATGTCATTAAAGAAAATAAAAATAAAGCATATTATGTAAGAGACACTTTTCAGACAAAAAACACAATGAAGGCTGCTGGGTTTTGCTGCAAAAATAAGAAACAAGTGCGAAAGTCAAAGTCTCCAGAAGAACTGTGGCTGGTTCTGCAACATGCTCAATAAAACTTACCAGCTCATTTCCTTATAAAACTGCACAAACTGTACCAGAGACTACTATTTTTATTTTTATTTTTTTGTCGCCCCAAATATTGACTTTGTTTCATTTACTACTGTTTACTGTTCTTTACTGTATTAATAATAATAATAATAATAATAATAATAATATTATTATTATTATTATTATTTCTTTTTAATGTAGAAACATTTAATTTTATTATTTTGAAGGCATCTTTGCTCTACAGCATTTCTGTGTATGTGCCTAAAACTTTTGCACAGTACTGTACATCCATCGATATTTGATCACTATGTTGGAGGGCATGCATTGCACAAATACATCATAAATTCATCAGAAAACCTCAATAGTGTTTGTGAGTATCAACTAACAGAGAACTAACAAGATGTGGCGTTCGGCTGAATATAAGTGGCAACCGTTAATAATATTCAGTAATTTAATGTACATTTTTAAAACTGCTACTACAAAATGAAAAGTGCGGGATAACCAATGCTAAGCAGCAAGCAGAACATGATGCGTTTTACTCTAGTATTTTGTTTTATTTCCCTAAAACTCCTTGAATCAGATGTTTTGAACGTGATCTCCCTCAGAGCGGAGCAGCAGCAGTAGTTTTGCTCTCTCTTCTCCACAGGATGGCCAGGCCGCTCAGCACAGCGGGACAGTGGTGACGGAGAAACAGCAGCTCCTGGAGCACAGACTGCAGGACATCAGGAAGAAAGTGCAGGTGTGTCACTGTGAAACTTCATCGAATAGAGTGGTTCTCATTAACAACCAGATTAGCACGATAAACTAGAATGCGTGAGTAGCGCTGTGAATTAGCGTGAGTAATGTGCAAGTCATCTTAATAATTGTTACAGATCTTAAGGCCACTTATTCAGCTAATTACGTCAAAGTAGGTGTTGGCATGCTACTGGCGGAAAGAAAACGATTGTATGGTTTACTATAATACTCAGATCCAGTTCTAAACAAAACTGGAGCTCAACTCAACTACCCTTCAAGTAAAGTGCAAAAAAAAAAAAATCATTCTCGTTGCAACTTTAATGTATTTTCAGTTAGAAATAAATATAAGAATGTCACCCCTGTGTAATATTTACCAAATTGTCCTTGTCGATCTGTACAACAAACTTTGACAACAGATATAAAACATATAAGCAGTTAAAAATGCCGTTAAGCACAAACAGAGCCATAACAAAAAGCTTAAAAGAAATCTAGCAGAACTTGAACATGTTAAATATTGAAAAAAAAAAAAGAGGTTTGGTGCTATTGATTTTTTATCATTGAGACATTTCACCAAATAGTTATTTATTAATTATTTTGTAGAAAAACTGCACTATTTAAGAAACCTATTTGTATTTAAAAATATTCAAGTAAAATATACAGAGAGCTGCGATATCAGGCTGTAGGACTCTAGTCCGGTTTCAAGACGATTTCTGTATTGATTTGTGCTTCTCGGATTTACTGGCATTTGTACTTGAACTCATCTCAGTCTTGAGCGAAGTGAGGTCTTGTTCTCTTAACAAAATTAAAAATAAATAAGATAATAATAATAATAATAATAATAATAATAATAATAATAATAATAATAATCTTTGTGTTGTCTTTTCTTTGGACATGCACAGAGTTTGACAAGAAGTAATTCCTTCTTGTAGAAAACATTGTTGGTGTCCTGCATGAATGAAGCCAAATAGTTGAAGTAAAGGTTTGGCCTCGAAAAAAGGATTTGATGGTATTTGACTTTGCCTTGACCATCTTAAGATTTGGTCTTGACTCGATCTCCACTAATTCTGGTCTTGGAATTGACAATCGCGGTCTGGACTACAGCTCTAGCTCCATATGTATAAGCTTGAAATATCAATCAATTAAAAAAAAAATGTATGTCCTCCCATGAAGGGTGCCAATAATTGTGCAATTAACTGACTGTAACTAACTGATCATGCGGAGTCAGGTGTGTTAGAAGAAGCATAACAATAATGTAGAGTTCAGGGCTTGTCTTAAAAGTGGTTCTTCTGGATCAGTACATGTTGGTTGATAGTGTCTCAGGTTCTCACTCGATTGCATTTCAGGATATGGAGCAAAAAATGAAGATGCTGGAGAACCTACAGGATGACTTTGATTTCAACTACAAGACTCTGAAGAGCGCAGGAGGTAAGAATCAAACGCTTTAGGGCTGGTTTCTTCAGAGCATGGCGCTAAAGGTTTTCATCACGTTCTATAATCTGAACTTCACATGTGGATTCTTTAATGCTGTGATCTGGTTGAACTCTTTGTTCATAGCTCTGTTGATGTCATTTCCTTTCAGAGCTGTCCCAGGACCTGAATGGGAACAGCCAGGCTGCAGCCACCAGACAGAAGATGGCCCAGTTGGAGCAGATGCTGAGTGCCCTGGATCAGCTCAGGAGGGTGAGATACATACATACATACACACACACACACACACTCTCTCTCTCACACATAGCATTGCATTTGAGTTAATGTAGTTGCGCTCAGGTTTTGCGATGCGTCTACAGAGAGTTGATGATAAACAGAGCGGTTGTGTCCTTGTTCTTCTGGCAGCAAATCGTGACTGACATGGCAGGGCTGCTGCAGGCCATGGACTTTGTGCAGAAGAATCTGACTGATGAGGAGCTGGCTGATTGGAAGAGGAGACAGCAGATCGCCTGCATCGGAGGACCTCCCAACATTTGCCTGGACCGGCTAGAGACATGGTACACACGCTGGATAATTCACTCTGAAACATTACTTCAAAAACTCTTTCATTATATTTATATGAAAGAGACATTCATACCACATAAACCACAGAAAGAGAAAATTGTCACTTTCTTAAGAAAAGAAAACAATAAAGATATGAGGTTTTAATTTATTGTATTGCTTCATATTCGTTTTCATCTGTGTACTCACAATAAACTTTTCATGTCACCAACGTTCACCTTTCTTAAACTTTTCGAGATCCACATGAAAAGTTGCTTTCTTCAGCTCACCTTTACACAGAAGTCAGTCTCTCTCATTCTTTTCTTACGTCAGGTGACACGGTTGTGTAACCAAAAGGTTCAGGCAAAGTTTATTTTGATAGAATTATTAAAAGTAGATCATGGGATTTAAGTGTTAATCTGTTATGAGAACTCTGATAGGAATAGTATTTCAACAGTGACTTTTGTTCTGGCAGCCCTACAACACACACACATTAGACCTGTGTTGATGTACCGTGATCGGTAAATCATTAACATTATGCTAACCCGCCCGTTTTTTCCCCATTTAGCCTACTTTTTAAAGGACAAAGTATGCCAGAAATAATCGACGGAAAATCACTGGCAGGCTAATAACAGTTGCTGTTAATAGAGAAATTGCACCGAAGCTCAGATTTCACATGATTAATCAACTGGTTGGTTTAAGGAATAACACATAATGGGGTGTGCTGTTAAAGGAAAATAGTCAACAGTGACGTGGAACCTGATGCATTAATACAATTCATAGTTTTTATCCATTTATAGTTACATTTGATGTTGTGGAACGTCCTCGAAAGAAGACGGCGCTCTCCTGAATATGGCCAGTTACAGTTTTACCTCAGTCAGTGCTTTATAAAGCGCTGACAGTGGAGACTCCTTCCATAAATATTAAATAAACCATTTTTTAACATTTCTGAATCGGTTCAGCTTGGATTACATGGAGCTTCTGCCATACAAATCCCTGTGAATTAGTTGTTATAGATACAGTGTATATATAGATACAGATACTATAGATACCGTAACATGTGATTTGCCTCACAGACAGAACTAGGATCCTAGCTGCCGTTATAGAACGTTAATCAACATATTCCACGCAAACAGATTTGAGAATTCAACAGCGCTGTGGAATAAACAAGAACTAAAGTTCATAGAATTGATGCATTTAAAGCTTTTGGGGAAGGCTTATTATTTTTGTGTGGGGATCGGCGCTTTATATCGGGATTACTTGCACAGGCTTGTTGATGGCATTGTATATTGTCTCTTGTGGTGGTGTCACAAGAGTTTTCACTCTTTATTTCACATTTTGTCTCTTTCATAATCACTCTCTTTCAGGATCACATCATTGGCTGAGTCTCAGCTACAGATCAGGCAGCAGATAAAGAAACTGGAGGAGCTCCAGCAGAAAGTCTCATATAAAGGAGATCCCATAGTTCAGCACCGCCCTGCCCTGGAGGAGAAGATTGTAGACCTCTTCCGCAATCTCATGAAGAGGTGACACGTACACACACAGATAATTAAAATCAGGAAGTCAGTCAGAGATAAATTGTTACACCATTATGCAACATGGCGTTCAATCCATCAGCTTGAGTGCCCCCTTGTGTTGTGTTTGTGTCATTGCAGTGCATTTGTGGTTGAGAGACAGCCATGTATGCCAATGCATCCCGACAGACCTCTGGTCATAAAAACAGGAGTTCAGTTCACCAACAAAGTTCGGTAAGTTTCCTTCAAACCTCCAAACACACATACACTCAAACCACTGATTGTTCAGGGGAAGAAAATTAGGAAAAAGTAAATGAATGCCTTTTTTTCCACCTCTCTTTAAGGTTACTGGTGAAATTCCCAGAACTAAATTACCAGCTGAAAATCAAAGTTTGCATCGACAAGTGAGTACATGCTTTCAGTCAAACTGAGAAAAAATTGACCTATACATTACTTGATAATATATTTACTGTTGTCAATTATGTTTAACTTCAGGGAGTCTGGAGATGTTGCAGCCATTCGAGGGTGAGTCTCAGCTGTTTTATGTTTTGTTTGATTTATTTCTGATATTTCAGCTTGAAGTATGACCGTGCTGGCACTAAGCCACATGAATATGTAAACCAAGTGCATAGCCTTTTGTAAATTAAGCTTGTGTTCTGCCCATTGTCATAGGCCTCCTAGTCATAGGTAACGGTTAACATTCAGCATCTTATATAGGGGCCTATTTTCATGATCTTTAAGCAAACGGAAAAATAAGACAGGATGGTCAGATGAAAAGATTATACAGCTGTGGCCAAAAGTTTTGAGAATTACACAAATATTAATTTTTACAAAGTCTGCTGCCTCAGTTTTTATGATGGCAATTTGCATATACTCCAGAATGTTATGAAGAGTGATCAGATGAATTGCAATTAATTTCAAAGTCCCTCTTTGCCATGAAAATGAACTTAATCCCAAAAAAACATGTCCACTGCATTTCAGCCCTTCCACAAAAGGACCAGCTGACATCATGTCAGTGATTCTCTCGTTAACACAGGTGAGAGTGTTAACGAGGACAAGGCTGGAGATCACTCTGTCATGCTGATTGAGTTAGAATAACAGACTGGAAGCTTTAAAAGGAGGGTGGTGCTTGAAATTATTGTTCTTCCTCTGTTAACTATGGTTACCTGCAAGGAAACACGTGCAGCCATCATTGCTTTGCACAAAAAGGGATTCACAGGCAAGGATGTTGCTGCTAGTAAGATTGCACCTAAATCAACCATTTATCGGATCATCAAGACCTTCAAGGAGAGAGGTTCAACTGTTGTGAGGGGCACCCAAGAAAGTCTAGCAAGCGCCAGGACCGTCTCCTAAAGTTGATTCAGCTGCGGGATCGGGGCACCACCAGTGCAGAGCTTGCTCAGGAATGGCAGCAGGCAGGTGTGAGTGCGTCTGCACACACAGTAAGGTGAAGACTTTTGGAGGATGGCCCGGTGTCAAGAAGGGCAACAAAGAAGCCACTTCTCTTCAGGAAAAACATCAGGGACAGACTGCTATTCTGCAAAAAAGTACAGGGATTGGACTGCTGAGGACTGGGGTAATGTCATTTTCTCTGATGAATCCCCTTTCTGATTGTTTGGGGCATCTGGAAAAAAGTTTGTCCGGAGAAGAAAAGGTGAGCGCTACCATCAGTCCTGTGTCATGCCAACAGTAAAGCATCCTGAGACCACTCATGTGTGGGGTTGCTTCTCAGCCAAGGGAGTGGGCTCACTCACAATTTTGCCTAAGAACACAGCCATGAATAAAGAATGGTACAAAAACATCCTCAGAGAGCAACTTCTCCCAACCATCCAAGAACAGTTTGGTGACGAACAATGCCTTTTCCAGCATGATGGGGCACCTTGCCACAAGGCAAAAGTGATAACGAAGTGGCTCGGGGAACAAAACATCGACATTTTTGGTCCATGGCCAGGAAACTCCCCAGACCTTAATCCCATTGAGAATTTGTGGTCAATCCTCAAGAGGCGGGTGGACAAACAAAAACCCACAAACTCTGACAAACTCCAAGCATTGATTATGCAAGAATGGGCTGCCATCAGTCAGGATGTGGCCCAGAAGTTGATTGACAGCATGCCAGGGTGAATTGCAGAGACCTTGAAAAAGAAGGGTCAACACTGCAAATAGTGACTCTTTGCATAAACTTCATGTAATTGTCAGTAAAAGCCATTGACACTTATGAAATGCTTGTGATTATACTTCAGTAACAGTTAGTAACATCTGACAAAAAGATCTAAAAACACTGAAGCAGTAGACTTTGTGAAAATTAATATTTGTGTCATTCTCAAAACTTTTGGCCATGGCTGTATGTTCTCTGTATTTTCGTGAGCATTATCTCATGTTCAGACAGTATCCTAGTGGCTATCAGGTCCTTTCATTCTCTTTAAAAAGACTTGGTGGACTGACATTTTTATAATGACGTATGAATAGATTTCATTATAACGTTGTCACTGTAGAAATATCTGTAAGACAGAACGTACCATAAACGTGTTTTCTTCTCAGTTCTTCTTACACATTTTGTTCACTTACATGTACAGTACTGTGCAAAAGTCTTAGGCACATGCAAAGAAATGCTGTAGAGCAAAGATGCCTTCAATATTATGAAATTAAATGTTTCTACATTAAAAAAAAAAAAAAATAATACTGTAAAGAGCAGTAAACAGTAGTAAATGAAACAAAGTCAATATTTGGTGTGACAAAAAAATAAAAATAGTCTCCGGTACAATCTGTGCAGTTTTATAAGGAAATGAGCTGGTAAGTTTTATTGAGCATCTTGCAGAACCAGCCACAGTTCTTCTGGAGACTTTGACTTTCGCATTCGCTTCTTATTTTTGCAGCAAAACCCAGCAGACTTCATTGTTTTTTGTCTGAAAAGTGGTCTCTTACGTAATATGCAGCTTTCTTTAATGACATACAAACATTTTCCTGTAACATTTAACATTCTGCAACATTAAATAGAAAACTAATGTTTGGGGAAAAAATAGGGTGCCTAAAACTTTTGCACAGTATTGTATATCATGGACATAGTATTATATAACTTTGAAGGCAATAGCTTTGGCGAATAGACGTTATACCTCTTATTTATGCTTGTGCCTGCATGAATGCGAGTCATATACTGTCCTGTTTTTTTTCTTCATCCAGGTCACGCAAGTTCAACATCCTGGGCACGAACACCAAGGTGATGAACATGGAGGAGTCCAACAATGGCAGCCTGTCAGCTGAGTTCAAACACCTGGTGAGCACCTCAAATGCACCATGGGAGATTTCATAAGCACACTGTAGCAGCTGGAGCATCTTCATTATACTTTGTGATGGCTGATAGATTTGGGTTAGCTTAGTTATGTTATGTTGTGTGAAATGTAGTTCATACTGCTCGTCCTTTTCCCTCAGACTCTGCGAGAACAGAGGTGTGGTAACGGTGGCCGGACCAACAGCGATGTAAGTGGCTACTCTGTGATGGACAGTTACATGATTAGTTACTGCATCAGGGGGGTATGTATAACAGAGATTAACCTGAGAGAGCGTTTATGAATTTGTCCTCTGACCTGTAGGCATCTCTGATCGTCACTGAGGAGCTTCATCTTATCACCTTTGAGACAGAGGTTTACCACCAGGGACTTAAAATCGACCTTGAGGTGAGAGACACTCAAGTATACACAAACTGGAGCATTTTAAAATAAACTGCAGATTCTGGACAGCCATTAAAATGAGAAATTAGGAGAGATGTCTGAATCAGGACCCTTGTGATAAATCCACAACACAGTCCAGTTAGGAATACAGTCAGAGGCACTTAGGATAAGTCATGTTAATGCATTAAAGCTGATTTTTAAATAATTGGTTATCAAGTCCATTTCATGACTCCTGGTGATTGGTGCAGTCTGCTGAATGCTAATGAGCTTGTGCTAATGGTTGTTGCCATGGCGCCCACTATCAGCCCTTCACTTATTAAAACTCTGTAACACCACTGAATATATTCTAGAGATGTCAAATGTGACACATTTCATGTGATGAATGCGTGTTGACTGCGATGACCTAGATAATGAACATTAACATACATTCTCTGAAAGCCTGTTACCATCAGAACTATAGTGTTTGTGCAACTTGGCAGCAGAAGCTTGCAGGTTCAGTTATAAAGAGGACATCAATATTGGATCAGTATTGGTTATATGATATAACTGCTTATGCTATTTATTACCCCTACATATATGTGAGTGGTCTGGGAAAACTTGCCAGTTGTCACTGTGGCTAAAATGATAGATTTATGTTTTTTTTTTTTTCTAACATACACCTCAGCTTTTAGAAAACATTAATTATTTCATGAAAATGGTGTATTTTAGTCTCTCTCTCTCTCTCTCTCTCTCTATATATATATATATATATATATATATATATATATATATATATATATATATATATATATATATATATATATATATATATATATATATACACACACACACACCAAATCAGAAATGTAATGTTACCTCATTATGTTTTTATTTTATTTTCTACAGACACACTCTCTTCCTGTTGTAGTCATTTCTAATATCTGCCAGATGCCCAATGCCTGGGCGTCCATTCTGTGGTACAACATGCTGACTAACCACCCCAAGGTGAGTGTAAAACAGCATTGCCCTCTATTTTTTTCTTCCATTGGACAGATGATGAAATAATGAATGCATATGTTGTCTGAAATTCTTTCTCTTTACTGTCAGAATGTAAATTTCTTCACGAAACCTCCAGTGGGTACATGGGATCAGGTGGCTGAAGTTCTGAGCTGGCAGTTTTCCTCCACTACCAAGAGAGGCCTGACTATTGAGCAACTCACCACACTGGCTGAGAAACTGCTTGGTATGCTTGGCTGTGTGTTTGTCTGCGCTAAGGCTGTCAGAATGGAAGCTGTTGGAAGTTACAGACTTAAAAGCAAAAAAAAAAGTTGTCATTTTAATATTAATATCTCATGTACTTTTAGATTTTTATTTATTTATTTATTTTACTTTTTACATGCTCACTTTTTTGTCGTTGAATGTTAAATCGTGCCTAGTAAATAGGTTCTACAATGCCATTAGCTTGAATGAACCAAAACAATTCTCAACCAGTTATGTTTATAATAAAATATTTTAAATGATTTAAAATTCCAGTACAATATTAAACAAATTTGACAGCCCTAGTCTGAGAGTGAAAGAACTGTTTTTGCCTGCACAAAGCATTTTTAAGAAATAATGCACATGCTGAACTCTCCTTCTTGCCTCTAGGCCCTTGTGTGAACTACTCCGGTTGCCAGATCACTTGGGCCAAGTTTTGCAAAGTATGTTTCTGCCACACAGATCTTCAGTTTTAACCAATTGCAAACCACATCAAGCACAGTTTAACTTTGCTTTGCGTGTATGTGTGTGTTTTGTAGGAGAACATGGCAGGAAAGGGGTTCTCATTCTGGGTTTGGTTGGATAACATCATTGACTTGGTGAAGAAGTACATTCTGGCTCTGTGGAATGAGGGGTGAGTGCTCTTGCTGTACTCTTACTGCAGTCACTGTACTCTCACTGTACTATCACTGTACTCACACTGTACTTTCAGTGTATTATCACTCTGCTCTGTGTACTCACTGTACTTTCAGTTTACTCTCAGTGTATTATGACTGTACTCTCATTGTACATTCAGTGTATTATCACTGTACTCTCAGTGTACCCTCACTACATTCTCATTGCCTGCATAGTGCATGTTCACTTTGCTCTTACTGTGTCTTGCTACATGGTCACTGTACTCTTTCTGTGCTTTCACTGTAATCTCACTGCACTCCCACCGCACTCTCATTGTACTTAATGAACTTGTACTTCCTCTGCTGCAATCTCACTCACCTCTCAACAGTATTACAACAAGCAAAGGCCCATTGTTCCTACTTCGCTAAATTCCTTTGTGTGTATGCTCTTGTGTAACAGATATATCATGGGCTTCATCAGTAAGGAGAGGGAGAGGGCCATCTTGAGCCCAAAGCCTCCTGGGACATTTCTTCTGCGTTTCAGTGAGAGCAGTAAGGAGGGAGGCATCACATTCACCTGGGTGGAAAAAGACATCAGTGGTGAGTGTGTGTGTGTAAGTGACATGTGAAGGCCAATGTATGGTAACCCATACTTGGAATTTGTCCTCTGCATTTAACCCATCCACGTTAGTGCACACACATTAGGAGTTGTGAGTAGTGAACACACACACTACAATCCGTGAACACATCCGGAGCAGTGGGCAGCCATTTTTTTTGCTGCAGCGCCCGGGGAGCAGTTGAGGGTTAAGGGCCTTGCAAGTGCCCAACAGTGGCAGCTTGGCTGTGCTAGGATTTGAACTCACGACCTTCCGATCAGTAGCCCATCTTCTTAACCACTGAGCTACCACCGCTCCTGCCCTGTGTCTGTGTGTGTGTGTGAGAGAAACCAGTTTCAACCCCTGCCTTATTTTCTTGTCAATACTAGTCCTTTATCAACGCCTGCTTTACAATTCTACAAAGCCACAGTCTAACTGTGTGTATGTGTTTGTGTGTGTTTTTAGGGAAGACACAGATCCAGTCAGTGGAGCCATACACTAAGCAACAGCTGAACAGCATGTCCTTCGCCGAAATCATCATGGGCTACAAGATCATGGATGCCACAAACATCCTGGTGTCTCCACTCGTCTACCTTTTCCCCGACATCCCTAAAGAGGAGGCCTTTGGGAAGTATTGTAGGCCAGAAGCCCAGCCTGATGCGGAAAACGGGGATTTCACCGGATGTAGTAAGAGCTTTCAATTGCTGTCTGCAGCAGACGACACACTCACACCACTCTGAACTCTGTTGGTGTTTTTTTGTGAAGCGAAGTTGAAGGTGTTAAAAAAAACACCTGTGCAGCTATATGTCTGCTGTTGAGTGCAAAGGTTTGCACACCCTTAGGTTGAAATAAAAACCACAAAACATTTGTACACCAGATAATGTATTGGGTTTTACAGATATTCTTTCATCATTGCACGTTGAATGGGGGCGGGGGGGCGGGGGGGTTGAACTGTTGGACATTACATAAATATTCTTTAATAACATGTATACACACCATTTGCTTTAATAACTGCTTTCAGTCTCTTTACATTTACTCTGAACAGTTGTTGGTTGTAATATTCGTCCCATTCTCCCACTGATATGTGTTATAACCCAACCAGTGTTGCTTCCCTGTGACAGGAACAGGTCAGAAAAGAACAGACTTAAAAATTTACCGTAGAATGAAAACAGTTTTGACCACACAGTCTATTTCTCTCTCTGGAGAAAATAAATGGAGAAGTGAAAGTATTTATTGAGAAAGACTTGACTGATATGCACGCAATATTCAGAGTGCAGCTTGCACTGTTCAGCGGCGAATACATCAGCACAATGTTTCACTTATTAATCTCGAAATACAATAGTATCCAGTCTAGATTTGGATGTTCCACTCTAACAGGAAACAGTGTGTAAAAAATAAAGCTCATGTGCTACTTTAAGCTTTAAGTCTGTAACAGAAGCAGTGAGGAATCTTTGTTTTTTGGTGGTTTTTTTTTTTTTTTTTGGTTGGTGGGTGGGGCATTGAAGGTCATTGAATGTTAAAAAGAAAATCAATCTTGGTTATGTTATAAAACCCTTGTTTGTAGAAAATGCCAGGAAAGTCAGGGTGTACTCAGAATTGTTTTCTAAAGATGGAAATTTCTACGTTTTCTACATGGAAAGTGCATTTATTTTTTGGTTGAAAACAAAACACCGATCCAGTGTTTACATGACAAGCCTCCTTCTGGATGCTTTCATGTTTTCTGAGAATATCATGGTGCATGTAAACCAGAGCTGCTCTCGGATCCACACTCGGCAGGAGTTCATGAGTGTCATCAGCATGCGAGTCTGTATGTCTGTGTTTGTGGGGGTTTCATAACATAAGGAGCACTCACATATATTTATGTTTGCTGTTTTATTTTCAGTCACTCAGCCATACCTGAAGACCAAGTTCATCTGCGTCACCCCGTAAGTGACCATTACTGTTCTTTGTGTGTGTGTGTGTGTCAGTCAGAGATCATGTCTGGAATCTCCCATTCACCTGTTTCCTCTGTCCACATGCTGCTTGCCTAAGAAGCAAAACAGAAATAGGATGTTTTCTCTATAAATTTCCCAAATGAAGTTAGAAAATTTTCCACTCACCGCCTCACCATGTCCTCCTCTCAGTCTTTAACACATAAAGACAGCAGAGAGGAACTAAATACATATAGAGAAGACAAATGACTTTATAACATGTTACACAACAGCAGGTGATTGTATTATTAGGAATGCTAAAGTAGTAAATCTAGAAATATAATAAAAGGACAAAACCTAAGAGTACCTGCCTGGGCATATTGTTGTATTTTTCCCATCGTGGAGGACTGCGATAAAGAAATGGCTTAGAAGTCAAATTTCAGGACGTACATGCAACACTGGAGTGACCTTTTAGTCTGAAGTCATTAGGGTAGAACTGCACAGCTAAAACACACACAGCATCAAATTTTAAATCTCAGCGATGTCATGTGACCAGGAGTCTAAAAGGCCGTTTATACTTGACTCATGACTTTGTGTGCGTGCAGAAGCAGCAAGACGAGCTGCATTGTTCACATACTGGCTTGTGTATCTTATGTACATCTATAGGATTAAAAGCAACGTCCACTGGATAGCATGTCAGAGCCAAAACATCCCTGTACATCTGGATTCCAAGTTGAAATGTAACGTTTAGCAATTTCATGCACAGCGACTTTAAAAACGCTAACCAACTCTGTGTCTCTAAGACTCTCTGCCGTCATCGTGGTAGTTGTCATGAGCTGTGTCTCAAATCGAAAATCTCACACCCAAATATTTATGTAGAAAACAATCTTTTTGTTTTTTTTTTCCTTTTTTTTTTTTCCTTTTTTTTTTTTTTGGTTTAAAGGGTACATGGAAGGTTTTTAAAATTCAAACACAGAAAAATGTTTAGTGTTAGTACTTTTAGTGTCTAGAGCGACACTACCTGCATCCGTCATTTGAATAGAGAATATACAGAATAGAGCTTACATTACTCTAAAGTAATGGAAAATATTTAACTTTGTGAGACATTGTTTGAAAGCTATGTGTGTGGTGAGGTGTTTGCACTTGTGTTTGTGTGAGCATAGATGGTGTGTGTGCACTTATGTTTGTGTGGCTGTACATGGTGTGTGCGCGCGTGTGTGCGCAGGCTGTAAACTGACTTCTTTCCATAGGTGTCCTTCCATCTTCATGGACCTTCCGGACAGCGAACTGCTGGCTAACGGCTTCCCTGGGTAGGCACTAGGGAGCTGCTGTGTGGTGTGTGAGAGTGTGTGTGAGTGAGAGACTGTGTGTGTATGTGTGAGAGAGAGAGTCTTTATAAAATTCTATTTTGCATAACAATAACATTAGTGATAATACACTCCCACAGCAACTGTGTGTTAACACTGGAATGGTTGTGTTTAACACTATGTAAAGTCTTGTTTGATCTTTAGTAGAGGTCGACCGATCGTGGATTTTACCAATAACCAAGTTGGGCAGTACCAGCTAATAACTGATTAATCAACTGATACTTTTTAAAATTGACACTGAATGAAAACATAAGACTCAAAGTAAAATATTTCTGAATTTTATTACGAAAATAAACAGTACTGACTGTACCATGAAAATGTACTGTACTTTTAAATGAAATAAATATATAAATATTAATATATATTAACTATTAATAAATAAAGTAAATAAATGATATACATCCAAACTGAAACAAAAAGTAACACTTCAAATAACAAATAAAAATAGAGACATCCAAAATGAATTAAAGAAAAAACACTTCAAATAACATAACAAAATCTGTCAGTGATTAGTTTTTATTTCGCCTCTAGAGGCCGCTCTCTTACATGCATGCAGTACATATGGATTTGGACAGGGTCTTATCTATGCTGTGCTCCAAATGCATAAGGAATAGTTGTAATAAATACAAACAAATTTGACATGACAAATCAGTAGCCTGAGGTCACTGGAAAAGCAGACTTCATGTCTGGTCTATTGTTTTTAACAACCAGAAAAACATTTGGTCTGTATGCTTAACTTTAATGCACTTCACAGTTTCATGACCTACCCCAATGCTTCTTCTTCTGAATCAGGAACGCTCAGGTACATGGAGATAATGATAAACCCGAGCAAAATAAAGTGCAATGTAAAGCACAGTAACTTTGCGATTACACATATAGAGAGAAAATAAAGATGCTGACCGAACCTGAATAATATCTTTTACATGTGATGTGAAGATGTGAAGGCTCTGGGATACTGACCAGAAGGTCAGGGGTTCAAGCCCCAGCACAGCCAAGCTGCCACTGTTGGGCCCATGCACTCCAGCGGCATCGTATCATATCTGACCCTACGCTCTGACCCTGCTTCCTAACAAGCTGGGATATGTGGGGAAAAAAAAGAATTTCACTGTGCTGTAATGTATATGTGGGAAAAAAAGGCTGCTTCTTCTTTTTTTTTTTCTTAATACAGACACCAGCTCATAACTGAAATGCTGACCAACAATTATTTTTCAAGGATGCAAACACAGACCTGTCAGCCATTACACATTTTGCACAGGAACTTCTGCATTTTAATAACGGAGTACACTGCTACTATTATCACTAAAAAATGTGTAAAAAAAAGAGCAGTGTTAAATATAAAAAACGGCAGATAATCAGCATAAAAACGGCAGCCAATCAGCATATGAATCTGGATTGATTGACAGTTGTACAGGTGTTCTGAACTTTGTCAACTGACCCTCTGGAAGCCCTGCCCCCTTCCCCTCATCTCACATGAATCTCGTTTTCTTTCAAATTTCAAATTTGCTTTTGTCATATCACTTAAACTTTTCATATATGTATGATTTGGAGCATAGTATAGTCTATATACAGTATGAGTATATATCTCCTGCTTTGTGGAAAACATTTGTAATGGTTTTGGTTATTTATCTATCTATCTATTTATTTACTTATTTATTTAAATGATTATTTATTTATTTATTTGAAAAAAAAGTTTTACAGACTTTATTATTGCAAAATTCACCCTCTTCTTTTTTTCTATCCATTTTGTATAAGTAGTATTGGTTTTCATTTAATTAACATTATCACTAACACTACCAGAACTACCCTTACAGGAAAGGATGCCTGACTGTTTCTTATCTTTTATTTACCTCTATTTACTAATTTCTTCCATTTTTGACCATCAAGGGCCAATGAGCTTCCTTTGTGAATGTGAGAGTGTGTGTTGTCCAGGTGAAGGAGGCTCATTCAGTAAAATCACTACTCAGAGCGATGACTGCAGTCTCTCTATCTGTGTGTTTAACTCTTTCTCTTGTTTCATTATCTGTGTGATTGTAGAAATGCTATTATCCTGGACACTGAGCCACACTTCAGCAGCTGATTTTCTTTCATACAGCAGCATTGATAAAAAAAAAGCCCTCTTTTCCACCTGTATTGTGCCAGTGCCAGTGCTGAAGCAGTAAGCCACATTACCACTGGGTTACTGTTGATACTCGAGGGTAGTTTCTTGTAAAAACAATACTACTAATAATAAATCCCATTTAGTAAAGTTACAGAAGTTAGTACTTCCTCCAAACTGTGATTCACATCGTAATAAAAAAAAAAAAAAATCGCTTCTTTTTTTTTTTTTTCACAATCCCGTGTGCTGTTCATGCCTGATTTAATAACAGTCATGGAAATAACTCGTCGTCATGGTGACAAAGCACCTTAGGTCCAGACCAGCAGTGTTTTTGTGTGCTGGAACTGAATCCATTTTCTTAAAACTTTGACAAAAGACCTAAGTGTAGAATGGAGCAAAAAAAAAAAAAAATCCTTTGGTCACTGAAAGCTGTTTTTAAATGTGCTATATACGTAAATCAGTTTGACGTAAGTTGACTTAAATTTCACACACCGGCTCTGGCACCCTGTATGTGGAAACTCGCGAAATGAGATTTTTCTTGGTCTTTTACTGACTCAGCCTCCTGTACCAAACCTCTGACTAACATTCATTTCCTTTTTTCTAACTAGTGTTTTTCACTGGAAATGTTTTTAAACCATGCTGAACATGACCATGATGCACTGCGTGTGTATGTGGGTGGGGTTTTAGGGAAAGAAGATTATTATGAGGCATGTGTGTGTTCCTGCAACTGCATATACTGTATACAGTTCACTGAACATGTCTGTGTAGATTTTCTCATCTGTGTGTGTGTGTGTGTGTGTGTGTGTGTGTGTGTGTGTGTGTGTGTGTGTGTGTGTGTGTGTGTGTGTGTTTTTAAATTCAGGACTAACTCGGGTAACACGAGCGACCTGTTCCCCATGTCTCCTCGCACTCTCGACTCTCTGATGCACAATGAGGCTGAGGCCAACCCTGGACCTCTCGGTAACGTGCACACACACACGAGTGCGCACACACACTAAATCATAATTCTATTTCACAAGGACCATATTTATTGACGGGTGTAAAATAGTTTTTAATTCTATTAACATGCTTTTAAAACCAGAAACTAAAAGTTAGACTAAAGTGTTTTATTCCTCTTATACCACAGCAATTTCACAACGCTTTTTTAAATTTATCAAAGAATGATATTTTATCCATTTATAAAATACGTTTAAATAAACAAGTTCCTGTTCTTATTTACATTATAGCAGCTATAAACAGTTGTTTCCTCACCACCCATTTTTTTTTGTTTGTTTTGTTTTAACCTTGGAAGTTGCAAAAAAATATATACATCAAGAAAACTCAAGACTGTTACAAAGCACTGACAGTGGAGACTCCCCCAGAAAATGCCAAATAAATCAGTCCCTCCAGGATTTCACGATTTTTGCAATCAAAGTCATGCAAACTCCGCAATATTTGGAGGAGCTTGCACTTTTTCATAATTGCCACAGATTTTCCTCAGATTTGGGCCAAAACCTCATGTGACTTCATTTGGCATTCAGCCAAACCCCTCTTTGATTCACGTGCGTCGAACACGAGTACAGCTAAAAGGTCTCATTTACCAACAAACATCACTGTGAAAGACCGTGCAAAACTATTTCGTGTGATTGTAATTTTGCCAATTCAAGTAGTTTTCTGCAAAAAAGCACAAAAAAAACCTCCAAGTTGCATCACAATTGTTTTTAAAAGCTGCAGCAAAATCAAGCGTTTTTGGCCGCGACAGTTACAAAAAACTCAGCGAAATCCTGTTAAATGTGTCTTCACCATATCAACAATTACACACGTTTTCCTAAACCTGTTTATGTGGAGCGTCCACCATACAAGTCCTTATTTATGAGCCGTTACTATAGAAATGATGAGTATTAGCGTGTTAATATAATCGGTACTACCGTCAGAGCGGAAGTTATCGAAAGTGAATTAACACCTTCTGACCAATCAGAATCGAGTTTAACAGTGCTCTTTTATAAAAATAAATATCGTGCTGCAATTTCTCCAAACCTGTTCTGATTTCGTGAAAGACCAACGAGCGAGTCAGTAAAAATAACCCTAATCTTTTCCTCTGCTTTATCCTGTCACTTATATTTTCACTCATTCTGTGTGGATTATTTGTAATGCATTGTTTTTCACACTGGTACAGTATATGGTACACTGGATCAACCATCATACTGCCTGCGATTTTAAAACAAACACAGTTTACACAGTCATTTCTATTTGAGTTTCTCAACCATCTCTCGCTTATTTTCCCAGAATCCCTCACTCTGGACATGGACATGAACACGGATGTGGCCTCGCCCATGTGAGACGGGCTCATGCAGATCAACCGGAGCCACATTTAGCCTTTCACTTCTAGCTGTTTCTGCCGCATGGAGAGAGAGAGAGAGAGAGAGAGAGAGGCAGACGTCCCGGTTTCTCTTTACACATCGCTCTCAGATAGGTGCTACTCTTTGCACTGTTAACTCTTTTCACTAGACCTTGTACTCGTCATGTGTTCCTCTGAACTCTCCTAACACTTTTAAACGTTTCCTAACTTGGATTGGTGGATTGCTAAAGCGAATCCTTATTAACAAACCATATTGAACGATTTTGTTTTTTGGATGGAGTTTTTACCATCCAAAGAGAAAGAAAGAAAGAAAGAAAAATCTTGCGTGTTAGTAACAGCTTTGTAACGATTATATGTGCCATTTTGTTGATATTGCTGAATAAGAAAATCTGTAATTTTTTTTTTTTTTTTTTTTTTTTTTAAAGGATCTTAACCTGTGGATTCCCGTATTATATAATACTTGTTTTTAAGACTCTTTTAGAATTATCTAAGAAAGTGTATTATGTTCAAATTGGCTTTGTGCAATGTTTTTTTTTTTTTTTTTTTTTTTTTTTTTTTTCCCCTCCACGTAAGCTAACTCTGTATATGTGTCATGGGAAAAGTGGCCGCTCGAGCTAATTGTATTATATTCTCTATATGTCTCCCCTCCTGTTTGTCCGTTCTCTATATATACTGTATTCACCTTGCTTCACACAGTTTCATGCCTATTGTGTGTGTGCGTGTGCGCGTGTGTGTGTGCATGTGACAAATGGACACGGGTCCTAGCAGAAGCTCTCCAGCATACAGTGAGTAAGATCAGACCCAGCCTTAATTCTCATTTGTTTAGATCCTTGTTACTCAGGGTGTTACTCACAAACCCATGTTTGTTTGGAGGTCAGTATTTACAGTTACACGTTAACGAAAACATTTTCTTCCCTCCGTATGAACTTATTTAACCAGCAGACCAAGATGATTGGGAGGCGGGAACACTCGATTCTTGATTACACCATTTCAGTAGCCGTTAAATGTCATTCCTTTTAAGTTAACCCCATCTCGTATTCTGCATGATGAAAATCAAGTGTAATTACACGCCTTTAACATTTACGCCAGAAAAAAGGCAAATAGATGAACAGAATAGGATATAATTAGTTTCCTAATGTTAAAGATGGCGTGCTGACCTTAGCCCGAGTCTGATCCAAGATGAAGATTCTCCACCTTTATGTTTGCAGTAATTATTGTCAGTGAAATATTTTGCGCTTCTCATTGATGTCCTTGTTTGAACTTGCCTCCAAGCTTGTATACCAGTGTCTGGATGAGGACTGTATAATCATGTCTTTATTATCGCCTTTATTATCCCTTTTATGTCCTCTTTTTTTTTTTTTCTTTTTTTAAAAAAAATATTTAAAGACGTTTATCTGTTAGCCTTCCTCACTAATTTTGTCTGACATTGCCCAGTGCATCACCCTGGTCATTGTAGTTCTTGTGTTGTAAATTTCCCTGCCTGTGAGCTCTCTGTACAGTGGCTGCATACCTTTTAATTAAAAAAAATCAACAACCTACTTTAGTTTTTGTCTTCTTTTCAGTCAGAAACACACAGCGTCATGGAGCATCAAGCACGATTTCTGTTAAATAGGAGCAGAGAGACGGAGAGCAAGGTTTTAAGCTCATAGAATCCATGCTTTTTTATTTTCCATTTTCCCCTGTAGTGTATATAATGTACACTAATTTCCATTGAGGACTTATTTCAATATTCTACACAGCGATCTTCGGTTTAATTACATTCATTCATCTTCAGGAAGCATTTTATTTCAGTCACTGTCGTGGTAGGATTTAATTACAGTTATTATTATTATTATTGCAGCTGCAGCAGATTGCTTTAGTTGAACGGAGATGACTACTATGATCATCTGCCTACTACCTGTATACATGTACAGTGGGTATAGAAAAGAATCACCTCCCTTTAAAATAATCACCTTTTGTTGCTTTTCAGCCTGAAATGAAGACGGGGACAGTTTTTGTTTTATCCAGCTGTATTTACTCAGTGTAACTTATAACATCCAAGTGAAAGATATAACACCAACATGTCAGAAAAAAATTTAAAAAACAGAATCACTGAGTTGGAAAAAGGATCACCCCCTTGCTTTAATTTGCCTTAATTTTTTAATTACAGCCTTTAGTCTGTTGGGATATGTCTCTACTAACTTTGCACATCTAGACATTGAAATATTTGCCCACTCTTCTTTGCAGAACTGCTGAAGTTCAGTTAAATTTGATGGTGACCATTTGTGGACTGCAGTCTTCAAGTCATTCCACAGATTTTCAATGGGGTTTAAGTCTGGGCTCTGACTAGACCATGCAAGGACATTCACCTTTTTCTCCTTCAACCACTGTGTGGTCAGTTTTGCTGTGTGCTTTGGGTCATTGTCATGTTGGAAGGTAAACCTTCTTACCATTGACAACTTTCTTGCAGAAGGCAGAAGATTTTCCTCAAGAATTTGAAAGTATTTTGCCCCATCCATTTTCCTTCTATCCTGACAAGTGCTCCAGTCCCTGCTGCAGAGAAACACCCCCATAACAAGATATTACCACCTCCATGCTTTACTGTAGGAATGGTGTTATTTGGATGGTGAGCTGTATTGGACTTCTGCCAGACATATCGTTTGGTGTTGAGTCCAAATAATTCAATTTTAGTCTCATCTGACCATAACACCTTTTTCCACGTGACCTCAGAATCTTCAAGGTGCGTTTTGGCAAAGCTCAGTCGTGGGTGGCTTTTTTTCTTGCAACCCTCCCATACAAGCCACATTTGTGGAGAATTTGTGATATTGTTGTCACATGTACACAATGACCACTCTTTATCATAAATTCCTACAACTGCTTCAGAGTTTGGAGCGACGTCCTGATCCTGGGAGGGTCTGTGTTGTACCAAATACCTTCCACTTCTTAATAATAGACTTCACTGTGCTTCTAGGCATTGATAAAGCCTTTGAAATTTTTTTGTATCCATCTCCTGACTTGTGCCTGTCCACAACTTTATCCCAGAGATCTTTTGGCAGTGCCTAGCCACCCATAGTTGATTGTTTGATTCAGTTGCACTACAAAATGCTCCAGGAAAGCGCTTTTCATGCTGAGCTAATCAAAATGACCACAGCTGACCACAGTTGAAAGTCAAATGGCTTTGTGTGCCATTGAGAAGGTGATTAGCTACACCTGATTGAGTTTGCAAGTCATTTTTATGAGGGGGGTGATCCTTTTTCCAACTCAGTGAATCTGTTTATTTATTTATTTATTTTTCTGACATGTTGGTGTTGTATCTTTCACTTGGATGTTATAAGTTGCACTGAGTAAATACAGCTGGATAAAACAAAAACTGTGTCCGTCTTCATTTCAGGCTGAAAAGCAACAAAATGTGATTATTTTAAAGGGGGGTGATTCTTTTCTATACCCACTGTATCATTACTACTACTACTGCTAGGATACATTTTAGTGCCTGGATTTCATTCCAGTCAGGTTCATAGACAAGGTCAGTTTATCACCTCCACCAGTCTTCATGTGTTCAGAGAATCAGAAATAACTTCCCCAGTCATTTCATATTTAATTTTACACAGCACTGTTTAATTGTAATGGCCATATTCCTTATATAGTACTTATAGAGTACTGTGTAAAAATCACATGGAATAGAATTCTAGAAAGTGAAAATGCCTTCAAAATTTCTAAAGTAACTAAAGAATTGCAGTAACAAAGCTCAGTTATGGTTTGGTGTGAGCACTGTGTGCTGTTAAACCTGCATCAGTGCCCTTGAGTAAACTGTTCTCCGGTTTTATCTCATTTGAATGATGCTTTTACCACTTACACTTCAGACCGGATGCAGCTGAGCATATGATGCTTAAGGGTCATTCTCAAGAGCCCAACAACTTGGTGGTGCAGGGATTTGAACTCACAACCTTCTGATCAGTAGCCCAGTGGCTTCACCACTGTTCCTCCACTGGCAGTCATTAGCCACTCCATAATCCATCCCCTTTTCCCTCTCCCAGTTTTACAGTATGTCTTACATGGTTCTGTGCATCATAGACACACTATATGCGCTTGCACTTTGCCTTTGTTTGCAGATTGGTATTAGAGTCACCAACTGTTTGCTTTGAAAAAAAGATTTTGGCATTTTTAAAATGACCAATCTGGCATAAAAACTGTGATCCTGGCAACGCTGTCATTAACTGCCCTGTGTGTTGCTGCTCCTCTGCTGAATATGTTCATACTGTGAGCATGGGGCAGCGCGATTCCTGACCCAATGGGCCTTTATTAGTGCTTGGTGCAGTTCCTATTTTTGACCACTAGGTACAATAATAACAACTCTATGGAGCTATTGCACTACGATTGCACAACATCTAGAAAGGAGACCATTTCAAGGGAATATGGTCTTATGTCTGTCAAATAGTAATATTTTTTAAACTGTTGGTCATTCAAAAGAGGTCATTAACATTTCAGTGGAATTTAAAATGGATGAAGTTGTGAATGAGGACTTTATGAAGATTAATATTTGTTGAACGCAACTATGGATGAAAGCACTGACACAGTCTCCTGACCAACACCGTTAGCTGAGAGGGACGAGGAGAAAATACAAGAAGGGAGTGGAAAAATCCTGTATCTTGGAGATCTTAGAGATTTGGTCATATTGTGGAGATACACAAATGCTCAGTAGAAATGCTCCATTTTCTGTCGTGTCTCGGTGAGTGATAGTAGTTACATGGGTTAACCAGCAGGGGTCAGTACTGGCTTGTGGTGTGTTTTCACACACACTGACAGTCTGGATTTGAAAACATGAGAACTAAAATATTGCAAAGAGAGACAGTGAAGACAGCAATCCAATCTGACGAACAGTCTGAGTTATCAGACATTTCTGCTCGTCTTTGTAATTTTATGGCAGGTAGACGCACACATATACATGCTCTGTTTACAGCACAGTGGTGGTTTCCATATACACTGTGTGTGTGTGTGTGAGAGTGACAGAGTGAGATAGAGAGAGAGAGAGACTATTGATTGAAAGATGGAGTGAGAGAGATCATCTCTGAAGATCTCTGAAAACACTGCAGTTCATTTGATTAGCACTTGATTTACTTTTGCAATGCCACTATCAATCCCAGACATCTACGCCGACTCAGCATTTTCTAATGCAATGAGATGTGTGTGTGTGTGTGTGTGTGTGTGTGTGTGTGTGTGCGCGTGTGTGTCTGTGAGAGAGAGAATGTGTGTACGCTTTCAACATCCTCCAAGAGGCACGTCTTATGACGTTTAGAAAAAGCTTTGTTTCCTTTTTACCCATTACTATTAAAGCTGTGGTTTGTGATATTAAGGTGTTCCCTGACCTATAACCATATAATAATCAGAATTTCAAAAAACATGCTGGAAGATTTAGAATTCACAAAATTGCAATGAATCTCTTGTTTCTAATCTCTGTTTACTTTTTTCTGACCCAGAAATGAACTCGTTCAACACCACAACAGGACTGCTCAGCTCCGCCCTTTTTCCCGCCCATTAAAGGCAATCTTTTTTCGTTAGGAAACACTCATCAGTGTTTTCACTGCAATTGCAATTTACTTTAAAATATTCCCTATTTCTCTGATAGCTTTTGCGGATCCACTATGAAGGCCTGACTCTGCAGTATATCAGATCAGGATGGGGAAGCAGCTCTTCTATCTTCTTGTATACACATTTCATTAACATGTGCAAAGCAAAACCTGTTTCCAGATCAGCACACTAAACCTAAGGAATGTTATACAAAGCTTCAAGTCTCTCTCTCTCTCTCTCTCTCACACACACACACACACACACACACACACACACACACCCTTTTCAGTGAACCCGCCCCTCTGTTTTTTTTTTAACCCTTTACTGCAACAATTAATTTATCTCCATTTTTTGGCAATAATACAAAACTACTATTTTCCTATGTAACTGGAAAAAGGGGGCTTTAACTTTGACATAAAAAAGTGCCATCTCATGCATTTAGTGTTATTTTTGACTATATGCTAGATTATTTGACTGTATATACTATAGTTTCCTCCACTAATATTTGCCCCCTTGGTAAATATGAGCCAAGAAGGCTGTGAAAAATTGTCTTTATTGTTTAACTTTTGATCTTTTGTTTAAAAAAAATCACAAAAATACTCTGCTCTCGTGGATATCAAACAATTGCAAACAAAACACAGGTTTATTATTATTATTTTTTAAAAACTTTGTTAAATATAGATGTGCAACAATTATTGGCACCCCTATGAATTCATATGAGAAGAATATATTTAAAGTATATTCCTACTGATATTTTAAATTTCTTTAGTACACCTGGGTGACTAGGAACAGGAAATTGTTCAACCATGACTTCCTGTTTCACAGGGGTATAAATATGAGGTAACACATAGGCCAAATTCCCTTAGTCATTCATAACAATGGGTAAGACCAAGGAATATAGCTGTGATGTGCGGCAAAAGGTTGTTGAGCTTCACAAATTGGGAGTGGCTATAAGAAAATAGCACAAGCATTGAAAATGCCCATTTCCACCATCAGGGCAATAATTAAGAAGCTCCAGTCAACTGGAAATGTTATGAATCAATCTGGAATTGGATGTGTGTCTATATTGTCTCAACGCACTGTGAAGAGGATGGTTCGAGTTGGCAGAAAATCTCCAAGGATCACAGCTGGAGAATTGCAGAGGTTAGTCGCGTCTTGGGGTCAGAAAGTCTCCAAAACTACACTGACTGCCTCTGCCAGAAAGCTTAAAATGGGCCGTGGTTGGATCTTCCAACACGACAATGATGCAAAACATACATCAAAATCAACACAAAAATGGTTTACTGACCACAAAATCAAGGTCCTGCCATGGCCATCCCAGTCCCCTGACTTGAAACCCATAGAAAACCTGTGGGGTGAACTGAAGAGGAGAGTCCACCAGCGTGGACCTCGAAATTTGAAGGATCTGGAGAGATTCTGTATGGAGGAATGGTCTCAGATTCCTTGCCATGTGTTCTCCAACCTCACGAGCAATTATAGGAGAAGACTCAGAGCTGTTATCTTGGCAAAGGGAGGTAGCACAAAGTATTGATTAAAAGGGTGCCGATAATTGTTGCACACCTATATTTAACAAAGGTTTTTTAAAATATAAACCTGTGTTTTGTTTGCAATTGTTTGATATCCATGAGAGCAGCATATTTTTGTGAATTCTTTGAACAAAAGATCAAAAGGTTAAACAATAAAGACAATTTTTCACAGCCTTTTTTGCTCATATTTAGCAAGGGTGCCAATATTAGTGGAGGGCACTGTATATGACCATACTTTCCACCATTGCACATTGTTGTCATATGGCAACAATTTACCAACTTACCCCTCTAAAAAAAAATTCAAATTTTTAAAATATTTTTTTATATTGGACGTGCAAAATAGTCATGAGAAGTGGGTGTGTTACGTGAGTGTTTTGAGTTTTCTCTGGGAAAAAAGCTGTTTTGGTGTATTGTGTTTTTTGTTTTTATTGACCGGAGGCATTTTTGATTAGTAATCAAAAATTGTATGAAAACTGTATTTTGAATTTTGAATATATATATATATATATATATATATATATATATATATATATATATATATATATATATATATATATATATAAATCACTTGTAGTAAAAAGTAACCAAAGTTAACAAGCATCAAGTAAAATTAAAATGGGGGTAAAAAGGTAGTTATTCAGCAACAATTTAGCTCTAAAATATGTCCAAAATCATAGACAATTTATATTATTATATTTCTATACACTATATGTTTATTTATGCAGTTTATCTGAAAATGTATAAGATGTCTTATTTAAAAAACCTAATAGTGTTTGACACAGTCGGTAGCATTGCTGCCTCACAGCTCCAGGATTCCTGGGTCGATCCTGAGCTTAGGATACTGTCTATGTGGAGTCATGCATGTTCTTTGGGTTGTCTGGTTTCCTCTGACCTCCCACAAACATGCTGGTAGACTGGCTAAGATAAATCACCCCTAGGTGTGTATGGGTGTGTGAATGTGTGTGTTCATTGTGCCTTGTATTCCAGGGTATATTCTTGCCTCATGCCCAGTGTTCCTGAGATCCATCACAACGCTGATCAGATAAAAGCAGTTACTGAATGTGAGTGAGTGAGTAAGTAATAATGTTTCTTACAGTCTAACATGTTGCATCTGTCATCGTCGGCCATGTTGGATTGGGAGAAGCAACACTTAATGGAGTAAAAAAATTAAGATAATAGTGCATATAAGATTGGAGTGGTTTGGAGGTGTTTTACATCTATGAGTGTGGACACCATAGATGAAAGGTTAATCCACTTTTTAAAAAAATGCTTCTAACTTGACACTCCACATTCATATGTAGAAAAAAAATTCTGCAGTTAATCATGTGGTAGACGTTGGACTATGGATTGGAAGGTCATGAGTCCAAACCCCAGCACCACCAAGCTGCCACTGTTGGGCCCTTGAGCAAGGCCCTTAACCCTCAATTGCTCAGATGCCCCGTCCACATTCGTATTTATATATTTAACATATATTAAAAGGACACTCAGGGTCCTTTTAATATATTTATTTATATATATTTATTTATAAATTTTAATATATTGTTGTTGTTGTTTTTTTACAGTCTCAACTCAAAGTCTTGGAAAAACAGGTTCACCATGTTGAGGCAAAAATGTTGAATATTTGACCCCAAAGGGCATTTGGGTGTGCGTTTTGTCAGTGCATATCTAGACTGATGACATTCTTTTTAAGTTTGGAAGGGTGACTTCTGGAAATTTATCTTAAGATTGACTGAACGACCACATGAATCAAACATCTACATTCTACCACATATGCTCGCCTAGATGAGCCTGTAGCCAATTTGGACTTGAATGTGAAATGGAAAGCCTCTGTTTTGTGAAGTGGGATAGAGCAAAAAAAAAAAAGACCAGTAACTTACAGACAGCGCACCCCGATGGATTTTTCATTGTCGCTGGGGGCTTTAACCACATGAATCTGAAATCAGTGCTGCCAGAATTCCACCAGGATGTTGATTTTGCAACTCGAGGTACAAACATTTTAGACCTTGTTTACATGAAGATTCACGGTGCTTACAAGGCTGAACCCTGCCCCCACCTCGGCTGCTCGGATCACATCTCTGTAATGCTAATCCCAGCATACAGACCATTTCTGAAATGTGCAAAGAGGTGAAACCTGGTGAAAAAGGTGAGAACCTGGTCTGAGGGACCCATCTCAGCACTTCAGGACTGCTTTGTGTGACTGGCTACTTCAGCAAGTGCATAGATGATATAGATTCCTTCAAGATCTTCACCACATGAGCAAACCAGAAACCCTGGATGACTGTTGAAGTGCGCTCGCTGCTGAAAACCTGAGACACTGCTTTCTGAAGACATGGCAGCCCTCCACACAGCGAGGGCCAATCTGTCCCAGGCTATCAAAGAGGTGAAGCACAACTACGCAGAAAGAATCCACAGTCACTTTCTAAATTCCAAGGACACAAAGCACATGTGGCAAGGCATAGAGGCCATCATAGACAAGTGGAGTAGCTTTGTTGTCTGTGATGGCCTGAATGCCTTGCCACATGTGTTTTGTGTCCTTTGATTGGTTCAACCCAGACACATGGTTCAAAGTACAGAACAACATGTCAGTGGGGAAGACCACCCCAACTCCCACCGACCAAGTACTTTGTCTGCCTGCTGTAGACGTCAGGAAAGATCTGCCCAGAGTTAACCCACGGAAAGCTGTAGCTCCTGATAATATACGTGGCCGGGTGCTCAGGGATATATTAGCAGTGCTAATCAGCTTGCAGATGTCCTCACAGACATCTTCAGCATTTCCCTAAACCAAGCAGTTGCCCCTGTGTGCTTCAAGATGACCACCATCTTCCCTGTGCTGAAGGAATCATCTGTGTCCTGCCTGAATGACTACTGGCCCACTGCACTCAAACTTATCATTATGAAGTGCTTTGAGTGGCTAGTCATGAAACACATAAAGAGCAATCCTCCCATCACACTGGACCCATTTCAGTATGCATACCGTCCCAACCACTCAACAGAGGATGCCATATCTGCTACCATCCATCTTTCTCTGACCCTTCTGGACAAAAAGGACAACTATGTAAGAATGCTGTTCATAGACTTCAGTTCAGCATTCAACACAACCATCCCACAGAAACTGATACGCTGAGCCTGCTTGGGTTTGAACACGTCCCTCTGCAACTGGATTCTGGAATTTTCTGACAGGGAGACCCCAGTCCATCAGGAACGGCAAGTCCACCTCCAGCACCACCATTATGCAGAATAATAAAGCTTGGAAGAAAGTAGCAGAGATAATAGAGTACATAGCTAGGACTGTTGCCTTGCTTTGCTAATCTGCCACAAGCAACAACAGTAAAGGTCGTGACACACCCGTAACAGACCCACAACCCACCAAAAACAACCACACATTCTGGTTATGCTAGTGTGAACGAGTGTGTGAATGTGTGTGTGCCTTGCAATGGACTGGTGTTCCATTCAGGGTATATTCCCACTTCACACCCAGTGTTCCTGGGATAGGCTCCAGATCCACCAACCCTGACAAGGATAAAGCGGTTACTGAAGATAAATGAATGAATGAATGAATGAAGTTAGGAGCTCAAAATGCACAATTCATTTTTTTTTTTCAATGTCGGAGGCCTCGATATATTAATTCTTGGCCTCAACAGCCTATACGGCTTATTATATTATAACTACCATGTCACCTCAGAGGCTCTGTAGATTAATTATAAGGATTAATTAGTCTCTGTGTTATGCTATGGCAGGTTATGGTATGTCTAACCTGGGTGTAAATGGAAAACAACAACAACAACAACAACAAAAAACCAAGAGCTCGGACAAGTGCAGTATTCAGCTGTATATCGCAATAAAGTGACGTGTGTGTATGTATGTGTATGTATGTGTGTGTGTGTGTGTGCGTGCGTGTTCGCGTCCATGGCAGCGCGTGCCGCCGGGAATATTTGGGAACGTGCGCGTCTCCGGTAAACTCACGTGCGCTCACGCGCTCTTCGTGTTTCACAGCATATCAGCCTGACCGAAACAAAATAAAACATCACAACATGTAGTTTATATGTGACTATAAATGTTTAGCGGACATAGCACATAATAGGAAAAAACAAAACAACAAAACAAAAACAGACGAGAAAACAACAGCGAGGAAACAACACCGGAAGTGGGCGGTTAAGAGACACAGAGAGTGAGAGAGAGAGAGAGAGAGAGAGAGAGAAGTGAAAAAGTGCACAGCCCGCTGGGGGAAGCGGACACACGGGCAGCTCAGGTTCTCTCATCGCCCTCGTCTCTGTAGATATTAACCGGAGCTTTCTGCTGCACTTTTATGCGACTCGACAGCACGTTTGAACACCGTGCCGAGGTAAGTCTCCTTCTCCACTGCCCTTTTAGCTCGTCTTGAATGTTTTCCTTCGTTATTTCTGTAGTGAGCTTCGTACAGCGGCTTCGTAAACAAACTAACTGTCCAGAGAGAGTGTGTGTGTGTGTGTGTGTGTGTGTCGCGAGCTTTCTGACACTTGGGTAATATCTGTTTGACGCAACTTTATAGCCGAGTTGACATGATAATCATAACCACAGATGTTTTTTTTTGTCAGTTAATATTTGATGTTGTTTAACATGGAATAATATTATTATCTGGTGTTGACAAAATTTATTGGATCAACAGACACTCAGAGACACTCCAGCTCCTCTCACTGTAGGGTTGGCTGTGAATCTGTCAAAGCGAGAGGGCCTGCTGTGTCCCAATCCGTACTACCGTACTAAACAGTGTAGCAGATCGGTACAGCACCGTTAGCGGTGGTAGCTCAATAGTACTGTTTAGTAGGTTAGTATACGGTTTGGAACGGAGCCTCGCGAGCTGCATTCCGTCCCCACATTCCGACCAGAATAGCAGCGTAATTTAGTAGACATTTAACCAATGTTATTTATTTATTGTTTAAACAAAACAAAACCTTATTATTCTTTAAAAAATAATTGACAGACGTTTTAAAATGTACAGACCGAGCCTCAGAGATGAACTTTGTAACGGTCCGAGTTACTCCATTATGAAGTGACGTTAACTGGAATTACGACACTTGTCACTCGCTTTAAAAACAAGGCTAAAGTTTAGCAACGGCGATTAGCCACCTCGCGCGATCAGAAAGTTATGAGTTGACAAACGTATATGCTGTAAAAATAAAATGAAATAAAAATGAACGAGTGATAGATGTATTTCTGTTTCTAAATAAGACCACGAAAATGCATATGGGTGTCGTCAAAGACAGACAAGAACCGTCGCGCGTGCTGTCAGACTGTTATGCTAGTTCAGCACTTGTTTGTTTTTAGCCGTTTAAACCGTTATTCAGTGGATTAAATCGCGCGAGCGGCGCTGCAGAAACGACAGGGCTGTGACAGGATTTCAGATTAGATAACCTCACATCTCTCTCTCCCTGTTTTCCTTAGTTAAAGTGTATCTCAGGGTGAACCTGCCGACTTCGTTTACTTTCAGTTTCATCAAAGTGTGTAAGACGCGCTCTGTACTGTGTTTTGATGTTATCTGGATCAGGGGTTCTCACATGTTTTTAATCCAGCGACCTGTTTCAGAATAAACTCATTTCCATGCTTGCCATGCAAACAAACAAACAAACAAAAAATCCCCTTCAGCATCTCGCTATTACAAAAATGGAACTGGTTACAAGGAGAAAAACATCTGGTTATTTACTATTTGTTAGTTCGAAGACATCTTGTTACTTTAAGGAAACAAATAGTTATTACAAGAAAATGTCTTATTACGAGAAAACAGCTCGTTACTACAAGATAACATTTTGTTACTATGAAGAAACATCTTGTTATTGCAAGAAAACATCTCATTACGAGGAAACATCTTGTTATTAAAAGAAAACATCTCGTTATTACACGAAAACAGCTAGTTACTACAAGAAAACATTGTTATTACGAGAAAACATTTTGTTATTACGAGAAAACAGATAGTTACTATGAGAAAACATTTTGTTATTATGAGGAAACATCTTGTTACTACACGAAAACATTGTTATTACGTGAAAACATTTTATTATGAGAAAACATCTTGTTACTACAAGAAGACATTTTGTTATTACAAGAATGCATCTCGTTACTACGAGAAAACATTTTGTTATTACGTGAAAACATTTTATTGTGAGAAAACATCTTGTTACTACAAGAAAACATTTTGTTATTACGAGAATGCATCTCGTTACTACAAGAAAACTTTGTTATTACGTGAAAACATTTTATTGTGAGAAAGCATCTTGTTACTACAAGAAAACATTTTGTTATTACGAGAATGCATCTCGTTACTACAAGAAAACATTTTGTTATTACGTGAAAACATTTTATTATGAGAAAACATCTTGTTACTACAAGAAAACATTTTGTTATTATGAGAAAACATCTTGTTACTGCAAGAAAACATTTTGTTACTATAAGAAAACATTTTGTTATTACAAGAAAAGCTTCTTGTTATTAACTGAAAGAAAACAACTTATTATGTGAAAAGCATCTCATTTTGAGATAAATATGTCATAAAAACAACATAATTGATCTCGTTTTATGATATAACGTACTTAGTTGACAGAGTAAACCAAATTTTACTTCCACAGTGAGATTTGAACGTCACTGGGCAGCGTAGACAACATCGTTATTACTACACGCACATTACGAAGGATTCATAATCCCAGCATTTATACAGAAACATGCTATGATAACTAAATGCTAACCATGATAACCTTGATATTCGTTGGTGGTAATCTCCACCGACATCATGTGATTTTAAAACAGCAATACAGTCAGAGACCCCCTGGATATACATCACAGACCCCAGTTTGACAACCGTTGATTCAGGAGACCTTAGCGATCATTCCCAGCATGTTGGGTAATTTTGTGCGCATATCTGTGCCCACGAGCATGACCTCCAGACATAAAGGCCATGGATGAGAGTGTAACTGGAGAGGTTATCGGTCTTGGAGCGCATAACAGAGCGAGATTTTTATCTCTGATGAACAAACTGATAGATTTGTTGTCATACCTGTTGCATGTTGTCTGATGACCTGGCCAGTCTCAGCTGTCGTGAGCGTTACACAACTGCAGAAGCTTGGTTCTAAAAAGAAAAAAGCACCTGGGTTGGACAACAAATATGGACAAAATATCATAGTGAAGTTGTGTTGCTACATAATGTGGTTGCGATATGGTTTTGCAAAACATCATAGCATACAGAGAACCTGGCAGGTCTGGCGTGGTTAAAGATTGGTCTGCATTATTTGTTCTACATGTGAGTGTTGCGTTTCATCCAAACATCTAGAAAAATACTCATCTGGAACATCTCTCTCTCTCTCTCTCTCTCTCTCTCTCTCTCTCTCCGACGACATATTAGAAGCGTTGTAGAAAATTAGTCAACACCTTCTGACCAATCAGATTCAAGAACTCAGCAGTAATGTCGTATAATGATGATCCTGAAGATATCTGGTGGATACAGATTTGTTTTAAGCTCTTAATTCTTGGTTTGAATTCCTAATTAAGATTTTAATTCTAGGTTGATTTCTGATTTGGTGCAAAACAAACTGTACTGAAGTGCTTGTGGCAGCTTGTTTGCTGTGTTACTTCAAGGCAAACTTTTGCGGTAAAAAGTGTCAAAATACAAAATTCTTAAAAGGCTGTAGAGAAAAAAGAATCCTGATTCCTTAATGTTCTAATGAAACAGGGTGTGATGTATAATCGACAGCCCTGAATATTGAGATTTGTGTGTGTTGAGTCAGCGTTCAGCAAAAAAAACCCACCGTGTACCTAAAATAATCAAGCATGCACCCAACACCATGTGTTTATTGCTTTCAGACTGCTTTATTTAGCTCTCATTTGGTGTGTGTGTGTGTGTGTGTGTGTGTGTGTGTGTGTGTGTGTGTGTGTGAGATAGAGAGAGAGAGAGAGAGAGAGAGAGAGAGAGAGAGAGAACATACTGGAGGAGTGGTGCTGGTGCGGGATTGTTGTAGGCGTCAAACTGTAGACCACACACGATTTGAGATCCTGTCAAAGCAACAGAATAAACAAACAAACAATGGTGCAAGCAAATTTCAAGGTAGTCCAGTGACGGTATAGCGCATGTGTACCCATGTGTTTGTTTACCAGTTCTCACTCTTCACATTCACAGATGAGTCACTTGGAAGGTTTTTAAGACCTGCGGTTATTGCAAGAGGGTCTTTGCGGTCAAAGTTTCTGGTGTTTTTTTTTTTTTTTTTTTTTTTTTCTCATAGTAATTGCTACAAAATTTGCCAATGTTTGCCACTTGGGTATTTAAACTCAGCAAATGAAACATGAGACATGTTGTTGTTTCTTTAAGGCTAAAGGGGAAGAAAGAAAAATTGTTTTTTTTTTTGTCCCATAGAAGCTTGAATACTACAGCTTGAATACTACACTACAGGGCCAAGTACAAACTGTGAATGTTTCCTGTCATCTCTGTTAAGACGCTGGAGGCCCTGGAACAACTGGCTACGGCTCGGGGTTTGCACCTTGCATTTTAGGGATTAGTAGGTTTAACGTAGCGACGGTGTTAAGAAGACAGCGTTTCGATTTAATGCCTGCACGTTCTTTTTGCAGGACACCTGAAGGGTCATCTCTTCTTTGTGGTTCTTTAATAGTTACTAATCACCACCTGTTATTGTTTTTCTTCCAGATTTGTCTCTGTGCAGCAAAACACTTGTCAGAACCTAGACCAAATCAGTCTGTTGTGTCTCGGCGCATAGGTGTGCGACTCTGATTTGGTGTTTGAGCATATTTAAAAGTTCTCTTCTCTCTTTTGCCTCTCATGCCAGTCTCATATCCTTCTGGCAGCTGGGAGGAGACGTGCCACCAAGCTGGCACTAATTGGCTGTCCAGCTCATCACGTGAGAAATAAAGCATGCGCGAGCTTTGGCAGGGGATCCGTACAAGAAGAGGTCAAGGGTGACACCTCACCGAAAACCATAACCATAAATACTCCCGGTCATATTTCATCTAGAGGCACGCCGAAGCTGCGTGCGTTTTCACATCCCTGCTCTACGCTCTGATTCCTCAGACACATCAAGCTACTAAGCTTAGGGTTTTCGGATGAGAACCACCACAGCGATCGCCGTCAACGGATTCCTCTGAGCCGTGTCTGCAAATTAACCCTACGAGTTTAATCTACAAGGCTGCGTGACTCATCCTGCACAAGCTGCGGAGCACTAGAGTCAGCGATGAGGTTTTCACATCACGATATTTGAAGACGTTTCTGTGATACACAGAGCGAATCACCAGATTTAGGCTTCGCAAAACAGTCGTGCTGCATTTAAAAACAAAGAAAACAACAAAAAAAAAAACCCTGAAAAATGATACTTTTTATATAACATTTAAAAAACTAAATAATTTAATACCGAAAAGGATGGAAATGTTAACATTTTACAAATCTAAAGACTTTAACACCATAAAATAAGTCCATGAAAACACACCAAACATTTTTTAAACACCATATCAGTTGCTTCCAATCTGAATTTGTCAATAATCTGTAAAAATCAGAAACATTTTATAATTTAAAACATTACAAAATTATAACATCAACTCATCTGCTTAAACAAAGAAATAAATAATAGTAACATTTACAATTAAAAATATTTTTGACACAATACATTGCAATAAATTTGTTTCACGAATTAGTAAAACGAACAAACAAACAAATAAATAAATACATTTGTAGAAATAGTAACTTTACAATTGTACAGTCTGTACAAAATTATAACATCAGATCAGCAGCTTCCAATGTATTTGTAAAATGAATGAATGAATAAATAAACGGGGGGGGGGGGGGGGAGATGAACATTTTACCATTTTAAATATTTAAAACAAAATTATGACATCAGATCAGCAGCTTCTAATGCGCTTGTAAAATAAACAAATAAATAAATAAATCTGTAGAAATAGTTGCATTTTACAGTTATACAATCTAACAAAATTATAACATCAGATCAGCAGCTTCCAATGTGTCTGTAGAATAAATAAACAAAAAAACAAAACAAAATAAATAATCAGTAAAAAATATTAACATTAACAAATATAACAAAATTGTATAATCAAATCAGCAGCTTCCTATCTGTGTTCATAAAATGAATAATCTGTAAAAAAAAAGTAGTGACATTTTACCATTTGGTCAGGGGGGATGGGCAGTGCAGGAGGGGCAGGAAGGCCAGGGGGTGGGGGGGTTGGTCAGGGGGGTGGCGGTGTCTGTGTGTACTCAACCTGAAGGCAAATTTGTGTTTTACATGGACACTGTGTGTGTGTGTGTGTGTGTGTGTGTGTGTGTGTGTGTGTGTGTGTGTGTGTGTGTGTGTGTGTGTGTGTGTGTGTGTGTGTGTGTGTCTGAGCAGCTGTTTCCCAATAGGAAGCTGCTCTGTTCTCTGCATGAAGCCCTGCAGCTTAAAACGAGAGAGAGAGAGAGAGAGAGAGAGAGAGAGAGAGAGAGAGAGAGAGCTAAAATGGTCTAGAGAGATTGATGTGCTGGGCAACATGATGACATGCATCACACTCTTTTTCTGAAGGTCAGTTCAGAATTTTAGACACACTTGTGACAGATCAGATATGCTTCCACTTGAAATGTTGTAGCTCAGAAAGACGTGACAGCTGTTCTGCTATTATACACCATGTCTGTTTTTTTTTTGTTTTTTTTGCCTTGCGTGCATGAATGAGTGGTGTGTAAACTCCACTCACATCACACTAATCTTTATTTAAAATGGTAAGCTACAGTCGTGTGACGATTGTGCAAAGCGTCTGTACGATAACAAATACTCACAATAAACCCAGGCATGACCTTTATTCGCTGTCCCGCTATCTCGTGTCAGGTTTGTTACCCTCGTGTCACTCATGTCACTTGTAGTGTGTTGTCTCTTTTGGGCGTTCCAACGAATACGAGAGTAGCCAAAATGTAAATGTTTCTATAACCTAACTAGTTAAACACAAATTAATTAGCATACTGATCATCGATTACTGACGAAGCTTCGTTCGATCTCTGCTGCTTCCTTCCAAGCTTTATTTTTCTTCGTTGCTATTCACAGTATATGAAAGGATAAAATGATAGATACTACGTTTATATGTTTTTCTGTCATTTTTCCATGTCAGATCGTGAACGAGAACTAATTGCAGGTAGGAACTAAAATTGTGGAAAAACCTGGTACTACACACGGCATACAACTGGTCCGAGTCCATTTGGATTTGTTGCTTTCATATCATATCTGATTTGCATAGAATTGAGAAAATCAAATATTGTTTGTTGCGCTGCTGCTTTCATGTTCACTACTGTGTATGTACATAGAAATGTAGGGTGCATATATGGTTAGTGAATCGTGTTGTTATTATTACAGCCGACTCAGCTTCAGTGTGCGATTGTGCCCTGCGACGGTTTGGCACCCCGTCCAGGATGTCCCCTGACTTGTGCCCCGAGTTCCCTGGGATAGGCTACAGGCTCCCCCGCGACCCTGTGTAGGATAAATGGTATAGAAAATGGATGGATGGATATTTATAGCACTTTGTATTGTGACATATACAAGTACAGTGTAATTCTTTTCTTTGCGTATCTTAGCTTGTTAGTAATCTGGGGGCACAGGGTCAACCGTGATATCCTGGAGCAGAGAGGGTTAAGATCCTCACTCCAGGGCCTGACAGGTGGCAGCTTGGCTGTGTCAGGACTCGAACTAATGACCTTTTGATCAGTCTTAATCGCTGAGTGGCCACAGCCACATTAGGTGTCGTGCTCATAAAATCCAAATATCATGATACATGATATTTATATAACGGAAATGCAGTTTGTAGATCAGGCCTTTTCTGGACTTAAGGTTGTTTTCACACTTACGATTGGTGAACTCGGTAGCAGTCCAGAGTTTCGAAACCTGGTCCTCTTGAAAACCGTGATCCGGGGTTCTCTTCAACCGACCACATCAGGTGTGATGCAGAGTAACTTGATTGGTTTAACTTTTCACATTACTTATTGTTTCTACTTTTGTAATGCAGAGGAAAGTGTTGTTATGGTTCTTGAGATACAAAACCAGACATTTCTAGGACTGGAGCACTGTAATTCGTTCACTTTTGTGTTGCGACTGTCTTTTATATTAGATCGGCTGCACATTTCTTGCACCGTAAAAAAATGCCACGCATCCAAAAAGCGCTGGTTGAGTGTTGGTACCAGTGGTAAATAATATAAAACAGCAAACGGGTAATCCTCGTGCCTAAAAGTTTTGCAAACCTGAGTGCACAAAAGTGACGTATGGAATTGTGCAATCAAGCCACGGTTCGGACGGCATTCTTCTCCGTGAAAGCAAACCTGTGGTCACATAGAAGCCCTGCCCCCCGAACAAACCCAGACTCGGTCCTGGATGCAGACTTGTATATTCGGGCCAAGTGTGAAAAAGCCAAAAGCAGCAGTTCATACTGTGAAACAGCATGTGCTTCTGTACAAGGAGTCCTGCGGCAGTTACAGCATTTATCTGTCAGCTTTCCTACACTCAGTAAAGGGTTTTGGTTTCCGGTCATCTTTGAAACATTAGTTGCTTTGTACCCTCTGTATCATGTTCATTATACTGTGAGGTTTTAGGCAAGTAAAGTCCAGTACAGTGAACTTCACACCCTTCATGCTAAAAGATAGGAAAAGCACTATAATGGATAGTTGTACGGTGTGCATGGACATTTACATTTACAAGTCCTGTTACATCGGATGTAATGCTTAACCAATCAGTGGATATGGTGGAATTGGTTTCTATTTCATCTACTTCTTCTTTCACTTCTACTTAGACCATGATCTTGGAGTCTGCTGCTGATTCACCCATGTATCACCGCATTCTGGCATGACAGCTTGCTTCATTTAAAAAAAACAAAACAAAAACACAAAAAGCCTGATGTACAGCAGAGACAAGAAACATGGGAACAACCAACGTTAGTCAGCTTTGGATACAAGAGAGCTCAATTAAAAACATTGTAGATTCTGAGTTTAAATTCTGTCATTTCAGTGGATTTCTATAAAGCCTAACACGAGTGAAAAAAAAATTCGAAATGACACGCAGTAAGGTTTCTTGTGTTTTACAACTTTAAGGTGCCCAGGAAATCAAAATAGTTGTTTCAGAGCTTTTCGTACTGCTCCCTTAGTGTTACGGATACCAGTACTACAGCATATCTACTGTAAATCAAATTCCAAACATATAGAAAAATCTTGGAGGTATTCCTGGTTTAATTTGATACTTTGTCACTTCCTGGAATTCATTCTGTAGTAATTTTGTGTCCATCCAAATAAATGCTCTCTATTATAAATGCATTCTTGAGAATGTACAGCACTGTGCAAAAGTTTTAGGCACCCTATTTATTTTTTTTTTAATACAAACTTTGTTATAGATTTTTTCATTTCATGACTTCTACATGATCAAGTCGGTACAAAAAACATTTTAGATTCCCAAACATTAGTTTTCTAGCACAAACTTAAATGTTACAGAAAAATGTTTGTATGTCATTAAAGAAAGCAGCATATTATGTAAGAGACACTTTTCAGACAAAAAACACAATGAAGGCTGCTGGGTTTTGCTGCAAAAATAAGAAGTGAGTGTGAAAGTCAAAGTCTCCAGAAGAACTGTGTCTGGTTCTGCAAGATGCTCAATAAAACTTACCAGCTCATTTCCTTATGAAACTGCACACATTGTACAATGTTTATTTATTTATTTATTTTTTGTCACACAAAATATTGACTTTGATTCATTTACTACTGTTTACTGCTCTTTGCAGTATTTAAAAAAAAAAAATATTTAGAAATATTTAATTTCATTATTTTGAAGGCATCTTTGCTCTACTGCATTTCTTTGCATGCGCCTGAAACTTTTGCACAGTACTGTACTTCCTGTCCTGTCTTGCTCTATAGAATCAGCTCTTTAGCAGTACACATAGTCTGTCGGTGTGTTTTTGGCTGTGTGTCTTTCTGCACACCTTCCGTCCTACCTTTTCGGACCATCCATTGGTTAAGGAAAAAATGCTTGCCCTTTAATTCATTTGGAAGAAGGTGGAATTTGTGAAAGTTTGCGGTTACTTTTCAGAGGAGTGTTTTACTAACTTGGGGCTGTTCGTTGTCGGAATGTTGAAAATCGAAAGCGCAATTCCATCGCAGAGGCTTCTCCATCAGTAAGAGTCAGTAATATCATTTTATCTGCCACTCAGATGCATCAGATGCTTCCCGGTGACACCCCTGCGGCTCTCCGTCACCATCAGCGCTGCCGTTGGTCAACCTCGACTCGAACATGTACACCATAACTCCAGAAACACACGGCGTCTCATTGTCTAGGACAGAGGTTCTCAAAGTGGGGTCCGGGGACCCCCAGGGGTCTGTGAATAATAGCCAGGACTAATAACTCAAGTTATTATAGTTAGGGGTCCAAGCACCAGCTCAGATCTAGTATTCTCTATCTATGGAGAGCTCAGGAATAGAAAGATAAATGGCTCCAAAAAATATTATTTGACAAATTTAAATACTGTTCATTAAATAAATCTGTACTGAGGGGGGTTTTGCAGTTAAAGGGGTCTGTGTCTGCAAGAAGTTTGAGAATCCCTGCCCTAGGATATCGTCCTCTTTAAAGTCAACGGATGTGGGTGGAGGCGGCAGTGTGAAATCATCTCTAGTTGAAAAAAGGCTCTCACTAAACTCCTCTCTGTTCTCCATATTTAGCTGGATAGCTAAGCTACTGTCAAGTTTGTTTAGATTTGGTGGGTGTTTGGTGGTTCTCGAACGCAATTGGCTGTTGATTGATTCCAGCATTTCAACATGGCATCACTCTGACTTTTTTCGAAAGGAATCAAATCACGGCTGTCATGAGCCCTTTATGTTTAGGCAAGTAAAAAGCAAAGAACGGTTGGGGTTGGGGTTAGGGTTGTGAAACGTTGAGTTAATGGCAAAATTCCCCAGAGGAAGTGACACGCTTGTATCTATGGTTCTTTTTTGCTCTCCAACTGACTTACTGACTTATCTCTTTTCACCCTCTGATCCTTCCTCGTCGTTGTTGTGTGCGTGTCTCTGTGTGCTTGTATGTGTGCGTGTGTTTGGGTGTGAGAAAGAGAGAGATTCTGGGTTTGCTGGGTTTACCCTTTATCAGATGAGCCATGTTTGTTTTGTGTCAAACTCTTTTGCAAGTGACCTTGACTAAAATCCACTCTCTCATACATCATACACTCGTTCTCTCACTCTTTCTGTCCCGCGCTATCCATATCACATTTTATTTGATACTTCTCCCTCTCCACTCACAGTTTCACTCATCTATAAGATGGTGTCATTATAGAGGAAGTGTTGATCATATCTTACACTGTTGAAGTGCTCTAACATCACGCGCATTATCACATAGACGTACACACCAAGGTTTCCGTTAGCCGGTAAATAATGGTATTTGACCGGTTAAAAGCTCTGCATGATCGTCAAATTCAGATCCTGCCGGACACGGTGTCCGGTAAAAATATTAATTTAAAGGACATACAAATTTTGAAGCAAATAAGTACTTATAATTTTTAAAGTAAGTAGAATTTATTTGTGATGTCACACCCCACAATAGTGCTTAATGGCTTAATGGCTTAATGGCGCATATATAAGTAGACACTCAAGGCTTTAAGAATGTACTATCAAGAAAAGCTTTAGTTGGAGGGGGTCATGGTGGCTTAGTGGTTA
Organism: Cranoglanis bouderius; assembly: GCA_023630585.1. Lineage (NCBI taxonomy): Eukaryota > Metazoa > Chordata > Actinopteri > Siluriformes > Cranoglanididae > Cranoglanis > Cranoglanis bouderius. The sequence goes on from CM042554.1 coordinate 14,233,530, forward strand.
GCATGTTTGCCGGGGTTTAGGGTTTGATTCCCACCTCCGCCCTGTGTGCACGGAGTTTGCATGTTCTCCCTGTGCGTTGTGGGTTTCCTCCAGGTACTCCGGTTTCCTCCCCCAGTCCAACGACATGCATTGTAGGTTGATTGGCATCTCTAAATTGTCTTTTGTGTGTGTGTGATTGTGCCCTGCGTTGGGTTGGCACCCCGTCCAGAGTGTCCCCCGCCTTGTGCCCCGAGTTTCCTGGGATAGGCTACAGGCTCCCCGCAACCCAAGATAAGCAGTACAGAAAAAGGATGGATGGATGGATGGATGGAACAGCTCTGTACCAATGTTATTGTGGAGAGGTGGGAATTATTTGCCCAGCAGGGGGCTCACGCCCCTCCCCTTTCCCATAGCCCTGTTCACCAGTAGCTAAACACATTGTCACGATACTCTACACACAGAAACCCAACAGTGTCCTGACTAATTTTATAATAGACTTGCGGCAATAAAATAAATAATTTGTTTATACTGACTGAAAATGTCCGATAACGCCAGTGCACTACTAGAAAGAGTTAAGCACGCTGCCACTGGTGACTGCTACAGGTGTCGTTACATGCCGCTAGCCTCGAATTCATATAGCCACTGCTGTGGAATCGCTGTTTTCTAGCAAATCACAGCTACAGTGGTCGTGTTCTAAAAACAAGACAGGAATTAAAATGGTATTCATGCAGTTTGAAATACTACTTCACTCAATTCCAAAGTTCAAATTTCCTCGTTCTTTGTACTTAGTCACACTACTTGATGGTGTCATTCTTGTATAGCCCAAAACGTCGGTGTTTTCTCGCAGCAGTAGTAATTAACATATGACCGGAATTATACTCATTTCTCCAGTAAACTGAATCGTTCCTGGAATCGTAAGTGGAAACCCTGGTACATACATGTTATATTAGTGGCCTGAGTAATGTCACTGCTACTCACAACAACAAGTAGCTGATTGGAAAGTGTTTTTGTACTATTTCGTCCCTCTTTACCTATGGTAATGCAGTATTACTGTACTGCGGGCACTATATATAACAAAGCTATATTTTGTAATTTAATATAAAGGCAGGGAAGGGGAGCAGGAGCCAGAAAAGAATGGGGGAAGGGACGAGAGAACCCCCCCCCCCCCCCCCACCCACCACCACCATGCTTCACTGTTAATCCAAATTGCCTGTTAAAGTTTGGATTTAGTCTGTCTTTTGACGAAAATAAGTTACATAATGGGTATCTGTATATTTTAGTCACTTGTCTATTGTTAGTATTAGTCTAGATTTAGTTAACACAATCTGTATAAAGCTTGGGATTGTTTGAATGGCCTGCTTAACATAAATAATGTATATATTTTTTCCATTACAGAGAAAAACAGAACAGCGAAGGCACTTGACCATTTATCAGAATAAATATGAGCTGAAGTTTGTGGTTTTTTAGGTTTTATAACATGACTTTCAAGCAGTTGAATGGCAGAGTGCACTTGAAAGTGATGTCATGAAAGTTTGTGCTCATGCTATCTCTAGTTAGCATGCTAATCCTGTTGAATCATTGTTGGGTTAACTGAGCTGTGTGGACATGGGCAGGAATGGGGGATGGGCTGAAGGAGTGAATTTTTTCCCCAGAACTTGTTGTCTTGCTTTCATTCTTGCTTTAATGACAAAAATCACACTTTCTACACTTTTTACAAAGCAAATCGTAAAGGTGCATTAGGCAAGATGTGTCAACATGTGTCAAGATTAGTTCTCTAACACTTAAATAGGTGGAGTTGAATAAGATTTGATTCTTTGAATTTTTTTTTTACTTCATGAACACAAAGTTTCACCCCCCAGAACCTACAATGGTTCAATTAGAGTTACCATGCTAACTAGAGTTAACATTAGTAAAGAATGTCATGACATCACATTCAGGCGCACTCGGACATTCAGGTATAACACTATTAAGACCTGAAATTTGGCTCATACCGATTTCAGAGATCAAGAGCACATTTGCTGTCCTCTTTTTCTTTGTAATGAATATAAAACGTATGTACTTGTTATGTAAAGCAGGCCATTTAAACAATTCAATACTTTATTGCCATGTGAACACGTACATTTTCGCTTTTCTTGACCTGCCATGCATTGTTTTACCGCTGCTCTCACATATATACAGTGCTGTGAAAATGTATTTGCCCCATCCTGATTTCTTCTGTTTTTGTGTTTATTTCATACTAAATTGTTTCCGAAACTAAAACAAAATCTAAGATAAAACAAAGGCAACCCGAGTAAACACAAAATACAGTTTTTAAATGATAATGTTATTTATTCAAGCAAAAAAGTTATCCAATACCAACTGGGTCTGTGTGAAAATGTATTTGACCCCGTAGTTACTAATTCCCCAAATCTATGAAACTGCATTCATAATAGGGTTCAGCTGGACTACACACAACCAGGCCTGATTACTGCAAACCCTGTTCAATCAAATCAACATTTAAATAGAACTTTTTCAACAGCATGAAGTTGGTTAAAAGGTCTTACCCAGTAACACACTATACCAAAGTTGAAAGAAATTCCAGAAATGATGAGGAAGAAGGTGATTGAAATATATCAGTCTGGGAAGGGTTACAAAGCTATTTCAAAGGCTCTGGGACTCCAAAGAACCACAGTGAGAGCCATTATCTCCAAATGGAAAAACTCGGCACAGTAGTGAACCTTCCCAGAAGTGGCCGACCTTCCAAAATTCCTCCAAGAGTACAGTAACTACTCATCCAGGAAGTCACACGAGAGCCAAGGACAACATCAAAGGAACTACAGGCCTCTCTTGCATCAATAAAGGTCACTGTTCATGACTCCACTAGCAGAAAGACACTGGGTCAAAAATGGCATCCATGGAAGAGTGGTGAGGTGAAAACCTCTGCTAACCCAGAAGAACATTAAGGCTCATCTGTATTTTGCCAAAACACACCTTGATGATCCTCAAACCTTTTGGGAGAATGTTCTGTATACTGATGAGTTGAAAAGTGGAACTGTTTGGAAGACAGGGGTCCCGTTACATCTGGCATAAACCAAACACAGAATTCCACAAAAAGAACATCATACCTATGGTCAAGCATGGTGGTGGAAGTGTGATGGTGTGGGGATGCTTTGCTGCTTCAGGGCCTGGGCAACTTGCAATAATTGAGGGAAACATGAATTCTGCTCTCTACCAGAAAATCTTAAAGGAGGATGTCCAGTCTTCAGTCCATAAGTTGAAACTCAATTGCAACTGGATTCTGTAGCAAGACAATGATCCAAAGCATAGGAGTAAGTCCACCTCTGAATGGCTCAAAAAAGCAAAATTAAAGTTTTGGAGTGGCCTAGTCAAAGTCCTGACTTGAACCAATTGAGATGTTGTGGCAGGACCTTCAGGCAGTTCATGCTTGAAAACCCTCCAGTGTGGCTGAACAAAAGCAGTTCTGCAAAGAAGAGTGGGCCAAAATTCCACCACAGCGCTGTGAAAGACTGATCTCCAGTTATCTGAAGTGTCTGGTTGCAGTTATTGCTGCTAAAGGCACAAACAGATTTTAAGTTTAAGGGGGCAGTTAGTTTTTCACATGGGTGAAAGGTGTTGGTAGGTTTTTGCTTCAATAAAGAAATAAATAAATAAAAACTGTATTGAGTGTTTACTCAGGTTGCCTTTGTTTTATGTTGTATTTCGTTTGAAGATCTAAAACTATTTAGTATGAGATATACACAAAAGCAGAAGAAATCAGGACAAATACTTTTTCACAGCACTGGATACCCACTCCCTCTCTCCTTTCATCCTTGAATGATTCAACATACACTTGTATGAATCCAATTTCAATTTCCAGCCTCTTATGTTGATCATAACCGGAACATGTAAAGAACATGTAAGATACATGTAATGTGGCACTCAGTTGTGGCTGTGCACGTTTCTCCACCAGCAGCACACTCTGTTCTGAACATGTAAATAATGACAGTTCTCCTAACAGCACACCATATTTCCACAGCTTGATTTGTGCTCCTGAATTTGAGCTTTTTATGCTCTTGTGTTTTTAGATGAATAAGTAAAAAAAAAGAAAGAAAAAAAAGTCTTCACCGCATCTTTGTCTCCCGCAGCCTCTCTCTACACTTTAATGGATGTGCTTTGCTCAGTAAGCCACTAATAAGCTTGAGCAGGACAGAGCCACTTCTCTTCCTCGTGCTTTACAGCCTAATGATTTATACTACAGGAGAGAGAGAGAGAGAGAGAGAGAGAGAGAGAGAGAGAGAGAGAAATAAACTGCATAACAGACAGAAAGCAGCCAAGAGAGATTTACAAATTCATCTCAAGACAGAAGTGAAAAACAGATTTGCAATAGTAGCAACACACACACACACACACACACACACACGTCTGCTTACAGCTATAATTTTATTCGACATAAAACCGCTGAAATCAGCAGGAATGTAAATGCAGCACTGTGTTGTTTTTTTTTTTCTTTCTTTTTTTCCCCCAGCGTCATCACGCTGACCTCTTGGGTTAGCTGGTTCCCTCTTATCACTGAGACCAGGTCCCTGAACTCTGAACTCTGACCTCTTTCCCAATCACGTAAAATATGTCAGCGGATTAAGAAGAATTTTTTTCCAACATGCGACGGAGGGCTTTTGCGGTTTCTTGGTAACACGACAAGCGTAAATTCAAGAGTGAGGTTGGTGAGAGAACGACTGCTTATAGCTGTTACAACATAAACGATGAACTTGATTCATGGACGTTCCACAACATTAAACGTAACTATAAACGGATAAAAAGTACACTGCATCCTGCTTGAATTTAATAATTGGCAAATTGATGTGGTATAAGAGGAATAAGACATATTTTTCTAAATATGGTCAACTTTGGGGTGGTAACAACTCTGCTTCTTATCGGGTTGCATCACACCATCCTGTTGTTGGTTATTTTCCTATAACAGCACAACTCTCGAGTATTTTATCTCTTACATAGCAAAATAGATCCCAGAGCAATATGGTCTTTACAATGTTTACTTGTGTTATTTTTTTATTTATTTTTATTTATTTATTTATTTTTTGCGATATACCGTATGTCATTCAAGTGATGAATTTAAACATTTAAAAAAGCCTTTAAAAAACCGACCCGGTGACTTTTACTTCTTCTTTTAGTGTCAGCTTGGTTTAGAGAACATGCCCAGGATGGACTTGGTCAGTGGATAAAAAAATAAAAATAAGTATTCCATAAAAAGGCTTTCACAAGAACGAATGCTGTACTTCTTTCTTTAAATACAGAGAACGCAGCTACTAATCGAGTGCGTCACCTCCTGTTATTCTTATTAGGTACTTTCTCGTCTTGATTTAGTAGACCAAGAAAAATAAACATTAAAGCTGCGGTAACTGTTTTGCACAACAGTAGAAAAGAGGTTAAAGAGTGGACCGTGTGTTTAAATTTGCTCTTTGGAATCCCTTGATAGACTCAGACAATCCTAAGCCCAAGTCTCTCACACACACACAGATAGGCAGATTGTTTATCGCCAGCCCTATAGTGTTGTCTAGGTTATAATCCTCTAATCCCTGCTGGGAGTCTTCTCTCTTTTGGGGGTCATGGCATCTGTCTGGGATCTGTCTGACTCGACTAGATTGAACCTAGCAGCGATGATTATGATGATGTCAACATGTGTGCATGCTTTCTGATGATGCAGACCTTTTTTGTGATCTTGTAGATGTACCTGATCGTCCCTGAACAAACGTAAACAGTAAATTTTCATTTTTCATTTCAGACATTTTCACTTAGGGGTGTACTCACTTTTGTTGCCAGCAGTTTAGACATTAATGGCTGTGTGTTGAGTTATTTTGAGGGGACAGCAAATGTACACCGTTATACAAGCTGTACACTCACTACATTGTAGCAAAGTGTCATTTCTTCAGTGTTGTCCCATGAAAAGTTATAATAAAATATTTACACAAATGTGAGGGGTGTACTTACTTTTGTGAGATACTGTAACATAATAGCATAATAATGCGGTACACCGTTTCAAAGAGCAATGAACTTTTGAATAGTCTGAATCTTAAGAATATGCAGACATTGGAATTGGAATCTCAAAAAAAAAAAAAGTAATATTCTAAATAAATGAAACATAAATAAAATAAAGCCACACAACCAGAACAATAAATAAAATGGACTGCAATACAATATTGTGAATTCTTTATGCTTTAGTTATTCATTGTCCGTGTTTTAGCGCGTTGTTACGGGAAGAGTGCATTCACAACGCGACTCACCATTCTACCTCGTTCAAGTTCACTTGTGCATTCGCGCCATTTTGTGCAGAAGCAAGTTGTAACGTGTTCATGTTTATGTTGTGCATTGTTAATATCTTGCGTGTCATTTTTTTCAACAGTATGTTTTAATTAGAATCGGTGCTAGTGCTTGCTACACATCTTAAATTCGAGTTCACACCAGTTTTCACATTCGAATGCAATTGCATTTTTATCTCAAAGTTGACGAACATTCGAGGACAGAAGCAGCGCAAATGGCTAAAATGTAGGTGACATTCATTCTTATGTAAGGCAGTGGTAGCTCAGTGGTTAAGACATTGGGCTACTGGTCGTGAGTTCAAATCCCAGCACTGCCAAGCCGTCACTGTTGGGCCCTTGAGCAAGGCCCTTAACCCTCAATTGCTCAGATGTATAAAGCGTCTGCCAAATGCCATAAATGTAAATGTAAACACAATGCACAATATCGAGGTCAGCAGAAATGATTGAGAATGTAATTATAGTGACAGGCCGAGGTGTATATGTATATGTATATACAAATGCATACGTATTAAAGGTACAAAAGATAATGTTTACCACCCGACAGTTTAGAATGATGGAAATGTAAACAAACATTTTGTTATGTGTGCAGGACACGTGGAGAAAATGCTCCATACAGAAAGTACCCTGAGCTCTGCACCACTGTATCACCACCAATTAATTAATTAATTAATTTAAAAAATAGGACACATCAGACTTGTGTAAAGTGGACATTACACTTCCTGCAGATGGGCCAAATCAGGGTTGAATCAAATGGACCGAAGAGTGAATTAAGTGCCCTTTCTCTCCTTTCCTCTCAACTCTTCTCCTCTCTTTGGTGCTGTTGGTTCCAACAGTGTGTATTTCAAACTGACATGTAGGCACAGAGTGTGTTTAATTAGCACTGAAGTCAAGGAATTATGAGCAGCGACGGAAAACGTCAGACTGATGTATGAGTAATGGCATATCCAGCCAAGCAATCTCAAATGCGCTACTTCACGGCAAATTAACAACTAACGTAACGAGGGAAGAGATAAGGTTGTTTCAGAGAGCTTTCTGAAAAAGCTGGTAGCTTCAAGTAACAGGCTAGAAATGTTATTGCATATTCTCTCTCTCTCTCTCTCTCTCTCTCTCTCTCTCTCTCTCTCTCTCTCTCTCTCTCTCGTTTCTTTTCTCTCCCTCTCCAGTTGCTGTAAACAACTCACCAGTGCAAGTGCTGCGTCATGCACCAGCTGCCAAAGTACTCTATAAAAAAAGTGGCAGGTTGATCCATCTCGGAGCTTTTCATTGTTTTAACACGTCAGAAATCCTCATGGTTTCAGAAAATTTTAATAGAAGCTGCATATGTGATACTAAAGATTTGAAATCCCTTATAGATCCTGTGTATCGCTTAGTTTTCCCAAAACTGCAAAATCCTATTAGTTGTCTAGCATTGAATTCTTTTTATTATTATTATTATTATTATTATTATTATTATTATTATTATTATTATTATTATTATTATTTTACCAGGATAGACTTTGTTTATGTCCGTTCTTTTAGAAACAGTTTGCAAGCACAACATGCACTTTAATCTCTCGTGTGGATTAAAGGTGCAGTCAGCGATTTTGCTGAAAGTTAGCTGAAGTTTTGAAACACAAAATTCCTTTAGTATTTGCTCCATAGCCACACCCCCAAACGTTCGTCTTAGGCTAGAACACCTGAATCTGATCGGGATAGATTAGTAAATCTTGAAACTAAGCCAAATCTATTTCAGATTCTGTAACTTTACATTCATTGGCTCGTGTTCTGTGTATCATGTTTGTGCGACAGCATAATGGCCTAATTATTCACTTCAAATCTGTGTTTCTGATTGACAGGCAAGTAGAGACGCCTCTTTGTTTGGACTGGTTGGACGTTAGTGGTCAAATGAATGTTTTTTTCCTCTTGTTTACAAAAAGTGTTGTCACTTATGAATCACCTTTAAAAGAAGCGTCTGACATAAAAATCAAGCCAGGGAACGAATAAAGTCATAGGAAGAGGTGTTACTGCTAACTCAACCTCCATCTCATCTATCTCATTTTTCTCAAGTTTGATTTACACATCTGCATCTACATCTGTTAGGCTATGTTGTGACGTTAAGGCACGCGAAAAGGAGGAGAATGAAATGCAGTAGAAAACATGAATGATTTACACAGTGAGGGATCTCATGCCAGCATCAAGCTGGAAAACATTTAATGACTAATGTGCTCACTCACGCACTCTCTCACTCACCTCGAGCATTTTGTCATTGCTGCAAAATAATACGGGCCACCGGTGATCGCAAATGCCTGCCGTGTGCATTGTTGCATACATTCGCCAGTGCATCTGTGTGTGCATAAGATATGTTGCTATTAAAAATGTATACGCCTCTGTCTGGAACCTTAAACTGTACCAGTCAGAGGGTTGGTGTGAGTGCGTGAAGTTTAGAAGTGGAGCGATCAGATCCAGGGAGCAGTGAGCTTTACCCTGTGAGAGCAGAGAGAATGATGCTAAAGTCGTTAAAGTGAACTGCAGTCTTGTGCTTGCTCTTATATTTTCATTACACACTGACCTCCAGAGTTATTGATGAAAAAGGTATATATATATATATATATATATATATATATATATATATATATATATATATATATATATATATAAAAATAACATAATAAGTGATAAGTAGTCTTGTATGATATAAAAAATTAATCATCAATGCCCCGATATTACACTGCCACTATATCCTGTGATTACAGTATATAGCATTAGCGAACCTGCCAAGCATTTTGTGTAAGACCCCCATAATGTAACAGTAGTACACTAGTACATGTTATCCGTACAGGATTTCATGGATTTTTTTTTTTTTGTGTGTGTGTGATTGTTGCGGCCAAAAATGCTTGATTTTGCTGCGTCTTTTTTCAGAATTTGCACTGCACGTTGAACTTGCACAAAATTATTTTGCACGGTCATGTTTGTTGGTAAACGAGACATTTTAGCTGTACTCATGTTCAACGCACGTAAATCGAGGAGGGCTTTGGCTGAATGCGCGATGTGCTGACGTCACATGACGCGTCTTGGCCCAAATCTGCGGAAAAACTCCCCCCAAATATGAATATCATGACACCGCTTGGAAGCCCTGCCCCCTTCCTCCATCTCGCAAGGGCTATCTGCCCTCTACTGCATAAACGAGCTCACAGATGCCAACGATTGTTGAGTGTTGCTGTGGTTGATAATGGAGACAGAGTATGCCATCGGTTTTGGTCGTGGCATCATTGGGATTCGAACTTGCGATCACGCAATGATGAGGTTTATCTGTTTTGCCACTTAAGAGCCCTGAGTGATTTTTTATTTTTATTTTTTAACAAAGATAAATAGTTTCTCCTATTGTTTGAGTGGAAATGTTTGTGTAATGTTTATTTTATACAATTGTTTGTGCTCACTTTCATCAATGTCGCTGATAATTCTGGAGTTTCGAGTAAATGGGCTTGGGTTATTTTGAAAAAATGCTGCAGTGTTCCTTTAACTTGTGTAGCAGATGGTCAGAGCAACTCGATGCATCAGGTCTGTTTTATACAATTACAGTGACCTTCCCTAGTGATCTTCCCATTCATTTTTCATTGGTTTTAAAATATTAGAATTTTTTTTCTGTCTAGTAATGTAATGGACTGTCTATTAATGCTTGTCTATAGCTTGAGGTCACATGGGAGGGAAGCTTTTAGTCCTTTAGCTTCTAAGAGCCTCTCTCTTACCATGAGAGCGTCTCTCTCTCTCTCTCTCTCTCTCTCTCTCTCTCTCTCTCTCTCCTCCTAAAATATTATAGTTATAATATTTGAATCTTTCACTCAGTCTCCTCTTAGTGTGCATAAGTATTTCACCATGAGTAGCTACGACTCTTCTACCGACGTGCAAATGATTAAAAGAAGCTTATTTGTGTTGCGTTTTTAAATGGAGGGAGGGGTGATGGAGGAAATAGTCTACTTCTGTGTGCACACTCACAGGCCAAGGACCTTTCGGTTTTTAGGCAGCCTGTGTTTTTATCTTGGACCCAAAAGATGGCCATTCGACAGTGAAGCAGAGTAGTGAGCAAGGACGAACTCCATCATCTCGGAATGGATAAATTTGTTGTCATTGCATATGTAAATGAAGTGTTAATACAACACCGGCTTGCGTTTTACTTATTAGGGCTCTGTCTCAGGCTCTCACACCACCATGGATAACATCACACGGACAACATCACACGTCAAATCGTGAAAAGAATTCCAATAACAACACTGTCTAAAGAATCAATATATCTGAGCTTGCATCATCACGAGCCAGCATGGCATCTTTGATAGCGAAAATCAAAGATCAGCAGGAAGGTGAGTCTTTGGTATAAACTATTTTTGGCAAGTACATTATCCTACACCAAGCGTCATAGGATATTACACATTCAAATTCAAATGAAGATGTAAATAAGGTGAAAATATTTATTCATTTATTAATCTTCAGTAACCGCTTTATCTTGGTCAGAGTCAGTGGATCCAGAGCCTATACTGGGAACCCTGAGGGATGAGATGGGAATCTAGTGGGTTTGGAAAGTATTCAGACCCCTTCAGGACCCCTCTGTATTTGGCTGCATTAATCCTTCCCTCAATTCTGACCAGTCTCCCTGTTCCTGTTGCCGAGAAGCACCCCCATTGCGTGATGCTGCTACCACTATGTTTCACTATACGGGTGGCATTAGCCAGTTGATGGGCAGTATTATGGCAGAGTGGCTGTTTACTAGATGTAGTGCTTTCAGTTCTGGCCAGTCTGGCCAGAATTTTTTTCCATCATGCTCTCAATCATGTCCTTTAAGTGCCAACCACATTCCTTTTACTCAGGAGTATCTTCTGTCCAGCCACTCTACCATAAAGGCATTTTCCATTTCATCTCTGCTCCTGGGAACATTCAGAGTTTTAGAACTGGTTTTATACCCTTGCCCAGATCTACTGTATGTCCCAACGCAATTTGATCGAGGATGTTTATGGAGCTCCTTGGACTTCATGGCTTGGTTTTTGGTCTGACATGCACTGTGAATTGTGGCACCTCATCCACACAGATGTATGCCTTTATAAATCGTAGCCAGTCAGTTGAGTGTGCCCCAGGTGGACTCCAGACTAGGTCTAGATATATTTCAAGATAATCAAAACAAACAGGATGCACCTGAGCTCACCTTGGTGTGCCTTAGCCAAGGATCAAAATACTTATTATGGTGTGTAGATTAATGGGCAGGAAAGTCACTTGAATCCCCTTTAAATTAAATCTACACACTAAAGTTAGCAAAACATTGAAGGGGTCTGAGTACTTTCTGGACCCACTCTGAATAGGACTCCAGACAGACAGTAATCCGAGCTCAGGACTGAACCGAAGACCCTGGATCTGTGAGGCTGCAACGCTGCCCGCTGTATGAAAATTTAAATAGCTCTAATATATACTGGTGATGAGAAAAATCCAAATAATAAATGTCAGTACTAACGTTTTATCTGCTTACTGCTGCACCACTGAACTCTCTGCTTTTAACTGAAAAGACATCAGATGTTTTCAATATGTTTGAGACATGTCCGTTAATTCATAGGTTGTCACAAGGTGCAGTTACTTTGAGAGATGTATCAGTTACCTTGGAGAAGCCTAGTTTTTGACAGTATATACATTTTCATGTGTGGTGTATGTTTGGGTTTGTGCGTTGCATGCGATGCTCTTGCTGTGCATGTGATATGCGTATGATATGTGAGCTGATGGTGTTGGGCTGAATGAGGAATGGTAATGTAGACTCAGCAGCTACATAAGCCCTGGCACATCACAAACCACCAAAGGCCATAGTTCATGGCCGTGGAAAGCTGCAAGGTGGTATGAGGCCCATTACCAGTGAGTGGTGAAAGAGATAAAAAAAAAAAAAAAACTTGCTGACTAGATTTTGTGAGGTTGAAGATTGGAAAAACATCACCTGGTCTTTGTCCAATCTTTACCTATCCCGTTTTGGTGAACCTGTGCACACCGTAGCCTCAGATTCCTGTTCTTGGCTGACACCAGCGGAAAATGTTGTGCACTCTGAGATGCTTTTCTGCTCACCACGGTTGTAAAGAGTGCTTATTTGAGTTACCCTAACCTTCTTGTCAGCTCGAACTAGTCTGACCATTCTCCTCTGACCTCTCCCATCACCAAGGCGTTTCTGCTCACAGCCCACGCTTACGGGATGTTTTTTGTTTGTCGCACCATTCTGTGTAAACTCTAGACACTGCTGTGTGTGAAAATCCCAGGAGATCAGCAGTTTCTGAAATACTCAAACTGGCACCAAAAACCATGCCACAGTCAAAGAGATCACATTTTTTCATTCTGATGTTTGATGCGAACATTAACTGAAGCTCTTGAGTTTATTCATTGTGTTGCTTGCTGATGATTAGCTGATCTGGATAATTCTATGAATGAGCCGGTGTACAGGTGTTCCTATTAAAGTGGTCAGTAGGTGTAGATGTTTATGACTTACCTGTTATTTTGTGCATATAGACATCTGTATTTTCTAATAACTGATGCTAAGCATTATTAAAAGCGATTTTTAAGCTAGCTTTGGAGGCAGAGTAAATGTATGAAAAGTCACTGAACTATTTTTTTGAGTACCGTGTGACGTTGCGTTGTGCTCGATGTAATGTACAAAGTTATGCTCTCTGTTGTTGTTGTTGTTTTTTTTTTTTTTTTTACTTCGTTCAGTTTTTTTTCTCTTCTCACACTGCATTCTGTGTGGATTATATGTTTACCTCGTAAGTTAAAAAAAAAAAAAAAAAGCCTTAAAATGGTCTAACCTTCACCCTAGTTTTGACCAGAAGAAAATTCTGTTTTCTCTTGTTTTTTTTTTTCATCAGATTTGGCAGATCAGCGTGTGTTCACTTAAACGCTCAAGGCCTCGAAACCTACACTGCATTACAAGATACAAGATGTTATTGTAGCAGCACAAATTATCAGTCACACTTCCAACATGGGCTGAATCTGGCACCTTTACAAGGCTTTCAGACAGTTGCGCCTTTCAGACAGGCTGAATCTGATCAGACTGGATGAATTGTACCGTCTAGCTAACTGAGCAGATGAGAGTCATAGGTTTAAAGATGATATTTAGAAATGACTTTTCTTTTTAATATTTGAATTTTTTGGGGGTTGAGTTTCGTTGTCTGCTTTGCTTTTATGTTGAGATGATTTGTAGTGGTTTAGTAAGTGAATATGGCTGAGTGGCACCACTGGCACTTGAACCATGTACTGCATTAATGTGCTGTGGCGTGAGCAGAACCAGCACCATCAGCTTCATGTCTGCATGTCTCTTTTTAACTCTTAACTGGACTAATTGTGGACAGCAAGCTGGTTCAGAGGCTGTGTAGAGGCAAGAAAAAGTCACAACAAAAATAATTAAGACTTAGTATGTTATAAAGGGAGGAATGCATCTTTAACTTCTCTAGTAATAGATACTCAATAAATACATTAATAATCATTTTTACTGTTGGTTAAAAAATAAGTAAGTATCTCTGTTTGACGAATATGACTCGTCTTTGGTTTTAGAAAATATATTTATGCATATTTTAACTTGCTTTTCTCTCCCCCCCACCGGGCTTTATTATTAATAATCAACTATCTGCTCAACAATTAACTCACTCTCAGAATAAACTTTCACAGTAATATCAGTAGCTTTTACTCGGCTTTTAGGTGGCTTGTTACTTAATTACATTCGGTTTCTATTTATATCTCTGCTCATGAATACACAGCTACAATAATTTAACCCCGGTTAGGTGTGGGTGATTTGGCAGGTTTGCTCCATTCATGTTTCTTTGGATGACCTGGAACGCCCAGCCCCATATCATGATGCTTCCACCACCATACTTCACCGTGGAATCTCTGTGAACTGTAGTTCATTGCTTATTGTTTACTGTCTAACTGTTAATGTTTTCGGGTCGTGCTGCAACTCATTTCGAGTGAATATTGGCTTCTCCCTTACCTTCCTTGTCATTAACTCATTGTGAAACGTTTAAGGTTTGTGGCTCTGTAGCTCTTCCATCCGAATGTTCTCGAATAATGTTGTCCTTGAGAACTTTAGCAAGGTCCTTCGGTGTCACCATGGTCACTACTTGTTGTGTGAAATCTTCCCAACCAACGGCAACGTCTTTTATGACACCACGTGCAATTTGTACAAGATACATATCTGATGCTGCGTCCTAATCCGCCTGCTTATACTATGCATTAAAAGTGTGTATTTCTTTTTGTGTAGAAAAAGCACATACATTTCAGCGTGTAGCAAAAGAGTATGCAAACAACAGGGACAAACTAACATGTCGTAACGGAAGAGAACGTCGTTGCCTAGTTACGCACACTCACTGTAAACAAACTCCTCGTTGCATTTCAGCTTTTCCTCATTCATTATTCCTTATATCATTTATACTGTACAATTGAATTTACTATTCCCTTGATTTATTTTACCGCATTATATTTACACCTCTCTAAAACGCGTCCTGCCTTAATGCTGAGAGACGCAGCTCATCGTCGCAGAGCCACCAGACGCAGGTCCGCCATGTTCCCGGGTTGAATTCGTCTAAGCAAAACTCCTCCTCCCTCGCGCAAGGAGTTGTGGGCAATATTAGCTGAAAAAGTGTCCAGAGAGCCACACTTCAGAAATCTACTGGAAATAGTAGACCATCCGGGTACCTTTGGGATGCTAATTTTAACATACTACGATTTGGGATGCGCTAATTCTAATCTCGGATACTATTTAGGACGGACAGTAGGCAAATTTGGATGCAGCATTTGCTTATGAAAACATACTTTTTTTTTTGTTTATGTTTATAAGTACATTATTATATTTTGCCAGCAAAACAATAGTTACATTTCTGCTTTCATTTAACATTTACACTAAAAACAAGAGAATATATCTTTACATCAGGTACAAGTTACTGTGAGTAACAGTAGATTTGGAGTTATAGCGTAATGATGACATCTTAGAAAAATGTATAGTATAAGGCACGAACAACACCGTCACAATTATGAGATGTGTTTTTCCTTCATTGGTCTGTGCCGTTGGTAAAGTGTGTGTGACAGTAAGTGAGCTTCGCCTGATTCACTGCATGTATCTACAGAGTTTAGGACAGACATTAGGACTGTATCCTTCATTAGTGTTAATCAGGCTTTTACTCCATCAGGCCTGCTTTCCCTCTGTGCCACAGCCTCCGAAGCCCTCATTAACACACCGGTGTGTGTTAGCGAGCAAACAGCCTCGTTAGTCTCATTAGACTATGCAGGAGTGGTGCCGTGTGTGTGTGTGTGTGTGTGTGTGTGTTTGTTTGCGATTCCTTCTTCGTGCCCTTCCAACCCCCAAAAATTTAGCAAAAGGTCATGACCTCAGGCGGTATGTGTATTGTGTGGTGTGTGTGTGTGTAGAGTGCGAGCGTGTAATTCTGGTGTTTCCAGGTAAAGCCACCAGTTTGCTGTTGATATGTAAACACCACCACACAGGAATAATAGTGCGAGGTTGCAAGTGGATTCACACCATTTATTTTCACTGCGCCTGCCTCCCGCGTGGGCTAAAAACACTTTCATTTTCTCAGGTGGATGAAAGAAAGACCAAGGTATGAGTCATTTTAATTAAACGCACCGCTACTAATCACTTGGATTTCACGGCATGTTTTCTCTTATAGCTGTATAGTTGCACTTTTACTAAGTTTATGGAAAATTGCTGTAATTATTAGCCACAATCTGGTAACTGCCTATAGAATCAGATGGTTGATGATTAGGGCTTGAATGAGTCATTATGTGTCAAATACGAAACTTTTTTTTTTTTTTTTGCATCTGAAGATTAACAGAATGCAATAATTTTCACAAAAGATAATTAATATGCAAAAATATAATATAATACCGTTGCAGTCTTATCTCTCTGTTGTGATGTATATGGGACAAATTACAGTTACAATTCAACATAAACATTAAAGAAATCAAATTACAAATCTTGTCTCTTGCATATATTTTGTTATTTATTATTATTATTATTATTATTATTATTATTATTGTTATTATTATAGAATACGAATGCTGATAATATGTTCTAAAGAAATACAACTACAGATATGATTAGGAGGCGCATTATTCACTTTGGCTACTTTATTAGGAACACCTATACCTCACTTATCCAATCAGCCAATCATGTGGCAGCAGTACAGAGCATGACATTATACAGATACAGGTCAAGAGCTTCAGTTAATGTTCACATCAAACATCACAATGGGGAAAAAGTGATCTCACTGACTTCTTGGTGCCAGACAGGTTGGATTGAGTATTTCAGAAAGTGCTGACTTTTCGGGGCAGAGACGGCTTGTTGATGAGAGAGGTCAGAGACTGATTCAAGCATACAGGAAGGCTACTGTAACTCAAATAACCACTCTTTACAACCATGGTGAGCAGAAAAGCATCTCAGAACGCACAACATGTCGAATGTTCGGATGGTTTGGCTACAGCAGTGGAAAGCTACAGTCTTGTGAGCCAAGAACTGGAGCCTGAGGCTACAGAAGACACCAAAACTGGATAGTTGAAGACTGTAAAAACATCGCCTGGTCGGCTTTTCTCAATATTCAACTGTCCAGTTCCGGTTTTTGGCACACAGGAGTGGAGCCCGATGTATTAGTGTTCCTATGAAAGTGTATGATTAGTGTGTTGTTCAGAGTCCAGCTGTCTGAGTGAATCACACACATACCCTCTGGTGTTGTTCAATGGGCCAATCATACCTCATAAATAATTCATTCTTTTTGTGTTTTGCCAACACACCTATATTTTTCATCACCATCCTTTGCTAAATGAGGGTAGTTATTCCAAGGTTCCTTTGTTCCTTTGTTGATTTCCATAGAGACAAAACATGATGTGGGCTACCGTAGTCGTTCTGCATTCATTTCTGAAATTCTGATATGGTGTTCAACACACCACAGGCAATTGCATTATAAGATATAAGAGGCAAATTAACAAACAGACTTTGCGCTCAGGTCTCCATCGGTGGACTGTTCATGATTTCAGCAAAATAGACTTCATGTTGAGACTGTGTTGAATCTCCTGACTACACAGTTGCACTTTATATCATGTATCATACAGTTATAGAAGGGATTTACTTATAATTACACTATCTGGTGTTACCCAGATGAGGATGGGTTCCCTTTTGAGTCTGGTTCCTCTCAAGGTTTCTTCCTCATGTCGTCTCAGGGAGTTTTTCCTTGCCACCGTCGCCACTGGCTTGCTCATTAGGGATAAATTTATCGATTTCAAATTTAGATTCAAAATTTACGTATCTCTGTAAAGCTGCTTTGTGACGATGTCTATTGTTAAAAACGCTATACAAATAAAACTGAATTGAATTGAATTGAGTTTAGGTCATTTTCACACGTTCCGTACTCGGTATGATTGGTGAAGCGTGAATGCTGTGTTCAAGCCCAGGATCGGTCCAGAGATCAGATCCCTGGTCCTCTTGAAAAGGGTGGTTTGGGGTTCACGTCATCCAAACCACGATGTCAGGTGCAGAAGATATCCTCGCTCAGGGCCGCGCCGCGGGTAACGTGGTTGGTTCAACACGTCACGTTGCTTCCTATTTCTCCTTTTTGCGATGTGCTGGAAAGGGTTGTGATGGTTACTGATATATGAAACCAGACTTGCATAGAACTGTAATTAGTTCACTTTTGTGGTGTACGCACTTGGACTGAGAGCACAGTGAGAAAATGCATGTCTAGAGATCAGTTCTTCATTTGCAAATATTCCAGGCATCCAGAAAGAGGTTTTCTTCACTGCTTGAGTGTTTAAGTGTCGGTAAACAGACACGCAGTTGAGCCACAGTTCGGAAAGAATTCTTCTATCTGGAATGCAAATCTACGATTATGAGCCCCGCCCACCCAACAATCCCAGAATCGGTACTGAGCCCAGACTTGAGTATTGTAAAAACGGCCTAAGTTCCAATATGAAAATGCACACCATGCAACACTGGTTTACCAGCGGAAAGGGGTAAGTCATGTAGGGTTGGATTTTCAGTTTCCATATTTGTAGAATTCACAAAATCTAGATTTGTTGATGAGGGTAAAAGTTTAAGCGCTCCTATTACTATATAGAAGAAATATATTTCCTGTGGTTTTAACAGTTATTTAAACGTGACTCATTCTGTCATGTAGCGAGAGCGCTTTAAGAAATCTGTTATTGTGTCGCATTTTAGAAAACACCCACTGTACCCACTGTTTGATTCTTTATTCTTATTCTCGAGTTACCTCCAGAGACCTTACAAAGACTGCACGTATTTATGTCACGCTGTCTCTCTTGAAGCGTCTCGCAGGGCACTCGACCTTCTGGGCCTCGATCGATATGCCCATTGAAACATGGTTTTGGAAAACATTAACATCAACAGTCGGATTAAATCCTGACTGACAGCCTGAGTGTGCTTCTGAGTCATGACGCTTGTGTTTTCTTGTTTCACATGCTGCACAAGTCATATGGAAGGAAAAAATGAATTGTGTGATCACGCTCATTATTTCAGGGGCAGGAGGAACCTGTAGTGGAAAGCGCACTCGGCCACGTCTTATTCAGCTAAATGCCACACTGGGTGGGCTGGAACTGATCACTCGCCCATCTGCTTCATTCTTCCAGGAAACGGTCGTACAGGAGTAATCTGATTGAAATTATGGGGTGGGCTACATGGGCATGTGTAACAATACTTTAAGACCTTTATGTGATAAAAAAAAGATATTTAGTTATATTTATACTAACCAAGTGCCTGCAAAACAGAAGTGACATTTATTTCTTTATTTATTTTAATTTATATGAATGCCTAAAGCATTACAATTCATTACAACTCATATAAATCTAGATTATTATTCCACAGTGTTGTTGAACTCTTTAATCCGATCGGTTTAATATTGTTTACTGTTTATATGACAATTTCTATAGTAACAAATTACACAGGGTCTTTTACATGATCTAAGACTAATAATAAACAGATTAAAACGTGTACTTCATTATAGTTGTTATGGTCAACGTTTCTATATGGAGATGTTTATTTGATATTTTTGGAAGGAGTCTCCAGTGTCAGCACTTTGTATGTTTTCCGCCACGGAAGAGACTTCAAGATTGTGATTTCTAGCTTCTTGGTACCATAACAAGTTGCGTTTTTTTTTTTTTTTCTTTCTCTTATTCAAGAACGAGAGAAAAAGAAAGGATGGTGAGGGAAGGACTGTTTATAGCTGTTATAACGCAAGTGGCAACCAGAACCAATGCTAAAAAAGTATTAGTTGTTGTTCTGTCATAAATTCATTGGAAATGCAAGAGAAATAAATCCCTTTACAGCACTTTGCGGCATGATGTTATAGGGAAATAGTCGTTGATTAGTTTCTTATATTAGCACACCCTGTTGTGCTTAATTCCTTAGCAATTAGTGAGTAACAATGAAGTTGTTACTCAGTCTCAGTATCAGACATTGTGACAATATTATCAACATTATATCTTTCAGCCCTAATGGAAATACTCTCTCTCTCTCTCTCTCTCTCTCTCTCTCTCTCTTTCTCTCTCTCTCTCTCTCTCTCTCTCTCTCACACACCCTCTCTGTGTCTCTCGTTCATAAGTTATACCTGTACCTATTCATATAACAGTCAAGTCCATTGTGTATGTGCGTATGTCAGACACACACACACACACACACACAGACAGACAGATGATGCTTCAAAGCATTTTGTGATGCAGACAGTCTAGAGTGGCCACGTTCAAATTCAGTTACGGTCACAAAATTGAGAAATATGAGGAGATCTTCCTCCTTTGAAGGGGTTATCAGATCGTTTGAAGGGGTTTTCAGATCGCTTGCATTATCAGATCAGACACACAGCTGCAGCACCTTTGCTCTTTACGTGTTCACTGCACACGAACATTTTGCTCCTAATAATTTCCAACGGAGAGTAGCACGAAAATAAGGGCAAAAATTGTTGGAAAGCGAGCGTACAACACGAACGAAACATTTCTATTACCCCCTTCTTTCTCTGATGCGTTTTGTTTGTTTGTTGTGATCGCTGGATGCATGTCATTGGATGCTGCTGTAAATAGACAACCAAAAAAAAAAAAAAAAAGGAAATATTTTAAGTCTGTCATACTTCACAAAAACTCAGAACGCCTTAGAACAAAGGCTACAAGAGTAGCCAACTTAAATGATCATTTTCTTTTCTTTTTTTTTTTTTTAATCCAAGATTTCGTGATTGACAGGCTCAAAGTGAGCAGAGGGAGATATTCACAGCGGACATTTAGCGTAAAGAGCTAGGATAACGGGATTATAGGATCTTTATCAAGACCTACACAGAAACACACACATACACATCCATCTGCTCACTCTTTGATCTGTTCAGCGCTGTTGCTTTCATGACCATATGAGTCACGGTTTTATACAGAATCCAATATCACAAAGTCTAGGAGCTACAGCTTGGAGACAAGCTTTTCCGTCACGGTGCCTTGTTTTCTGTAGTTGAGCACGTGTTTTTTTTTTTTAAAAAAAAAAAAGCTATGTTCTTTGTGGAATTGGTTTATTTGGAGGAAATGGTGTTTGTGGGTTAACAAAGTTCTGTGTCATATCTCTTCGGTGTTGGAGTGTGTACTTTAGAGAAGTGCATGTTTGTGTGCTCTGGCAACCTCGCCAGATGGTGCTGGGGGTGTGAGGGCACCCACTCCCAGAGGAGAGGTGTGTGTGTGTGTGTGTGTGTGTGTGTGAGAAAGGAGAGGAGGGGTTTTAGAAAGGCATGTAGGCTCATTTAGGTCAGAGTACAGCACGTTGTCAAATTCAGCATAGGCAGGCTGATTGGCAGAAGTGTGTGTGTGTGTGTGTGTGTGTGTGTGTGTGTTAGATTATTTTATGTTTTATATACAAAATGGATTGGAATATCTGACAGTTTTGGCCTTGTTGGTACATTTATCATGAGGAAAAGCTCACTTTTGTTTTAAAAACCAAAAAAAAAAAAAAGAAAGTTTCCTTTTGGTTGCTAAGGTTAAGGTAGGGGTTACATTTAGTTGTAGCATAGCATAACCCTATTAACAATTACATATATCAATGGAAGGTCCTCAAAAGGATAGTGAGACCTATATGTGTTTGTGTGTTTGCGTATATGAATATCTCAGCACAAACCATCTTTAATTGTTTGCTCCGATTAAAGGCGGCAAGTCACATCAGATAACTGGTAAAGGTTCATGACATCTGATAATTACTTTACATTTGCTCTCCTGCCTGCCTGCCCTTTCATCTGGTAACCACATCAGCTCAGTGAAGCGTTCCAGAGCTTTATCCAGCACTCATTCACGTGGAAGTAGTACACACACCGTGATAATTACCAGTCATGACCGCTCACAGTGCACTGTCTGTGTTCCTCTGAGTTTACTCAGCCATGTGTGTGGCTTCTGTAACTCACCCATGTGTGTAACATCCATGAACAAATACTCCTAGCAGGGTTTTTTTTTTTTTTCTAAGCATATTTGATTCAATGACTTAAAGGACAACGTTTGTTCAGTGGCATCCAAGATTTATTTTGTAATGAAATTCTGAGATGACTTGTTTAGTGTAAACGTCTTTCATGGGCATGTTGGTCGGTTTTCACCATGGTTAACGTTTTCATACACGACCCACAATGCCATTTGACTACCTGCTGATAAAGGCGCCACTGGGAACATCGACTCATCTCGATTTAAAGAGAGCGATTGCAGCGGCGCTTTAGTCCTTTCGTATGTCCAGCTCTCTCACCTCCTCATCTGTACACTTTGCTCAAACAGATCAGCTTCCAAAACTTCAATGTAATCGCGGCTGTCATTTTGTAGCTCTCTAACTAGCCGAGCCGACCCTCTGCCGTAACTCATCGCAGCTACATCGTATAGCTGCGTTTCATTCTGGGACTATGAGTCCAGCGTTTGCTTAACCATGTCGGATTCCTTATTAATATTGTGAGTGGGAAAAGAATCTCTTTTAGTTTTCACAAATATTTCAATATGAATGTATTTACGCATTTCCTTTCCGTGACCAATATTCCGTAAATGAGGCAGGTGGAAAAAAAAGTCATTACGTAACCTGTTTTCAAAACGTTTTTTATGTGAATCGGTCAATTTTTTACGTTTTCCCAAACACGTTTGAAAAGTGACTCTGGGACGCTGCAACCATTCCGTTTAAAAAAGGTTCTCAGAGTCCACAGCTTCTCCCAATGAAATGGGATGTCTATAGTAAAATGACTCATTTCACCCCGAGAGACAAAATAAATGAGACAATAAATATGCCACCCACCTCAGTAATGGATGGAATGTAAAGAGGTCTCCAGACAGATGATCTAATGTAATTTCAGGCTGGGATATGATGAGCTCTAAGTGAACACTTGGGTTTGATTTCCCGGTATTGTGCAGTTTTGCGTTTTTAGGTACAGTGTACAGACGGCACCAGCATGTCATCCATGCAGCTATACAAGACTGCACTGTTATCAAACACTAATGGATTTCCTAGAACTGCGGAAATGAGGGATGTTTTTCCATAAGCACAGCCCATAAATAGCATCTGATGACTAGTAGACCTTTAGGGCCGATTTCATTACTACCAGTCCACAAGTGCACACAGTGTGTGGTGTAAGTGTTTGGAAGCGGTTCTGTCGTGGGTTTGTGGAAAGCCGGAACAAACGTGATTCACGCTGTTCCTATTAACTACTCAGGAGATAAGATTATGGGAAGCAGTGTAGAGCTGCGGTGTCATGTAAGCGCACAAATGGGAAGAGCGGCGGACCGGTTTAATCAGATAAGATATGAAATTTAGCCTAGTTTCAAAAAGCCCCTTTCATGCATAAAATCCATCACATAACCATAACTGAAGTCGTTGTTGTGGAAATGTGGGAAGATCCACACCTTTACACATCAAGTGCATTGCTGGAACATTGCCGGGACTAATGCGTTCATACATGATCAGAGAATGCTGGGAAATAATGGTGCATGCAGCAGACGTCTGTTTATTTTAAAGCTCAACCAGACAAGTTACCTTATAAGATGCTTTGTTGGTCAACTTTGTCCGAGTCTCAGACGGATGGAAGATTCCTTGTTTCCGGGCCAATTTTCAGACATTGTACTGGTAACTTTTTGTGGAACGATCATTGCATGTTAGCGTTTGTTTTACTCATAATTTTAAGAATCTGTATTATCACTTGCCATGCAAAAGTCACAGGACAAGTACATCATTGAAAATGTTCTCATCTTATCCAACAATGATATGGATTTGTTTCTAGCAAAGGTGAACAAATCAGTAGTCCATGACGAGCAGATTTCAAATACAGGTTTTTATTATTATTAACATTATTCATAGTTACCCACTAGACAAGAAGGTTCAACAACCAGAATAAAATGTACATTCACAACGCAACGTTTTCATTTGGTGTCTATGTTTAATCATGCGATGTACCTCAATGTTGTATCTATAGCACAAGCTTCCGGATATATATATATATATATATATATATATATATATATATATATATATATATATATATATATACAGTACTGTGCAAAAGTTTTAGGCACATGCAAAGAAATGCTGTAGATACCTTAAAAATAATTAAATTAAATGTTTCTACATTAAAAAAAAATACTGTAAAGAACAGTAAACAGTAGTAAATGAAACAAAGTCAATGTTTGCTGTGACAATAAATAAATAAATAAATAAAAATAGTAGTCTCCGGTACAATTTGTGCAGTTTTATAAGGAAATGAGCTGGTAAGTTTTATTGAGCATCTTGCAGAAACAGACACAGTTCTTCTGGAGACTTTGACTTTCGCACTTCCTTCTTATTTTTGCAGCAAAACCCAACAGCCTTCATTGTGTTTTTTTGTCTGAAAAGTGGTCTCTTATGTAATATGCTGCTCTCTTTAATGACATACAAACATTTTTCTGTAACATTTCATTTTGTGCTACAAAACTAATGTTTGGGAATCTAAAATGTTTTTTGTACTGACTTGATAATGTAGAAAAATAAAATGTAATCGCGGCTGTCATTTTGTAGCTCTCTAACTAGCCGAGCCGACCCTCTGCCGTAACTCATCGCAGCTACATCGTATAGCTGCGTTTCATTCTGGGACTTTGAGTCCAGCGTTTGCTTAACCATGTCGGATTCCTTATTAATATTGTGAGTGGGAAAAGAATCTCTTTTAGTTTTCACAAATATTTCAATATGAATGTATTTACGCATTTCCTTTCCGTGACCAATATTCCGTAAATGAGGCAGGTGGAAAAAAAAGTCATTACATAACCTGTTTTCAAAACGTTTTTTATGTGAATCGGTCAATTTTTTACGTTTTCCCAAACACGTTTGAAAAGTGACTCTGGGACGCTGCAACCATTCCGTTTAAAAAAGGTTCTCAGAGTCCACAGCTTCTCCCAATGAAATGGGATGTCTATGGTAAAATGACTCATTTCACCCCGAGAGACAAAATAAATGAGACAATAAATATGCCACCCACCTCAGTAATGGATGGAATGTAAAGAGGTCTCCAGACAGATGATCTAATGTAATTTTAGGCTGGGATATGATGAGCTCTAAGTGAACACTTGGGTTTGATTTCCCGGTATTGTGCAGTTTTATAAGGAAATGAGCTGGTAAGTTTTATTGAGCATCTTGCAGAACCAGCCACAGTTCTTCTGGAGACTTTGACTTTCGCACTTGCTTCTTATTTTTTATTTAATTTCGTGCTAGAAAACTAATGTTTGGGAATCTAAAATGTTTTTTGTACTGACTTGATAATGTAGAAAAATAAAATAAAAACTCTATAACAAAATTTGTACTAAATAAATTGGGTGCCTAAAACATTTGCACAGTACTATCTCTCTCTCTCTCTCTCTCTCTCTCTCTCTCTCTCTCTCTCTCTCTATATATATATATATATATATATATATATATATATATATATATATATATATATATATATATATATACACACACACACACACACATTAATGCATACACTTTACATATTACACATTTAACATGAATGATAGGGTTATATTAATGCCCTCGTTCTAACTCATTATCGTTCTAGCTCAGTCACACAGACTTATATGGCAGAGTCTTAATAAATACAACTTATCAAATTTACTGTAATAAGTTTCTGTAGCTAAAAGGACCTTTTGGCTCCCTGACTTTTGAATTAAAATTCAATTCCTCATCAAAAGACATTTTTAAAATCAAGTCAACATTATCTGTGTCTGCCATTTTGTGCCAAAATGCAGCTAAACTGCTAGCTGAAGAAGGAAGTGACAGCTAGCTAAACAACAAATTTAAGAAACGCATGCAAATAATCAAAGAGAATTTACAAATTACACCACCACTGAAGCTCCAAGCAATTCTGACCAGCTCTGATATGTTTAATAAGTTTGAGATGTTAGTCATGTTCATTCCTGTTCCTGTGACTGGCAGTCCGTTACGAGGTTCCGCTCCTTTGAGACATCTACCAGTTGTCATAAAGAGAAGCCATGCTTTCAGGCAGGACGAGTGAAGAGTGCACCGTGAAATAAACTTTGAGATGTTTTCTGATTTTCTGTGCAAAAACCCACCCGCCCACACTCCACTCACTCCCAGTGAAGCCGTGCATCCGGCCGGGACTCATGGGACTCACCAAGATTAACGAATAATACATACACTTTGCTAAACATTTCAAAAGCCGGGCTTCCCGTGTAGTCTTAAAGTAATCGCCTGTGATCCCAACACCTGCTGCGCTACACCCGTCAGCCGTGGTGCAGTCTGGCTGTTTGTGGTACGCTGTTTTCCTTTTTCAGAATTAGGAACCGGAACGTTATATAACTCCTAGCTGCGGCACAATACGTCACCTCATGGTTAAACTTATTGAGAGGAAAATGAAAGCGCTAGCCATAATGTTGTTTACTTGCACCATCTCATAGACAACACAATTCACAAAACATCTTGGTGACTTTTTGTCAAGTTAGCAAACACGATGTTTAAGACAGGATGGGCGATCTGACAAAAATATCATATCATGATACTTGAAAATGATATTCACAATATATATCACAATATGTAATTTAGATAACGAACCGCTGGCAAAACAGAAGTGCTGCATTAAAATGTAAAAAAAAAAAGAAAAAAAGAATAATGTTTAAACTGAGTTTAATAATACTTGTTCTTGTAAAAATGTTCTATGCAGTCCAGTTTAATTAAATGCTGTGGTTTTCCTATATGGTCAAAACGGCCAGGTATTCCTATCCTTGTGGGGACATTTTCTCTGCATCATGATATAAAAACCATGCCTACACATTAACATGTCCATGCCTCTTGCACTTCTGTTGTGAAAGACCTTTGTTCCTCTTGCACACTTTTCTGAGTAAGAAATGTTGAAATTGAGCTCAGTGCAGCTGCATTGTCACTGCGCTGTGCAACAGTCTGGCCTGTTTTAGTGTATTGACAGTATTTGTCACCATTTGCACAATTTTTCTCATGAAACAACTCATCAATATTTAATCATATAGTATTAATGGGAAGCTGCATATAAAGCGAGAGACTTTTATACATAGGACTGCGAATTGTCTTCAGTATTTGGTGTTGTAAAACTGACGTTTAGATGAACTATACATGGTTTACACTTGCAAAAACTGCAAAAACTTGAAATAAACTTTCCTGAGACCATTTATTTAATTGTTAATCATTTAATGCACACATGTAAAGCAGGAATTTTAAAGGAATTAAAACCTGGTAATGCATTAGGTTGATTGAGTGAAGCTTAGAGTTTTGCACCATGCTCACCTGTTGCTTTCCTTCTCTCTCTCTCTCTCTCTCTCTCTCTCTCTCTCTCTCTCTCTCTCTAAAACACATGCACACAGTTTTGATTTGTCAGTTAATGAAAGTAGAGGTTTGAATTATTGTTATGAATGACAAAAGTGTGTATATATATATATATATATATATATATATATATATATATATATATATATATATATATATATATATATATATATCAAGAAACAAGTCAATTCATAGTTTTATTTTGAAATAATTAAATCTAAATATAAGAAATATAATATAATATTTTGGTGAAATACCAGCGCTAATCTGAAAAGCGCCAATAAGATTATAATTTTTATTTAATTATTTAAAAACGAAACTATGAACGGATTTAATTATTTCTTAGTTCCTTGATTTGTTTGTTTGTTTTATTTTGAGCTCTTTTGCCCTCCATAACCTTGTCAGATTACAGTATTAAGCTAGTATTAAGTATTAAGTATTAAGTTTTGGTTAGCCTCTTGCCATCATCATGGACATTTAAACAGGAATTACAGTTTCTATGCTGACATGTTTTCATGGTTTTTTTTATTATGTTTTGCATGAAATAAGTGGTTTAGGTCCAGAGTTTGGACAGGATATCTTGCTTGCTGATAGTAGAAAAGGGGGGAAGCTACACACGGGAGCCTATTCCTTATTTTCAGAGCTATATGTTTTGTCTAATATTACACCTTTAGAGACATTAACCCTATTATAGCCTTTGGCTTAATTCAATTCTAAAAACAATCAGTGGTGGGCAATTCAATTCAAAAGCAATCACGTTGTGTTTGGAATCGTTCAGTTTGATTCAATTTAACAACCCAGAATGTGATTCAATTAATGCATTAATCATAGGAAGCAGCTATCTCTGGTATATCAGGCATATCTTTGTGTAAAATGGGGGGGGGGGGGGGACGACAAAAGATTTGAGCTCCCTGAAGAACAAATCTCTATCTGATTCCTGAAACTACCATACAACGAACTAGCTGTGATTTTGAAATAAACTTCAAGCTTATGTACGTCATATGCATGCATCATGCCCCACTTTCGCCACATATACAGCGATCAGCCACAACATTAAAACCACCTTCCTAATATTGTGTAGGTCCCCCTTAGCAGCAGATCCTTTAAGTCCTTTAAGTTGTGAGGTGGGGCCTCCATGGATCAGACTTATTTGTCCAGCACATCCTCGATCGGATTGAGATCTGGGGAATTGAAAGGCCAAATCAACTCAAGTCAGCTGCGATGCACTTTGTGTTCTGATACCTTTCTATCATAGACAACATGAACTTTTTCAGCAATTTGTGCTACAGTAGCTCTTCTGTGGGAACGGACCAGACGGGCTAGCCTTTGCTCTCCATGCACATCAATGAGCCTTGGGCGCCCATGACCCTGTCGCCGGTTCATCGGTTGTCCTTCCTTGGACCACTTTTGGTAGGTACTAACCACTGCATACCGGGAACACCCCACAAGACCTGCTGTTTTGGAGATGCTCTGACCCAGTCGTCCAGCCATCACAGTTTGACCCTTGTCAAAGTCGCTCAGATCCTTACATTTGCCCATTTTTCCTGCTTCCAACACATCAACTTCGAGAACTGACTGTTCACATGCTGCCTAATATATCCTACCCCTTTGACAGGTGCCATTGAAACGAGATAATGTTATTCACGTCACCTGTCAGTGGTTTTAATGTTATGGCTGATTGGTGTACATGTCATTTGGAGAGAGAAGGGGAGAGAGAGTACATATAATCACAGCCAGTTTTTATCCCTTGGCTCCTGGCCATGGATGGACGTTGCGATCTCCAAACGACAAAGCAAATGCTTTTCTGTTGCGCCCTTCCCCTGCAATGTTTTAATGTTGATATCATGTCGAAATAACAATATTATCAATATTATTTTCATTTTTACTATTTCTTATACTTCTCTAGTTACCATACTTGCTATAACTTTTGATGGTATTATTATTGATTTAAAAAAAAAAAAAAAAAAAGGTTAGGAACACAGGCTTCGACCAGGCTTGAGTTTGATCATGTATACTAAAGATACACTAAAGAATAAGGAAATAAAATAAATTTTTTGCACCCGTATATATTTCATTTTTTTATGATTTCACTATTTTATTTGGTGCATGCTGTTGCTGTGCATGCTGGGTGTGTATACAAATGGGCTTGTGTATGCAGGCAGATGTGTACATGAACAATAGCATTCTGGGAACAGTGGAGCACTTACACATCAGTGTGTGTAGGAGAGACACATAAGTTTTTCAGTCGTTGAATAGTGATGCAAAGTTTGTATGAGATGTGATGATGGCCTGGTGGTCTTATGAAGCTAATCGGGTCCACACATGTAGCATTACGTTTCAAAATGAAAATGGTAAGATGGAAACAGCTTTTTATTTTGTTTTTGTTTTTCTTGGAAAGCACTAAAGTAAGACAATTAGCTCATTAATTATTATTTTTTATTCACTTTTTGTTTCTACATGTTTTTGAAACTATTCCTGAATCCAAATATTTTATTTTCATCATGAAAGACCTGGAAGTACAAGTAGGCACCTTAATTCTTGTTCTGTTTTCATGAAAAGATCAAAATTCAATTCAATTCAATTCAGTTTTATTTGTATAGCGCTTTTAACAATGGACCAACGTAGCTTTACAGAAATATATCAGTTCAGGATATAGATTTTAAATGTATTTATCCCTAATGAGCATGCCAGAGGCAAAGTAAAACTCCCTGGGACGACATGAGGAAGAAACCTTGAGAGGAACCAGACTGAAAGGGAACCCGTCCTCATCTGGGTGACCCCGGATAGTGTAGTTATAAATAATTCCCTTCTATAACTGTGTGCTACATGATGAAACAAAAAGTGCAACTGTGTAATGAGGAAATTCACCACAGTGTCAACATGAATATATATTCTGCTGAAAATTATTACAAAAATGGGATCAACATCTTCAGAAATATTTTGAGTGATTCACATATTCTTAAGAGTATTAATTTGCAGCACAATAGTCTTTCTTGCTGTTTACTAAGCAGTGATCCATATTAGCATTACATCAGGCACTGACAGTGATATTTAATATACTCTATTGTAGCTAACCAGTAATCTCTGATAAACCTCTAGATCTTTCAAGATCGATCCTTAATTTTAGCCCCAAAATGAATCTAAAATGAAAAGAAAAAAAAAAAAAAACATGCAAAGGAGAAATACAAGAGCGTTTTGAAATATTTAATGTTTCAAAGCCCATTTTTTTTTAGTACACCGAGCCTTTTGGATGAGAAATGAAACGTCTTTACGATTCTAACACTTGGCTTGGCTCAGTATTAGACAGAGCTACACACGCATTGCCGGC
Source organism: Cranoglanis bouderius (assembly GCA_023630585.1). Classification (NCBI taxonomy): domain Eukaryota; kingdom Metazoa; phylum Chordata; class Actinopteri; order Siluriformes; family Cranoglanididae; genus Cranoglanis; species Cranoglanis bouderius. Next base: position 14,263,966 of record CM042554.1, read on the forward strand.
TCAGATCTTGGCTGCGTGGTTGCAGTCCGGTCCAGTACACATCCGTCACCAGACTCTCAAAGTGCCAAACTTTAACACAGCAATAAACCAAACCTGCGAGCTCGAGTTACATCTGCTGACTCCACAGTCTCCCAAGTGTGATGTTGCAGAAGTAGGAAAACATTTTCATTTATTTCTCTCCTTTTTTTTTATTAAATCAACCTGCAGTATAATGAAGGAAATAAACAAACAATTGGACACCAACTAGCGCTCCTATTTTCGGCTCTGCTTAGTAAAGGAAGCCATTATGTTGCACCACATTCATTAATACTAACGATTCAGTCTTATAGCAAAACCCAGACACATTTTGCTAATGTGAATGTTTCTGTGCTCTGATATTTTGTAATTTGTGAAGTGCGCTGTATGCAACGAATGCAGACATTTATTTTAGCCGGGATTGGTCCACCGAGACACAATAACAGCTTGTTTCCTCTGTTTGTGAATACCTAATAACTGCTTTCTGTTATTTGCTCTCGTCCCTTTTATTAGCCTCCATTTCGAACTAAATGCCAACCATTCGTTTAAAAAACCCCCACAGAGACATGTATGTGTCTTTTTTAGATCTCAGCCTGTAGTGAAAGTACATTCTGTCCTTGTGTTTCATTGCATGCAATCATATTACCTAAACATAGAAACACACGGACGGAGAGAGACGTACAATCAGGAACGAGGAGACTCACATAAAGCAGATTAGGAGAACAAGTCCTAGGGGTTTTCTTCTTCCCGATGAGCACTGACTGACCAGACACATCCTTGGATGTATATTATTGGGCCTGACATCAATCAATCACCCAATTTAATTTCTTGTCTCAGTTTGCCTTTTTTTTTTTTTTTTGCAAGATATCCACATATTTTAAACGGCCACAGCTGTCATCTTTTCAGCTTGTACATGGGGCACAGCCTATAGGTTTTTTTTTTTCCTCCCCTCAATTTGGTCTTGCCAATTCCCACCCACTCACTAACTGCACATGACAGCTACCAACTGGGGAGGAAATGGCAAGGAAACATGCACACACTTCCGTTCGAGACACATGAAGCTATCTAAACGAATCATGATGCTTCACAGGTCAGCGTACCACACTCGAAGGAAATCGCTGTCTGCCCTCTTCCTCATATATGAGCTCACCGACAACCACGACTGGTCAGGGTCAGTTATGACGGACATGAGAGAGAGACAGCATGGACAACTTTAACGTCTAAAAGCCTTTTAGTATGAACATGGTAACCTTAATGCAGCCCCTCCAGGATTTTGCGATCGTAAATGAACACAGAATCAAGCAAACTCTGCGATATTCAGAGGAGCTTGCACTTTTGCAAAATTACAGCAGATTTTCCACAGATTTGGGCCAAGACGCGTCATGTGACGTCATCACAACGCGCATTCAGCCAAAGCACTCTTCGATTCACGTGCGTCGAACACGTAGTACCGCTAAAAGGTCTCGTTTACCAACAAACATCACTGTGAAAGACCGCGCAAAACAATTTAGTGCAATTGCAATTTCACCAATTCAAGTAGTTCAAGTAGCAAAAAAGCACAAAAGACCTCTTTGAAAAAAGACGTAGCAAAAACAAGCATTTTTGGCCGCAATAATCACAAAAAATATCCATAAAATTCTGTAAGGTGCCTTAAGGTTATCTATAAGCTGGTGAGAAAATTCGCATTTAGAAGATATATGCATTCAGAATGTACAGCCTCTCTCTACCACCGATACGGATTTTGATGACATCATTGTGCATCAGATTAGCTATGCTTCCATCCAAAGTTGCGAATTTAACGTACGAGCAAAACTGGAACCTCGCATAAAACATCTGCGAATAAAGCACCGTTTCCATGCAGTGAGTCAGAGAGAACAAACGCGTCACTTCCTGATGAACCGGTGCCAAATATCAATGAGAAAAATGGAATCACATGATCTGTTGTAGCAAAGTCACACGACTTTTTTGATGCGCATCGAGAAATTTATTCGGTAAATGTGTTTCCATCGTAATTTATGTGCACGTCTTCTTATCGGATAAAGAATTTGTAGAAGAATAAGTTTTTTATGCGCATTTTTAGAATTTATGCTTACACTTGGCGTTTCCTTCCAGCGTTTTTAAAAAAAATTTATGCGATATTCCAAAATGCGCATAAAAATAGGTGGATGGAAACATGGCTATTGCCTGTCCAATCAAATGCTCTCTAGAATCTGAAGGGGGAGGAGCCATTCGATATGTCCCGCCCTGACTTCCTGTTTCAGTGGAAATTACATCAGCACATCGGATAACGCTGCACGTTTCAAGGCGCTCCACGGGGAGTTTACCTCTCGGCTGTGGCATCCTCACGATTTGAGCTCGTGATCTCCCGACGATAGGGTCGTTGAACACGTTTCTGTCACGCCATTTGGGTTGACGCCTAATGATTCGAACCTGGAAGCACGCTGTTTTTCTCCTCTGCTTCATTTCTTCGTGGGCACGCTCACCTTTCGTGCACGTATGATGGCAGGCACCTAGATGATGTCTAAGACTACACTGCTGGTTGAACAAAATGATCCACCGATCAAAAACATTCAGCAAGGACTGGATCTGTGGACAGAAACTGAGCACTGAAAAAGCATAGGATGAATTGTACATAGAGACTCTCTAACCGTGCATCTACAAGGTGGACCAACATGGCAGGTGTGTCTTGTAAAGTGTTCAGTAAGTGTCTAGCAGCGCTAAGAAACATCAACATCTGCGCTGCTTCGCCTGATACATTCGTACCACAAACAAAAACATATTACCAGGTTACCAATGTCACTTGTATTCATACATATCTTGAAAATCCAGTGTGCTGCCCAGTCCAGTGTGCTGTTTTTTGGTTGCCTGGAAACCTTACTGTCTAGACTAAAATGTGATAGCTGACATAATGGCGAGCTAGGTGGCTAGTTAAGTACAATACCACAGACTAAGTGAAACTTGATCATATAGATAATGCTGAGTAAAAGTCCGCAAGTTTCAGCCAACATTTGAGCTGAGGTATTTTGTTGTCATCTCCTACACAGGGCAGTGGTAGCTCAGTGTTTAAGACGTTAGGCTACTGCTCGGAAGGTCATGAGTTCAAATCCCAGCACCACCAAGCTGCCACTGTTGGGCCCTTGAGCAAGGCCCTTAACCCTCAGATGTATAAATTTAATAAATGTAAGTCACTCTGGATAAGGGTGTCTGCCAAATGCCATAAATGTAAATGTACTCGTGGTCTCCCCCAACACCCCCACCCTGCAAACTTGCTCATGATCATATTTTTAAACAAATTGAGTGGTACATAGACATACATACACTGGAGACATTGATACTGGATTCGTAGTCATGTGTCGGTTGTGTGTGTGTGTGTGTGTGTGTTGCCATCCTTCTTTTGGTCATGTCATGCAACATGCAAGGTTAAAATACCTCCCACAGTAGCCTGTAAAGTGTTCATGCACTGACTGACAGGGATACACACACACACACACACACACACACACACACACGCATAGACAGGCCTTTATGATCAGATGTCTCTGGTTCAGCGTATTTATAGACATGCTGACTTTAGATGGGGTGCTGTGTCCATGCCAAGCCGAGCTGAGGGCTTTCTTCACAAACAGGCCTTTATTCCCACCACACACACACACACACACACACACACACACACACACACACACACTTGTCTGTTACATAATACGTAATATCATTTATGTTTGTGATAATGTAATCCATTTTGACCCAAGAGGTCTTTCTGGTTTGAAGTTGTTGGCATGTTAAGCTCTTAATTTACACACACTCACACACACACACACACACACACACACACACACACACACACACACACACACACACACACTAATGCAAATGAGGAGAACGTGTTAATGTGAATTTCCTCTTTGAATAAAGGATGTGTGAAGCGCAGACGAATGTTCTGTGCTTGAGCCAGACGTCCTGTACGATACACCTTGTGCATGGACGTCAGTTCTTTGAGTCCAGGCATTTGGCCTTTGTACTTCTAGATTCCTGTCTGGCATGCCTCACCACTCTGTGTGTGTGTGTGTGTGTGTGTGTGTGTGTGTGTGTGTGTGTGTGTGTGTGTGTGTGTGTGTGAGAGTGAGTGTGATACTGTGCTAGACAGAACAGTTGCTATATTAAAGCTGTTAATTTTACACTCAGCTGTTAGGTGAGCGTTATTTATAAAGCTTGAATAAAAAGGGAATGAACACACACACACACACACACACACGAACACACACACACACACACACACACACACACACACACACACACACACACACATATTGTCCTTGGTGAGCTTTAATTATTGTTAAATGCTCAGGGCAATGCTAAAAGATGACCTTGAAACAGAATCAGGAGTGGCATCTTGTATGTGTGTGTGTGTGTGTGTGTGTGTGTGTGTTTTACATGTGTACATGTGTACATGTGTGCATGTACTGTATGTATGTTTCTCTTTTCGATCTTGCTGGGCAGTCAGCTTCAGCAAGCTCCCGGTCTCCATGGCAATTGAGGTTAGAGGAACCCATGGCGATTTTGTGTAAGAAGCGTGCTGGTTGCCACGGTTACCTCGCACAGGAAGTTTGTAATTGTACCAATAATTAGTCTGTGTTTAATGTAGAGACAGATTGATGGATTTTGTTCGCTTCATTGACATTCAGCTCATACTTCAGTGGCTTTCTGTATGAGACTGGCTTCTTTCATTCTCTTTTTTTTTTTCTTTTTCTTCAAAATTTATAAGCTGAGAATCAGAGCGATACTGAAATTCTGTGAAAGTAGCTTTTTTATTTAACCCCTCAGCAACGGTACAGATTCATCCACAGCCGTACTGAACGACAGACAGTTTCTAAAACCCTTTAATAGAGGAGTCATCCACTGACATCCATCTAAATATCTGGAACGAAATAAGGCCGCGCTTTATTCATATAAAAGATTTATAGAAACCCAACTAGACCACAATATTATTATGGCTGTAACGATACATAAAATGACAATTGACCCTCGAAGTGTTTCGAATCCTGGGAGAATTTTCCAGTTCCTGCTTTCTGCTTGCTGTTCAAGCTAATCCACTAATACTACTCTACGCCTACGTCTCGCCTCGGACAATACAACACGTCTGCCGTATCGTTACACCTCTAAAAGGTATACATTACACCACGGACAGGAGAACTTGTGATGTAATGCGGCAAAATCAGTAAACGCTCGTGATTAAGATTACAAGTAGTAGGATAATTACGAAAACCTGCATAACACTATTTATTTCATTAATTATACTGAATTTTTATTCATACAAGTGGAGCGAGTAATTTGACATTATGCCTTTGGTTTTAATTGTACTCATTTGTATTCATTGTTTTCAGTGAATACCTAATGCGTCAACATGAAAGTATTTGCCTCTGGCATCAGACAGCTCTGCTAATCTGACCTTTAATGAAGACTAATTAAACACACCACACACACACACACACACACTCACACACACTCACACACACTCACACACATGCATACACTCTTCGAACACACATACGCACACCAACAGGAACACATAGACCTATGGGTAAATCAGTATGGCTGTAAAATGTGAGTTATTTGTTAATGTTATGCACAGTATATACTATAGGTAATGAGTTCACAAAATTTGTCTCAAGGTGCGATTCAAAGATTAAAACTATGGAGAGAAAACTTCACTGCTTCATTGTTTCGAGGAAAAATCTGTGCCCATGTCAGTATTTTGATTTAACCACAAGAAAGTGGGCTTGACCTAAACAAGACATTTTTTTTTCAGTTATTATTATTATTATTATTATTATTATTATTATTATTATTATTATTATTATTATTAATAATAAATATGAGCACTACCACTATATTGCCGGAAACTGGAAACACTGAAAACAACCCAGAGATACTATAGATATAGCATCAGTGTCCTCATGGTGTGTGTATTCTGGCTCTGACAGTTCCTCAACCTCAGCTACATCACTCCAGTTCATAACTGGTCTCAACTAGAGACTGTAGTTTAGTCCCGTTTGTGCAGTCATTATTTTTGTTTGTACAGTCCTATAGTCTAATGTAAACCACCATGACCCTGGCCAGGCAGTTACTAAGGATGAATGAACGAAGAGCGTTAATGCATGTTAATGAATATGGCCTTTTCTTTGTCCTGTGAGCTTCGTATCTGACTGCTCGCACACACGTGCATGAAAGTAAATGGTAACGTACTGGCTGATGAGGCAGTGTTGTTGTTCTTATTATTACGGGCAATCCAATAATTGAAGTCATAGTCCATGGCTGGTGTCATAACACAAGCAGGCACAAACAAACAAGGATAATCCATACTTGAAAGACCAAGGAGACAAGAGCGAGGGTAAACACCAGTAAACATGGAGGTAGAAAACAGGTTTAGGGTGCGTCTCAATCAGCTCCCTAGTTCAGTAGTCAGGGCACTGATCAGGGAGTCGGCCATTTTAAGGGCTGTCTCAAACGCAAAAACTCCTTCCAGTTTAGTGGAACGTTCACTCCCTAAAACAAATCCCACAATGCACCGCAAAAACCAGGGAGCACACTATGTTCCCTTAGTGGAAATGACCTCATGTTTTCTGAAGCAATTTTTTAACTTTATTTGACATTCAACATACGGTTTGTTTGAGTCTAACGACTTTTAATCGACTTTTAATCATTTTTAAAAATCCACTAGCTAGCCTACGATCCTGCTTCACGTACCATGATGGAAACACGTGTGAATAAACCAACAAAATTCTGTGACATAATAATGTCAGAAAGATATCGGTCCTGCCTGTTGTTGATAAATGCCAGTGGTGACGTTTTACAACGCGAGTACGTAGTCATGTCGCAGCAAAATTGAGTCATCAGTGTCCCAGTGTGTAGACTCATGTACACAATATACTGCTTCACCACCTAGGGAGCGAGGGAGCTGATTGAGACGCAGCCTTAGACTTAACGGTACAAATGCGTGATAGGACTACCCAAAGACACAAAGCCCCTGTTCACACCTGTGTATTAACATCCATCTAGGACGATCCGATCTCATGTGGACAGTTGCGACACATAGCCGTAAACACCTGGCCTTCTGAACGTATCTCCAGTAACCACCGGTGATTGGATTTCATACGTCGTTTGTTCTGGACGAAGGGTGCCATGCATGTTTATTATAACAGTCTTCCACTGCTGTGTCCTGCAAATCCCATCTCACGTAGCTGTATGGGCTGTTGCGATTTCGGGGTCTGATACCAAACTTATAAATGAATGAGAGATGAGACGAAAGAAGCTACAAAAAGCAGCCGCTTTCACATCTGCTCTTATAACATTGCTTTTATCCATTAGCAGAGCGATGGAGAACTCTCCGGTTCACGGCCTCGCAATGATTACGTATTTTCCTGCTAGATACAGTTGACTAGGTGGTTCTTTGTTGCCATCCGGGACGCATCGAGGCGCTTTTGCGTTCACACTACGAACACTACGGTTGTATCTCCCCCAAACCATGCCTCTGAATGTGGTTTCCAGGGAATGAGGGGAGCTTGGTGGTTAGCACGTTTGCCTCGTACCTCCAGGGTTGGAGGTTCAATTCCCACCTCCAGCCTGTGTTCGCAGAGTTTGCATGTTCTCACTGTGCTTCGGGGGTTTCCTCCGGGTACTCCGGTTTCCTCCTCCAGTCCAAAGACATGCGTTGTAGGTAAATTGTTCGTGGATTGTGAGCGGGTGTGTGATTGTGCCCCCCCCGTCAAGGGTGTCCCCTGCCTTGTGCCCTGAGCCCCCCTGAAGAGGCTCCTGTGTAGGAGAAGAAGGATGGATCAAGGGAATAAACTGAGAACATCTGGACACCCTCAGGAATACACCAATAACAGGAGCACACCACATGCAGAGAGGGGGAATTCATGACAAGAAAAAAGCCACTCGCATGAATTTTTAGTTGTGTCCTGCAGGATCCCAGTACTGCTGCACACCATCGTATCTGTATTTGTGTCAGTTTAGAACACATCATCTGTTCATTTCCCGTTACCCTCTGAATTTAAATCAAGTGCTTTGTGACACCCATTTAGTCAAAGTCTTTAACAGCTTTAATCCATCGTCTCTGCTTGATGTGCAGACGGACCCCATGATGAAGATGCTACTTTGTTATGAGTTTCCTCTTTCTGGCACATATGTATATGTGTAAAGCCTTTGTCTGTCTGTCTGTTTGTCTGTCTCCTTTCTTTTTCTCTTCCTGCTCTTCATTTTGCAGAACTTTCCAATCATGTGGGGATTTTTTTGTTCCTCATGCAGGACAACAACACATTGATCTATCAGAGAGAGAAAACAAGTGGCCTCGTATTGATTGTCCTGTTCTCCAGCCTTTTCCCTGTTTCCCTCTTTCTGTTACTTTTCTCTCTTTCTTTCTGTGTGTGTGTGTCTCTCTCTCTCTCTCTGTGTCACATTCTGTCAGTTTCTCTCCCACTCATTCTGTCTCACTCCATCTCTCTCAATTCAGTTCAGTTTGATTCAATTCAGTAAGCTTAATAGGCATATGTCCATATAGGTACATTTACAGTATTGCCAAAGCATTACTCTCTCCCTCTCTCTCTCTCTCTGAGTGCATGCTGGGAGTGGGTGTGGTGAGTGCTGCTGAGAGCGTGGTGAAGCTTGCGAGTTTTCTGATTCTTTTTTTCTAAAATTCTTGTTTCTCTGTTACTGTGTTGCGGAGGTGTTTACAGAAACAGTGTTTGGTGGGATTTGTTTGTTTGTCTTGTGAAGGCGGCGGCTGCCGGCGTGGCTGGTCAGCATGGCTGCGGGGGAACAGTTTAACATGAACAAACTAACACGCCGACACGCAACTAAACTGTCTGCACCTGGCGGGTGTTCGGTTGAAGATTGTAGTCTAGCGGTAGGTGAGATTGTCGGATATGAGAGTATTAAATCGGCTTCTAGAATGAATAGTGCCGTCGTGATGTCTCTAGACAGTTTGGACAAAGTAAATCAGCTACTTGTGAATGGAGTAGTGATCCAAGGTACCTACACATCAGTGTTGTCCTTAGTAAGCCCTGTTAAAAAGGTCATTATTTCGAATATTCCCCCTGTTTCTAAAAAATGAGCTCTTGGAAAAAGAACTGGCGAGACACGGAAAATTAGCGTCCCCCATAAAGATGATTCCCATCAGCTGTAAGTCTCCTCATCTTAAACACGTTATGTCTTTTAGAAGACAAGTTCAAATGATTCTGAAAAAGAGTGACGAAGAATTGAACCTAGTGTTAAAATTTAAAGTTGATGATTTTGATTATACTGTGCACGCAACATCGGAAACGATGAAGTGTTTTGGGTGCAGAACTGTAGGGCATGTGATTCGCTTGTGCCCGGAGAGAGTAGGTGAGAACCGGCGCCCGGTGGAGCTGAAAGCGGAGCCGCTTTACCGGACGAACCGCAGGGAAGCCTGCAGGTTTCACAGGAGGAAAACCGGGATGATAGCGATCAGGAGAATGAGGTAAAAAAAAAAAAACTTAGCGAGTGAACAAAAAGCACAAGATGACTTAAAAACGGACTTAAATGTCGGTTGCACCGCGACAAGAGTAGCGGAGTCAGTGTTGGTTAACGAGGAAGAGGTTTTAATGGACGCTGATCTGTCCACATTGTCAACCAAGAGGAAAAAAAACAGAAAACAAATCAAATACTGAACAAGTTACAAAAGTGGCAAGAACAAATCCAATGATCTGTCCATCTCAGTCAGAGGACAGTTTGATAAACACACCGGAGAGTGAAAGTGATGGAAGTGGAGACACACAGATGGATATGGAGAGTGTTTACTCTTTCACCAAAATCCAATCTTTTTTTTTTTTACAAAGGACAAAAGGCACCAGATCAGTTAAAGTTGATGATTTGTTTCCAGATTTAAAGCTGTTCCTTGACTCAGTTAGAATGTTTATGAAAAACACAGAACATACCGGCCAACCAACCTTTACTGACCAAGAAATCTTTCGTCTTAGAAAATTGATGCCAAAAGTTAGAGAGCAAATGATGGTTAAGCGTCTCCCCTTTTTCTTATTCTTTTTTGGTGTTAACATCTCTGTTTTGTTTAAATGCAGCTTTACATTTAATATGTGTGTAAAGCTGGGTTCATTAAACATTAACGGTGCCAGAGAGGATGGGAAGAGAGCTTCCCTTTTCAGTTTGTTTAAAGCTAAGAAATTAAATGTTATATTTTTACAAGAAACACACAGCACAGCTGATAATGAAACTGCATGGAAGAAGGAGTGGGATGGGGAAATTTATCTCAGTCATAAGAGCAGTAACAGTGCTGGAGTTAGTATTTTGTTTTGTAGAGATTTTTTTACCTATTTCTTGTGTTCCTGAGGAAGTTATTGAGGGTCGCTTGTTAAAAATACAAGCTATATTTGAAAATGTGAAACTGACTTTCATTAATGCATACGCTCCAACTGTAGGCACAGAAAGGGTGGTCTTTTTAAACACTCTAAACACTGTAATCAGTAACTGCAGTGATGATGGATACATGTTTCTGGGTGGTGATTTTAATTGCACTGCAAATGCAACTTTAGATAGAAATCACCCAGAACCTCATGGAGCCAGCAAGAAATGTCTTGTGAAACTAATTGAGGCAAATGATCTATGTGATGTTTGGAGGATTTTTCACTCTACTCAACGTCAATATACCTGGACTCATGTAAAAGGCAATTCTTTATCTTTGGCTAGGCTTGACAGATTCTACTGCTTCAAACATCAGAGTAACGTACCTAAAAGTTGTTTAATACACCCAGTTGGTATTTCAGATCACTCCCTTGTACAAGTCTCTATCTTTGTTAAAGATGTGAAATGCAATAGTGCCTACTGGCATTTTAATACAACCCTGCTTTCTGATAATGTTTTTAAAGAAGCTTTCAGATATTTCTGGAATGGTTATACAAAGACAAAATCTGAATATACTTCTTTACAACAGTGGTGGGATATAGGCAAGAGCAAGATTAAACAGCTGTGCCTACAGTATACTCTCAATGTCACAAGAGACACGACTAGATCTATGAAAGCTTTGGAGAGTGAAATAATGAAGCTGCAAGATTTAGCAGACTCCACAAGGGACAGAGAACATTTTAAAGTTCTCAAAAGAAAAAAGTCAGCTCTATCTAACCTGTTGGGTTTTTCTGCTCAAGGAGCTCTGGTCCGCTCTCGTTATCAAAATATCGCAAAAATGGATGCACCCTCTCACTTTTTTTTCGGCCTTGAACGCAGGAATGGACAAAGGAGACTTATGCACTCTCTGCGGTCCAGCACCGGGCAACCCCTGCAGGAGTCTGTGGAGATCCGCAAATGTGCAGTCGCTTTCTACGAGAAGCTCTTCAAGAAGGAGTTCCAAGAGAGACCAGAGGTGGCACAGTCCTTCTATGAGGACTTACCCAAGGTTTCCGAAGAGGCTAATGCAGAGATGGAAACACAAATCTCTGCTGATGAGCTACAATCTGCATTACAGAGCCTAGAGAGTGGCAAAGCTCCAGGCATTGATGGTCTTCCTGTGGACTTTTATAAAGCTTTCTGGCCTGAGATTGGGAAAGATCTGCTGCTTGTTCTCAGAAACAGTTTGAGCAAAGGACTCTTACCATTGAGCTGCAGGAGAGCAATCCTCACTCTTCTCCCTAAAAAGGGAGATTTACAAGAGATCAAAAACTGGCGGCCAGTGGCTCTGCTCTGCACTGATTACCAACTTTTGTCAAAGGTGTTGGCCATGAGGCTGAGAAAAGTGATGGAGCATACCATTCATGTTGACCAGACTTACTGTATACCCAATAGGTTGATATCTGACAACATTATCTTAATTTGTGATGTTTTGGACCTCTCCAACTCATTAGGCTGTGAAATTTGTCTGATTTCTATAGATCAAGAAAAGGCTTTTGACAGAGTCGAACATCAGTATTTGTGGCAAACACTAGAAGCTTTTGGGTTCAGCTCTGGTTTTATAAACATGATCCGAGTCCTGTACAGTGACATTGAGAGTATTTTAAAGATCAACGGTGGTTTAAGTGCTCCCTTTAAGGTTCAGAGGGGAGTCAGACAAGGCTGCTCATTATCTGGCATGTTGTACTCCCTGGCCATAGAGCCTCTCCTACATAAATTAAGAGTCTCTTTCGGGTGTACGCCTTCCTGGATGTGAGACAGTTTTTAAACTATCTGCTTATGCCGATGATGTTGTTGTCATTGTCAAGAAACAGGAAGATATTGACACCCTTGTTGAAAATATTAATGACTTTGGTTTATTGTCCTCTGCTAAGACTAACTGGGGAAAAAGTGAAGCAGTAACAATCAGTGATGAGTTAAGCAAGAAACTCGTTTTAATTTGGAACAAGGGTGGTTTTAAATATTGTGGTGTGTATCTTGGTAATGATACTTTTGTGTGTAAAAACTGGGACAATGTTTTAGAAAAAGTTGAAGGACGTCTTAAGAAATGGAAATGGATCTTACCACACGTCTTTTAGGGGTCGTACACTAGTGATCAACAACTTGGTGTCATCTATGCTGTGGCACCGTTTATCATGTGCAGACCCACCTGCACAACTGCTGGGCAGGATACAGGCGGTGTTGGTGGACTTTTTCTGGGACCGTCTGCATTGGATCCCACAGAGCGTACTGTTCCTACCAAAAGAGGAAGGAGGGCAGGGTCTCATTCATCTCGCCAGCAGGGGTGCTACTTTCCGACTCCAATTCATTCAGAGGCTCCTGGTTGGGCCATAGACCTTGTCTGGAGACCCTTAGCCCGAACCATACTGACCCGAGGACGAAATTTGGGTCTTGCTGAGCCTTTGTTTCTGATGGACTTGAGTGCTCATAAACTGTACAATCTCCCAAAGTTGTACCAAGGACTGTTTAATGTGTGGGGGATGTTCCATAAACAAAGAGCAACAAGCTGTGAGTCCCTATCAGGGCTGTTGAAAGAGCCAGTAGTGCATGGGACCCGCTTCAACGTAGAGCATATAGCAGGACCCTCTGTGATGCAGTCGTTCTGTTCGGCTGGGATCGTCACACTGGGACAGGTGGTGGATCGATGTGGACCTAAACTGATCGACACTGCAAGTCTAGCCTCTCAGGTGGGAGTTAGATCTACCAGGGTCATAAGTCGACTGCTCAACACTTGGAAGAATGAACTCACAAAGACTGAACTCTCTTTGTTAAATGATTATTGTAACGGATGCCGTCGACCAAGTATTGATGATTCTTTTCCTAAATTGACTGTCTTTCCTGATTTTAGAGAATGCACTGGTCAACTGTTAGAGTCCAGAGAGACTCTCACAAACAGGTTGGATGTCATGGGAGGAAAAATCATGTATAAACTGTTTGTTAAAATTCTAAACAAAGGTAAACTAAATGGTAAGCCTGACACTCCTAGGAGAGCTCATCTGGGGCTTGATACTGAGGTCAGACCTGAGTGGAGAGCATTATACAAACCACCGTTGACAAAATGGGTTGGAGATTTGCAGTGGAGAATCCTACATGGTGTTGTGGCTGTTAATGCTTTCATTTCTGTTATTAATCCCAATGTAAGTGATAATTGCCCTTTTTGTTTGCAGAGGGAAACAGTGTATCACTGCTTTTTGGATTGTGACAGACTACGTTCTTTTTTTCAGCTGTTACAACAAATGTTTATGATGTTTGGAGAAAAATTTTCTAAGCATGTTTTTATTCTTGGTTTTAGATACAGTCAGAAATGTAGAGTGAAATGTCAGCTATTTAATTTTGTATTAGGTCAAGCAAAAATGGCTATATACCTCAGCAGAAGAAATAAAATAGAAAACTCCTTAGATTTTGATGTAAATACTGTTTTTGTTAGAATGATGAAAGCCAGACTAAAAGTTGATTTTGACTTTTATAGTACTACAAATAATGTAGAGGAGTTCACAAGTATATGGTGTTTTAAAAACGTTTTATGTTCGGTTGTAGAGAATGTTCTTTTTTTTGGGACCGTGCTGAATTAAATATTTCTCTTTTTTTAAAAATCTATCTCTGGTTTGAGCACAGAGATTTTGCGTTGTACATAATTTGAATAAATAAAGAGGTATTGAAATCTAAAAAAAAAGAAATCTCTCTCTCTCTCTCTCTCTCACTTTCTCTCTCTCTCTCTCTCTCTCTCTCTCTCTCTCTCTCTCTCTCTCTCTCTCTCTCAGAATCACTAAACATTAAGCCCAAAACTTTGTTAATCTGTAATGAAGTGTGTGTGTGTGTGTGTGTGTGTGTGTGTGTGTGTGTGTGTGTGTGTGTGTGTGTGTGTGTGTGTAAGGTTATTAGGCAGCAGAGACCTTCATATATTCACTGCTCATAAATATTGTTTTATCTGTGTGATGTAAAAGAGAGAGAGAGAGAGAGAGAAACGGAGAGACAGAACTGCTATTTGTGTGTGTATTAGTGCTGAGAGCTGATGGAGGGACTGTGTATGTGTGTGTTAGAAGTTAGTTTTGTGGCTTATAGGCTACATATTCGTGTGTGTGTGTGTGTGTGTGTTTGTGTGTGTGTATGTGGTGATTCCTTTCTCAAGTTTGTCCTCAGACATACAGTACATCTGTCTCACTTCCTCTTGTATCTGACACTTATGTTCAGGGTGTCACATGAGCTCTTGCCTTTCTACATCTTAACACAAACACGCGCACACACACACACACACACACACACACACACACACACACACACACACACACATCTCTTGACTTAGCTCTCTCACACACTGCAGTCTCACTCTGATTACATAAGGCTGGCCTTTAGTCCTAATCCTACCATAAGTGAGGTCATGATCGGAGTGTGTGAGTATGTTCTCACTCAGCTTTGTCAACTATCACCATCGACCACAGCGCTTATACAGAAATGCCAGTCTCACAACATCATCAGTTACGACAGCAATTTCTCTCTATCATTTGTTTATGGACATCAGATAGCTTAAAAGGCTTAAGGGCTAGATGAAAATTCTGTTATTCGGTTCATCTTAAATATATTTTTCAAGGAAGCAAAATAGAGGATATTTAGAACACTATACTCAAAACTGTTCACACTTACAGACTTTTTAACATTATACATTTTATGTTATGATAAATGCAGGGTTTCGTAACTTTGAGCCGTAAACTGTTAACTCATGCGTGGTATGGATCAGGCCTCATCATCATCATCATCATCATCATCATCATCGCTACCTGATCGGTGTCCCCATGCCCAGTTTACATGCGTAGTTGTCGTGTTGTTGCTCAGGTTGTACATAGTACAGCCGGACGTTATGGTTTGATAATGAAGCTTCATTATCACCTGCCAATTCCCAATGGCCAGCCAGTTCTCTCCTATCTATCATTCGACAGCTACCAACAGGGGAGGGTGAAGGCTAACATGTGCTCCCTGCAATAATATTCTGGTCTAATTTTATATCTTATTCCTCGGAGACATGTGAAGCCAACTACATCTGCTCATGCTACATCACAGGACAGTGTAACACACTCTGAGGAAAGCGCCCTCTGTGCTGTCTTCCGCATACATGAGCTCACAGAGATCCACGATTGGCTAGTGTTGCTTTGATTGACAGGCGACAGAGATTATGCCATCCGTTCCACCCAGAGATGATCAGAGATGAAACTTGCGATCTCCAGGTGACAGAGTCAGAGTTTGGGAGTTTGGGAGCCTGCATGTACCATATGCCCAATAAAACCCTATTATAGGCAATATTGACATTACATTTATGTTTATGGCATTTGGCAGACACACTTATCCAGAACGACGTACAGAAGAACATTTATCTAATTTATACGTAACTAAGCAGTCGAGGCTTAAGGGTGTTGCTCAAGGGCCCAACAGTGTCTGCTTTACCAATCTGAAGTAACGCAAATTCGTATTAATGCCTTAATGTGGCACAGACCTGATGTTTTCAGGACTATGCGGACCGATCTTTTCAAATATGACCTGAGCCACTTTCTTATGGTCCTAGATCAGATACATACCCGATAAGTGTCCATGCGACTTGTCGCATGTCGCTCCACTGGCTTCCTGTAGCTGCCCGCATCAGATTTAAAACACTGGTGCTTGCCTACAAAGACAAAAACAGACCAGCACCTACCTTAAAGCACTTATCACACCCCGCACTGTACCACACTCTCTCCGGTCCTCTAGCACTACTTAACTGGTCCCACCGTCTCTCAGGGTACAAGGAAGGCATGCATCATGACTCTTCTCTGTTCTGGCACCTAGGTGGTGGAACGAACTTCCTCTAGACGTTCGAACAGCTGAGTCAGACTGTCAGTCTTCAAACGACATCTAAAGACCTACCTCTTCCTTAAAGTACTTAAATTAGAACTTTCCATCCATCCATCCATTTTCTGTTCCGCTTATCCTACACAGGGTCGCATGAAGACTGGAGACTATCCCAGGGGACTCGGGCATGAGGTGGGGGACACCCTGGACAGGGTGCCAACCCATCACAGGGCACAATCTCACACACACTCACACACCCATTCACACTCTATGGGAAATTTGGAAATGCCAATCAGCCTACAGCGCATGTCTTTGGAATGGGGGAGGTATGTACCCGGAGGAAACCCCCGAAGCACAGGGAGAACATGCAAACTCCACACAGGGAATGGAACCCCCAACCCTGGAGGTGCGAGGGAAATGTAAATTAGCTCTTTAATGAAAAAAATAAAATTGTGCTGTCTGTGTGTTTTTCTATTTATATTACTTCCCGAAAAGAGTTTTTTGATCTGACGGTATTCTTAGTCCGTGACCTAGTGAACCTGTATCAGGATGTATTTATTGAGAAAGACTTCTGCAAGTCGCTCTGGATAAGGGCGTCTGCCAAATGCCATACATCTAAATGTAAATGTAAAGACAGATATGGGTCAAGAACCGTCCAGATAGACAGATCCAATCTGAGTGAATGAAGTTTGTTATGCTAAGAACACTTTCGCACTCAAGTCTCCATCATTGAACAGTTGATAACTTCGACACAATAGATCATGAATTCAGAAATGACTCTGATGCTCATACTCATAAGTTGCTCGGAAGCTCATAAGTTCCTGTTTACACAGTTGCACTTTTTGACTATGTACAGTACTGTGTAAAAGTCTTAGGCACATGCAAAGAAATGCTGTAGAGCAAAGATGCCTTCAATATAATGATATTAAATGTTTCTACATTTAAAAAAAAAATAGCATAAAGAGCAATAAACAGTAGTAAATGAAACAAAGTCAATATTTGGTGTGACAAAAAAATAAAAATAAAAATAGTAGTCTCCGGTACAATGTGTGCAGTTTTATAAGGAAATTAGCTGGTAAGTTTTATTGAGCATCTTGCAGAACCAGCCACAGTTCTTCTGGAGACTTTGACTTTCGCACTCGCTTCTTATTTTTGCAGCGAAACCCAGCAGCCTTCATTGTGTTTTTTGTCTGAAAAGTGTCTCTTATGTAATATGCTGCTTTCTTTAATGACATACAAACATTTTCCTGTAACATTTAATTTTGTGCTAGAAAACTAATGTTTGGGAATCTAAAATGTTTTTTTTTGTACCGACTTGATAACGTAGACGTCATAAAATAAAAAAATCTATAACAAAGTTTGTACTAAAAAGAAATAGGGTGCCTGTAATTATAGAAGGGAAATTATTTATAACTGCACTATCCAGTGTCACCCAGATGAGGATAAGTTCCCTTTTGAGTCTGGTTCCTCTTAAGGTTTCTTTCTCGTGTCATCTCAGGGACTTTTTCCTTGCCATCATCGCCTCTGGCTTGCTCATTAGGGTTAAATTTGTAAACATAAAAATGTACATATTTCTGTAAAGCTGCTTCATGACAACGTCCATTGTCAAACGCGCTATACAAATAAACACATTGAATTCCTGTGGATGTAGAGCCATAGCGTCAACCACAAAAAGAGTGACTCGTATGTAAATTGCATACTTTATTCCAGGGTTAAGCTAGGGGTTCTCAAACTTTTCAGGGACCCATTTAATGGTAAAATAAGTTCCACTGTTTATTCTTAAACTTTCTACCTTATGTGGAAACATTTAACACATTAGGTGCAAGTGATATTATTTATAGGCTGTGTGTTATTGAGTTATAGAGGTTTGGATTAAACTCCTTCAATTAAAGTGAGCAGTCAGAAGGTATATATAAATCGCTAATAAATGTAACTTTAATAACGGTGGGTTGTGTGGTGGGTAACAAGTTCAAAAATCACAGACTCCCTGGATATGCTTCACAGACCCGAGTTTGAGAATCAAAAAGTTGGGTGTCTTCTGTAACCACCATATCCTGGTCAGGGTCATTGTGGATCCGGATTCGGAGCCTATCCACAGTACACCTACTGGCAAGTTTTTGGGAAGTCGGAGGAAACTAGAGAACCTGGAGAAAACCCACACAGACACAGAACATGTGAAGTCGCCAGTCGCTGTACTATGAGTTCGCCGGTAGACGTTCCTACTCCTGGTTGCCATAGTAACATTTATCAGTGGGCGGTACAACTAGCATTGCACTTCTGACAACAAACCAGTTTTCCTGCCGCTAAAATCGAAACATTCTGGAGGGAGAGCGTTTGTATATAAAATTCACCAGTGTGTGTATATGCATCATATCCTACGAGATGAAGGAGAAGCAGTGTGAGCTCTTTGCCGTTGCGGCCGTCTATCTGCGGTGCAAGCGCCGGACCGTCTGGGACCACGAAACAATTCGGACTCGCAGGCAACATGGCGGATCTCGGATCACGTGCGCTCTACTGTCTTCACTCCCACTGGTAACCGCTGCACCAAGTGGCTCCAAATTTGAATGTTTTCTCAACTTTGTCATATCGCTGGACACGCCCACATCTAGTTGCCAGCGGTTGCCGTCACTCATGTCGCCGGAAGTCACCAGCTCTCATTGAAAATGAATGGTCTCTGGTCGCTGCGAGTCGCTGTACTGTGTTTGTGAATGTAGCTTAACCTGAGCTCAGGAACAAACTGGAGAACCTGGAGCTGTGAGGTGACAACGCTACCCGTGTATTCTTTTTTAACCTCTGAATATGTAAATAATCTGAAAATTCAGTTAGCGAAATTCCTTGTGATTTGTCCTGGTTGACAAAATCCTGGTTGTTGTTTTTTTTTTTTCCAAATAAAGACCAAAGGCCAAGTTTGAAACGTACACCTTGTTTAAACAAGACAAGGCTTTATTAGTGTGCTTGTTTCATTGTGTCATATTTTATTACCCTTCACGCAGAATTAGCTAAGCTGCATGTTTAACCGGTGTATATAAAGTCCTGCTTTATTACAAACTGACTCGTTAGACTTTTTTTTTTTTTTTCTTTTTTTTTTTTTACTGTGTACTGAATAGGAACTATTGTGTCCCACCTTTCTTTATTTCTATTTATCTTTCTTTCTCTTTGCATCTTTGTCGCTCTTTATGTCAGCGTTACACAATATTTATAATGGTCTGAAGTGAGAATGAGTAAACGACTGACAGAGACAGAAAGAGAGAGAGGAAGAGATGAGACAGGAAGTAACTGTCTGGTATGACCCTGATGTGAGCACAGATTCTCATCCTCAAATCTGTGGGTCTGTGTTCTGTATATATTTATATATCTGTTTTAAATATGTGTGTCTCCAGAAACTATGGAATCTGCGGTTAACTCAGACCCAACTGATGTCTTTTTTTTTTTCTCTCTCTCTCTCTCTCTTTCTCTTTCTTCCAGGTTTCACTGTGCTTCTCTTCAGTCGCTCCTTGTACATGGTAACACGGGACTGAAGACAAGCGGTAAGTCAGCAGTCAAGTGTGTGTGTGTCTTTTAGTCGCATATGGAACAACCGAATAGATGTAAGAGGAAACAGAAGTGTTTGAAATAGAAAGTGATAGTAAGTTAGTAAAATAGCCGGGCAGCCCTGAGCTCGGGTTTTCTGCAAGAAGAGAGCTGGTTCGGCTAGCAGACCACCACAGCCCACAACATAGCATCGACTGGAAATCGTCTGTGTGGTTAGTTAACTGGAAATTTATGGTTCGCATGTCTGTGTTTTCATACAAATAACACGCACATACCTGTGAGCATACGTGTTTGTGTGTGTGTGTGTGTGTGTCTGTGTGGTTACTGGAAATCGGCGGTTTGTGTTTTATGTGTAGGAGTGGTAGTATTGCTAGGAAATTGTGTGTGTATGTATGTGTGTGTGTATTGTGTGTCACATTGACAGTGGTAATAAGGGACAGGAAGAGGCGGAGCTATGCATGTGGTTAAGTTCCTGCTTTACACTGCCATATTTGCTAATTTCCTTTTTGAATGAAAGCCATGTGGCTGAGTCTGTGGATTTTTTATTTTTTTTTTGATTGATCAGCACATTGGCTTTAAGTATAAAAGCACTGGTTGCAAAAAAAAAAAAAAGTTCAATATTTTGGTATTTTTGAACGGAACAGTCACGAAGCTAAAGTATCCCACTTCCAGTTAAAGTTCATGTCGCGGTTTCAGTGTGATGCGTCACGTTTTCAGGTTAATTTGGGTTTTGCTGTGCTTCTTATTCTGAAATGACTTTCATCCACGTCTCAAGAGAAATATCACTGCAGTGAATTGTCTTTGACCTGAAACCGTGGGGTGATTTCACACTTGTGTTGTTTTTTTTGTTTTGTTTTTTTTTTGTTTTTTTTCCAGAAAGAATTGCTAACTGGAATGTCTTTTGGGCAAAAAAACAACAACAACAAAAAAACAAGTAACCATAACAACAGCAATCCTAGCTAGTACGCTGCAGCGATATCGATTTTTCCCTAATCATGAGTTGTTCGATTTTAAAATATCACGATAAACTGTGTAATTGTTCAGACCGATGGTATGAAAAAGGCAGGATATTAGCTGTACAGTCGGGAGCTGTGGCAGTTTTAGGGTGATTCTGAAGTAATGTGCGCTAACAGTGGGAAAAAAAAAAAAAAAAAGATGTAACGGTACATTTTCAATGTAATCCTGTGACGACTCGGGTGTCTAATTTCAACATGGCCGAAATATTCACTGTTTTTGAGCATCTGCGGTGACCAGTGCAGGAGAGAGCAGGAGAGCGCCAGTAACGAAAAAAAACCCCAAAACATAACAAAACATTTTTAAAAAACTGTGTCTTAATCACTTTCCAATTATCATCACTATGTTAAATATTAAATTGCGGGGCTCCTACGCAAAATACGTAAAGGTCGATAAAAGCAAAATAATATCGTTATATCTCGCAAGCCTAGCTAATATCGTGTAACTTACCAGCCTGGCTTAGAATTGAGATCAGTTTTATTATTATCAGTAATAAAGATGAACTTTGGCGATGAGGAGGTTCTTTACCTTCCTTTGCTGTAGCTTTGGAGAAGGAAAATCGAGAGAAGAGACGCTGCTTGTGCCGCCACAATTGCGTTTCACTATCGTCACTTTGTCCAATGTTCGTTTTTCTCGCTTGCCTTACAGCTTTGCGACCGGATTGGTCAGGAGGTAAACAAGGGTAGAATGTTTAAAGCGCTCTGATAATAAATAAATAATAAAACAACAACAAAACAATCAGCACAGCTTATTTTATGCGTCTCAAATAACATAAAGGTCAACGTCGAACGAACATTTCCCTTATGTTCTCTTATTTAATGGTGAGAAACAGGATTAACCAATCAGAATCATGCGTTCCTAACTTACTTACTTACTGGAACTGTCATACATTTTCTACGTTATTAATATGGTAACACTGGTTGATGGTAATTTGGGTTTCTACTACTCTCTGGCATTCCCCCAAAATGCATGAACGCATCACACTTATCACACTTAGCATTGTACAGATCACGCTTAGCATATTTCCTCCTGTCAGTCTGTCAGCACTGACCCCTTTACTTCACGTCCACCATAATATTCAGAACATCAACGTGGACGAATCAATTCCATAAAAGGGAACCGCGGTCGCCAAGGGATGAAGGTGATTGCCAAGGTAGCTGTGTGTGCTGGACAGATGTGCAATGTGTATGAAGTGGTAAGCTGTTTGAATCAGTTATTACTGAGATAAATGTAACTAACTTCCAATCTCACTGCTCAGACTGATGTCGCATTGCCACATGTGGAAGTGACTGAAAATAGAATGGAAAAATGTCAAGGTTCAATGCAAGTTTTGTAGTCCACATTTTAATGAAAAACAGTTCTGTGTTACAGATCTGGGACAAGATTAGGGCCAATAAATTCACTGTACAAAACATCAGTGAGTGCATTAAGACCCGTTTATTCTGTTTTTTTCTTTTTTTTTCTTATTAGTCTCTGAATTTTTATCTTTGTATCTTAAAGCCTCTTTGTTAGAACAGCATTTGTTTAATAACCACTTCCTACTCACTCAAAAGCCAATTTGTGGCTTTTTGCTAGCCATCAGGAAAACAGTGATTAGCACTCGCTGAAGATTAGACAGGGACAGCATGGGCTAATGATTTGCATTCAGTTAATCCAATCCAAAGCCCAACTTTTCTTTTTTTTCTCTGTCTAATTTGGGATGTAACAGTTTGAATTCTCTTAGGAGTTTTACGGAAAATTGTATTCGCTAATACTAAAGATGACTCCAAAGTAGCAGTAATGATTTGCTGTATTAGAAATTAGATTCTTTGTTTCATGGTTTCTGTTGATATTTGAAATTAGCTTTGCTAATTCAGCTGGTGCCTGCAGATGATCATTGTACGATCGCAGGTAGACGCACCATGCGATCATTAAGTGTAGTTGAAGCAGTGCTACATCATCAATACGCGTTACGTATTACGTCATTTTTGACCTCTGTGCATTCGAGCTACAAAGTGAGGGGGGAAAAATGGACGCCTCCATGTTGCTCTTTTGTTAGCAACAATCTAGCCAGGTAACTGGAGTGAGTGATGTATATTTTACTCCTAAAAACAGCAAACTGTATAGTTATATTTTAACAAGCTAATATGTCTGTATGTTGATGTAAAGCAAATACTTTGTATATACAGTATAACTCATGTAAAAATTAAAGAACTGCTACTTTGTTTACTCTTAATGCTATGAACAGCCATGTTGATGTGATGTCATGTGATGAACTCGGGGATGAGAAGACCATTGAGTAGGAATTCTGAGTTGAGGGGGCATTTTCTTTGGTTATCATAGTTGGAGTTTGGAAATTAAGAATTATGAGCTTCATTCGAAAGCAGAAATAGATTGTTCACAGAGCTAGCCCATTCTGTAGTTTTCGAAATCCAGCATCTATCTAAATTTCAAATAAAAAAGATTCTGGCTTTGGTCGTTCTTTGGAGAAGATTGGAGCAAACACGCGTCTTTGGTATGCCACACACGAGGGCTCATTTTATTGGTTGTGCTACGAAAAGATAATGGCAAACTGGATCAAAAATGAATTTGAGTGAGCTTTGAGCACTGCACCAAGGCATCAAATCCAAGAGGTGCACTCCACAGGGAAACAATGCCTTCGCTGGTGCAAAGTGGATTATCTGTAGCTGGCCTTAGATGCCTCAAGAAAAATCTCCCTGAGACGACACGAGGAGGAAACACAATAGTGTACTGTTATATATAATAGTGTGTGTATATATATATATATATATATATATATATATATATATATATATATATATATATATATATATATATATATATATATATATATATATTTGTTATGAGCCAATTGTTTATGATTACTGCAGCAGCTCTCAGGTAAAAATCTACAGTAAGATTATACACTGAAGATAAAGTGAGACTTGGGCTGTTTTGGTAGAAGTGCAATCTTTAGAGTATCAATGTGGTAGATCATGCACATGTTTCAACAATCTTTAGGGTATCCCTGTGAAAATTATCTACAAGAATCGTTAGACTATCCATGTGGAATTATCCACAATACTCTTTAGGGAATCCATGTAATTTATCCACTACAATCTTTAGGGTATCCATGTGGAACCATCCAACCAATCTTTAGGAAAGCCATGTGGAATTATCCAACCAATCGTCAGGGTATCCACGTGGAACCATCCAACCAATCTTTAGGGAGTCCATGTGAAATTATCAAGAACAGTGTTTAGGGAATCCATGTGGAACCATCCAACCAATCTTTAGGGAACCCATGTGGAATTATCCACAACAATCTTTAGGGAATCCATGTGGAATTATCCACAACAGTATTTAGAGAATCAATGTGGAACCATCCAGCCAATCTTTAGGGAATCCATGTGGAAGTATCCAACCAAGCTTTAGGGAATCCATGTGGAATTATCCACAACAGTCTTTAGGGTATCCATGTGGAATTATCCACAACAATTTTTAGGGAATCGATGTGGAATTATCCGCAACAATCTTTATGGTATCCTTGTGGAAACTTCCAACCAATCTTTACGGTATCCATGTGGAATTATCCACAACAATCTTTAGGGTATCCACGTGGAATCACCCACAACAATCTTTAGGGAATCCATGTGGAATTATCTACAACAATCTTGAAGGTATCCATGTGAGGCCATCCAAAGCAGCATAGAGTGAGTGACAAGGCTCCATCAGGCAGATCCAGAGGGCTAGAGGAGCCGCAGCAGTTAAAGTGTTTCACTGACATCACATCAGGCAGCAGGAGTACACATACAGCTCGACAGAGAAAGAGAGAGATAACAGATTATCAGGTATACTCTTATCTACACTGGTTTAAAAGGTTGTGCATTTATGATCAAGAATGGGGGAGGGGTCAGGTCTAGCACAGCTTAACAAAAAAAACGGTAACACAGGCATGAGGGCCTCTCAGGGTCCTCTAATGATGGTGTATAGGATGAAGTCTGTTAAGATAAGTGAATTTCTCTATTGAGACAAAATGTGGCTCATGAGTAAGTTATAAAGACAAGACTTTGGGATTGTAATAATTCCAGGCTGGGACGGAGGAACCAGACAGGAGACAGGCTGACTCCAACTTTCAACTTTTTATTTTTTTTTCTCACTCTTCACACACACACACACACACGCATACACACATGTAGCTCTGTGTAGGCGTCACTCTCTCTCTCGAGGCGCGTGTCTCTCCTCCTTTTCTCCTCACTGCAACACAGAACACTCGTTAGTCTCAATTTCCTACAGGTGTGGAAATCTTACCACTCGCTTTCTCCGGCTCCGCCCTCCATTCACAAACCGGTGCTCGACCACGCCCCCGCCTCCATAGGGATATTTATCAAACTTAACAGGAATGTGTTGCTTTGAGAAAAGGACAAATAAAGGAAGTCCAACTGAGTAAAACCTTTTTGAGTTTTCTGAAATGCTTTGACTCATCTGGCCGTTACACATGCTGAGATAAGTCATTTATGCGCAGCTGGCTTGAATATGTAGTGATTAAATGGGGGCAGAATTTGTGGAAGATTGTGGGAGGCAAAGCCTCACATGCAGGGATACAGAGGATGTGCAGGTGCCCAGGACAAGCGGATTATGTGTCTGGGCTATTAGTAGCCTCAGTGGGTTAGCGGTCACCAGTGGGATTTTTTTTCTTCCTTCTTTGAGCAGCCAGAGAAAATAAAACACTGATTTTCACGAAATACTTCTTTGTTATGTATGTATACAGCATTTAAACTAAATATGCTGCAACTACAGCACACGGTACTCGTTTTGAATCCCGTCGCCTGCTGCACTACAGGCATCGTCCAGGGCATTGACAGTAGAACTGTTACTAATTGGATTCATTCGATTGCATGAATCTGAATCAGAGCCACAGGTTTGTAGAAACAACGATGAAACCAGCAATATAGCTCTATGTTGGATGGTAGCACATTGCAATAAATGCTCAAGCTAAATGATTACTTGTCAATCATCAAAGCAAACATTACATAGTGTTCAAATACTTTCTCTTTTACACCAGGCGTTGACTGGAGCGGCTTTTTTATGCTGATGTTTAAAAAAAAACGTATAATATTGCCACTGAAACATCTCCGATTGTACATACCATTATGTTACTCATAACGACTCATTTTTTCCCTATCAGACCAATCTTCCATGTTGGTTTTTCACACTTGCCGATCTTGCAGTCTAATTGGTCAGGAGGTAAATTGCAGTTGACGTCACTGAGGTTTTCTGAAAAATGTAGCTTTTTCAAAGTGAAAAGATCATATCACGATTCTCAGACATTTCTACAATGTATGATATGTATACAGATATGTATATGTTTGCTGGCAAACATCTAGCAAAACAGTAGTATTAAAAAAGGGTAAAAACAGTAAAAAAAAAAAAAAAAAAGGGTGCTAGATGTTGAGAAAACTATGGCAAGTGTGAAAGCGGTCTCTTTCTCTAACTCTGAAAAGCCACACTGATATTCATTTGTCTTCCTCCTTTCTCAGTCCAATTCCTGTTTGAACGCTTTCTTTTTTGCTGTCTTTCATTTTGTAAATGTTTAGTCTAGAACCGTAAGCTGTTGCTGACAGCAGTGGAACTGGAAATGTTTTTTTAGATGAACATCAACATTCTCCAGTTTGCTAGGCCTTCCCTATAAGTGGCTG
The DNA here is from genome assembly GCA_023630585.1 of Cranoglanis bouderius. Lineage (NCBI taxonomy): Eukaryota > Metazoa > Chordata > Actinopteri > Siluriformes > Cranoglanididae > Cranoglanis > Cranoglanis bouderius. Next base: position 14,290,434 of record CM042554.1, read on the forward strand.
TCCCTATAATATGCTACCAGATTATTTGATATTTTGTCTTTTGCTGCCAGAAAAAAAGTATTGTATTATCATGGCACCTTCTTTAATAGCTCGGCATGAAATTATAAGAGAAACTATCACTATGGAGTATCTGACATGCACGGTACATTCATCGACAGATACTTTTTATTGTATCTGGACACCATATCTTACAGAAGCCCTAAGAGGCCATGCATTATCATCTCGATTTAATTCCCTCGTGATCTCGACATAACAACATGTCGTTTTTATTGTCCCGTAGGCAGCAAAAGTATTAGCGCAATCCCACAGCATTATGAATGAACAAATTTGTTTCTCCTTTGATCAGGGACTCACTCAGGCTGAAATAGCTCTATGTCTGTCAGTGTCTGTCGACTTCCACATTACTGTCTGACACCTGAGAAGGAGGCTGTCGGGTCTACAACTTTATCACCGAAGACAATATAGTGACCCTGGTTCTCCTATGAGAAACCCCTTTCTTTTAATGCGGAGATAAAGTCCATCTCTACAGCGGGCAATTATTAAATCTATGATGGTGATGGCGAAGACGCCAACGCGCACGCAACACCAGTCCCATTCACAAGGCGCGAGATTTTCTCATGATGAAATTATGTTGTGAGAAAACGACTTTTGTTATGTCAAGATCATGAGAAAACAACGTTTATGGTGAGATCACGATAATAATAATAATAATAATAATAATAATAATAATAATAATAATGATAATAATGCATGGCCTTCTTAGGGATATCTTGAACATGTTGTTTTGTAACATATTGTGGTTTGATATGTTATAATAAAACCCATTGTACACAACTTCCCCCCTTTATTTTTTATTATTTAATTTAATTACGTTTACATTTTATTTGATCAGTTTTATCTCTATATCTGTGAATCTGTAGGGTTTTCCCCTTCAATTGGTGCTGTATCTATACTCCATCCTTGTTAATTTCATTGCTCGATTGTTTAAATTCTCATTGTTAACAAAATGTTAATAAAAACATTCCTCTCTCTCTCTCTCTCTCTCTCTCTCTCTCTCTCTCTCTCTCTCTATATATATATATATATATATATATATATATATATATATATATATATATATATATATATATATATATTTATATATAAAACTTTCTTTAGTTGTTCCTTCTAAAAAGAGCAATTTTCTTATTGTCAGTACATGTACATTGAGAGTGCTTGAAATTTTGTTTTTGTTTTATGACAAACCCCATGACAGTCACAGAGACTTTTTTTTATCTGAGTGCATCTATCAGTGATCACACATATGCACACACAAATGCAGCATAAGCTGATATTACTACAAGATACACTGGACACTCTCTGGCACCACACCTTCATTCTTTTTATCTACTCTGCCCATCTGGTGTTTTTAATCCAGATTGTGTATTTCTGCTGCTTGGTTCAGGAATGTGTGTGCGCACATATGCGTGTGTGTGTGTGTGTGTGTGTGTGTGTGTGTGTGTGTGTGTGTGTGAGAGATGCCATTCTTGAATGACCCCACAAGATTTAGAAAGGAGGAATTAAGCACTTTTGATTTACATCATCTCTCTACCTCTTTTTGTCCTTTATTGTTTCGTCCACACTGCTGTCAGAATGCCAACAGTGGCCCGGCAGTAGGCCGATTGGATATAAAGACAAAATGTTTTATTTTTTTTGTATTTTTGAAAAAACTTTTGCAATCGACGCCACTCTGAAGCCTATAGTCACAAAGTCACATGGTGTGCCGTCGTGCTCTTTCAGCGATTGCTGCTCGAGGCTTTAAAGATTACTAATTTGTTTTCACGGAATACAAATGGAAATTATATTTATACTCACAACTTCCTGTTCTTGAGTTACCATTTTACCATTGATCTTAAAAATAGTAGTAAAAGTATCCCCTTTGTATGTTGCCAGCCAGCTCTTTGTTTGTAACAGGAAAGCCTGTTTCCATGTAAGTGGGGAAGAAAAAAAAAAAAAGCAGAAGTACAGCACTGAGATCTGGAAACAGCAGGGACAGAACGTGCATGAAAGTGGTTTTGGAAAGCCGAGATGAATTCATCACCGTCGCTTCTCCTTTACTGAAACGCGGCCTAAACTCGCGCACGCTTGAGAGGGACGAGGGTCACGCAACAGGTGTGTCGATGCAGCGAAACACTAAAGCTGTGCAGTGATGTGGGCTGAGAGGCCAACAAGTCATTTGCACGAATTAGCGATTTAAGGCCAGCAAACATGCAGATGACTCAAGGAGGCTGTCTGAGTGACTGATCCGCCGTTGTTAAAACATACATGTGCGGGATTAGCTTGCGACATCAAGCAGTTGAGGTGGGAGTGTGTGCGTGTGTGTGTGTGTGTGTGTCATGGGGCATTGATGTCAGAGAAGAAGAGGTGCAAGGTGCTACTGCATTCCTCCTCCTGAGCTAGGACTGGCTTGTTATTCTTTCTCAGCAGTAGATCACAAGTGAAAAACAAATTTGTTGAAAAGCAGACATTAAAAAAAACAACGTAACATTGGAGTACACTGCTACGATTTACCAACTCAAAAACACAAAAAAGAGCAGTCTTCTTTGCGTCATGTCGGAAAGGACACGTGAACGCCACCACACAGTCATGATTACAAGTGGGAAACTCAGTGTTTTCTTTGAGCCCCGGGTTTCTGAGTTGGGTCGTGTCAGTAAGAAAACATGGCGGAATCAATGGATGCAACGTCTGTAGTTGATGGTAAATTTGTTGAAAGCTAATTGCCTGCACAAAATCCGATAGAATTGCACAATTAAGATATAATATGTAATGATACATTTTACAGTGACTTCATAAGTTGATTGAAAACATTTTTTAAAAAAAAGCAAAAGACATCTTGCTGCATTTTTTTGTAGTTAATTAAGAGAAGGTGCACCGCCATCTTGCTCCGACCAAAGTGACTTGAACCACCTGACGTCGTAATTACCACTTCCCAACTCGTAAACACGAACTTCCCAGGAGGTCTTGAGCGCACAGTGACACCCCACTGGAAGCCCCGCCCCCTTCCCCCCCATCTCATGTTCATAACGTTTTAGCCCGAGCCCTTGTCTTGACCGGATTTAACACGTAAATACCAGTTGAAAGATGCGACCTCGCGATCTGGCTGTTTTACTTTCTCGCTCAGTTGCAGGGTCATAAAAAGTGAAGGTACTTTTGTACAAGCGAAACTTGTAATGGTTTATTTTGATGGTCGTATCAAAGAGCAAGGATATCGGAAGCTTTCAAATGAAATAAAATTGTGCAAATGTCTCTGCTCTTTCAGATGGCGGTGTGGATTCAGGCCCAGCAGCTGCAGGGTGACGCCCTGCACCAGATGCAGTCTCTCTACGGCCAGCATTTCCCCATAGAGGTGCGACACTACCTGTCCCAGTGGATAGAGGGCCAACTCTGGTACGTGCCTCTATGTGATGACCAAATAAGTGTCTATAACACGGCACTGATGAATTCTTGAATCTGATTGATCTGAAGGTGTCGATTAATTTTTTTTTTTTTTTGTAACAGCAGCTCTGACAGTAGTGCTGGCTGTAATTCAAATCACAGGTTTATATTAACGCGCTTATTAATACTAATAGGTTATCGTTTCTATAGTAACGGCTCACACACGTGGACTTGTATGGTGGACATTCCACATAGTCTAAGACTAATAATACATGGATTATTACATGTTTTATACAAACATGTTTTAATAAAAAAGAAATGCATACGATCGTTGATATGGTGAAGTTTTCTGTAAGGAGACGTTTATTTAACATCTATGGAAGGAGACTCCAGTGTCAGTACGTTTTCCAATATGGAATAGTCTTAGTGGTTTCTCGGTAACATGAAAAAAATATGGATTTTTTTATTTTTTTTTGTCTTTGTGAGGCTGGTATGGGAAAGTCTGTTTATAGCTGCTGTAATGTAAATGATAACAGGAACTAACTTGTCTCACAGACGTTCCTATAACAACACGCCCTGTGTATTTAAAGGGTTTTAATCATGAAACGTTTACCTCTTTCTCGATGATCTCTCAGGGACTCTATCGACCTGGAGAACCCGCAGGAGGAATTTAAAGCCAAGCGCTTGCTGGACAGTCTAATTCAAGAACTACAGAAAAAAGCAGAACATCAAATGGGAGAGGATGGCTTTCTGCTCAAGATCAAACTAAGCCACTACGCTTCACAGTTAAAGGTAAATACATACACAAACACACATACACACACACACACACACACAGCCCTTATTTGCTGTATGCCTCAGAGCAAAAGCACACAAAGCATAAACACATACACAAGCAGTATGTAGGCAGGCCGTCTTCCTGCACACGAACCAGACAGAGGTGCAGCTTAAGAGCGGTGAGGACGATGATAATCTGTAATGGATACGTGAGAAGACATGCATAATGACGACAGTCAAGATGAAACAGAGAGAACATGTTGTATTTCAGAGCACATACGACCGATGTCCGCTGGAGCTGGTGAGATGCATCAAACACATTCTCTATACAGAGCAGAGACTCGTCAGGGAAGCTACTAATGTAAGTAATAGTATTTTACACACACACACACACACACACACACACACACACACACACACACACACACACACACACACACACATATATTGTTTATGAAATTCTGATTATGAAAGAGGAAGCTTCTGGGTTTCACAGTTGTGTAACACTCTAGCTCAGTATATATTTGGGCAATATTTCTTAATTAGTTTCATTTTTTAATATTTAAAACGTAACTGACTCTGTAAATATCGTAAATAAAGTTTTTAGATATAATTCTAGCAAAGAAAATGCATATTTTTTCGTTTACATACATTGTATGCTGACAAGAGTCTGCATACACTTTAACACTGTAGTTAAAACAGACCTGTGTGTGTGTGTGTGCGTGTGTGTGTGTGTGTGTGTGTGTGTGTTTGTGGTGATTGACAGTCGAGTTCTCCATTGAGTGGGATGATGGACAGCATGTCTCAGAAGTACCAGCAGATAAACCAGGCGTTTGAGGAGCTGAGGATCCTGACTCAGGACACAGAGAACGACTTGCGCAAGCTTCAACACAACCAGGAGTACTTCATTATACAGTATCAGGAGAGTCTCCGAATACAGGGTACACACACACACACACACACACACACACACACACACTTAAACACAAACATGTTTTTCGTTACTTAGCAATGGCTGTTTCATTGACCAAGGTGTTTAAATCACACAAAATATATCTTAATATCAGTTGTTAATGATATAAAGAATATTGACATTTCCACACCAAAGGTAATGCAGATTAGTAATATACAGTCAGGTCTATAAAAATTTGGACATTGACAACGTTACTGAACTGGCACTATTGTCAGAGCTGCTGTTGTAGAAAATTAATCAACACAATTAAATGATTGGTTAACATGAATGATGTTCAGTAGATTAATTAATTCTTGTTTTTGAAACAGACAAAAAAAAAATAGCTAGGACTATCTCAACATAATTTCTTAAGCATGTAATAAGTGTGTGTTGTTGACCTTGGGTTGTGTGCACGTGTCTCTCATAGCTCAGCTATCGAGTCTGGCCGCGCTGCCCCCCGCTGACAGACAGCTGCGAGAGCCGAGCCTCCTGAGCAAGAGAGCCACGGTTGAAGCCTGGCTCACCAGAGAAGCCAACACCCTACAGAAATACAGACTGGTAAATACACACATGATGCGGAAATGTTCCCGTTTAGTGACTCACAGATTTATTTTTAGGTCAAGAATGTTTTATGAGATGATGTGTAACGATAATTTGTAGAGAGGAGGAACTACAATGAGAGCAACGGCTAAAGGACAGTGTTTTATGAGTAGTCATAGGGCTTGTTTTATCTGATAATGCTTTGCTACTGCTTGGCATTAAAGCCAGTGTCGTGTTGTACCTACACACACACACACACACACACACACACACACACACACACACACACACACACAAGGTGGATAGGCTTGACAGATCCAGTATTCTAGATTCAGAAACAAATCCAGATTCAGTATCCAGATCCAGAATACAGGTCCAGTATCCAGATTCAGTATTCAAATACAGATCCAGTGTCCAAATCCAGTATACAGATTCAGTATCCAAATCCAGTATCCAGATCAAAATACAGGTCCAGTATGTATTGAATTCAAATGCAGATTCAGTGTCCAAATCCAGTATACAGATTCAGTATCAAAATGCAGTATTCAGATCCAGTATCCAGATTAAGTAATGTAAATTCAGAGCCAATATCCAGATTCTGGATCCAGATTCAGCATGCAAATACAGATCCAGTATCCAGATTCAGTATTCAAATACAGATTCAGTATCCAGATTCAGAATCCAAATACAGATTCAGTATCCAGATTCAGCATCCAAATACGGATCCAGTATCCAGATTCAGTATTCAAATACAGATTCAGTATCCAGATTTAGAATCCAAATACAGATTCAGTATGCAGATTCAGTATTCAAATACAGATCCAGTGTCCAAATCCAGTACACAGATTCAGTATACAGATTCAGCATCCAAATTCAGTCCCAGTATCCAGATTCAGTATTCAAATACAGATTCAGTATCCAATGTCCAGATTGAGGATCCAGATTCAGCATCCAGATTCAGTATCGAAATCAAATCCAGTATCTATATAGGGTGTATTCCGATCTCATGTGCAGTGTTCCTGGGATAGACTGTAGAATCACGGCGACCAGGATGAAGCTTTTACTGAAGATAGATGAGTGAATGAATGAAAGAACTTCACTCTTGTGGCGGCCTTTTTTAAAACTGGGAATAGGGATGCTACTGTTTGAAAAAAAAAAAAAAAAGTCATGGTTTCATGGTATTAATTGGCCAAATATGTGTGTGTGTGTGTGTGTGTGTGTGTGTGTGTGTGTGTGTGTGTGTGTGTGTGTGTGTGTGTGTGCTCGCATTCAGGGCCTGGCAGAAAAGCACCAGAAAACACTGGCATTGTTGCGGAAGCAACAGACAGTCATACTCGACGATGAGCTGATCCAGTGGAAGAGACGTCAGCAGCTCGCTGGCAACGGAGGACCACATGAGGGAGGACTGGATATCCTGCAGTCATGGTACACACCCTCACACACACTCATATATAAATTACAAGACTACCTGAGGGAGGATTAAACTTTATACAGTTGTGGTACACACAAAACAGTAAACAGCCAAAAGGAGTACAGGACACATGGAATAAAGGTAAAGAAATATTTGTGTGTGTGAGTGTGTGTGTGTGTGTTTTGGAGAAAGAGGTATTACCATGGCAATGACAGCTTTGACATTAATTGTGGAAAATGCACTATGGTTCTTGTCAATGGGATTCACAGCATATGTTTAGTTTTGCTGAAACACTGTACTTTAATAAACAAGAAAGACACATAATTATCTGAGCACGTCAGGGAGGACCACTGGAGCACTGGATTGTACTTATTGTTTTCGTATGTTAAACATCAGCTTTTCCACCTTATTCCATATGGACATCCTGCAGTCATGGTGCACACACACACACACACACACACACACACACACACACACACACACACACACACACACACACACACACACACACACTAAAACAACAGCGGACTGCCTGGTGATCTTGTGGTCACTGTACACACATACACACGTGCACACCTACACATCAGCAGTGGACTGCTTGAGGGAGGAATGGGTATTCTGCAGTTATGGTACACATAAAACACACACACACACAATAGGATTGCCTAGGGCAGGACTGGACATCCTGCAGTCATGACACACAAACACACATAAGCAAGCTCTCTCTCTCCCTTATACACATTTGTCTCTTTTAAATAACTACGTATAACTGCGTATTCTGACAGACTGATTCAAATCAAGAACCCTGCTCTAGGATACCGAACATGACAAAGTCTCAAAGGAAAAAAAAACTGGGAGTCTGTCTTTAAACTCAGTGCTAAGCCACTGTTTTTAGATTTTAGCGTATCTCGAGCACTACTGACTGAAATCAGTCAAGTCCTTCGACATGGTCTCTCTCTCGAAATCAACACACGCCATTTATTCCCATTTAATACGATTTTTAATGTCTGCGTGTGTGTGTGTGTTTGTGTAAATCCAGGTGTGAGAAGCTCGCAGAGACCATTTGGCAGAATCGGCAGCAGATCAGGAGGGCGGAGCATTTAAGGCAGCAGCTGCCAATCCCCGGGCCCATCGAGGAACTCCTCAATGATCTCAACGGCACCATCACCGATATCATCTCGGCACTCGTCACCAGGTATGTATGTGTGTGAATGTGTGTGTGTGTGTGTGTTTCTGCAATACAGAATTTCCCACAAGAGGACTATATGACAACTAAACATCATTGGCTCCCGGTTGAATTTAGAGTTCGAAACGCTCTCATTCGTTTGTAAACTCTTAATGGTCTGGCTCATTTTTATGTTTCCGAGCTGTCGTCATGTACAATCATTATCAGCTCAAAATCTGAATTTCAGCATGACATTATGGCATTAATCCTGGCTCTTTCTGAGATGATATCGCGCTAGAAAAATCGATTTAAAGGTCATGAAACTGAACCACGCCTCTGTCTGAGTGGTGCGTAAATCTGTAATTACATTTGAGCATGTGTGCAATTTCAGTATAAAATCCTCACATTCACGTACACATAATTTAACTATTTTCAGCAATTATCTCCAATGATTCTTCTGTTAAACAGCCAGTGTTATAGCGTATGATATAGCCAGATTTAAATGGGCTTCAAGCTTATTAGCATGAAATTACTGACGCACTGCCTTGCCTTAAGGCAGGTCCTGCTCCATTCAATTCAAGAATGTGTGTCTTGGTTTAGATGTGTGTTAGTGTTTTATAAGGTGTTTATCCTCTTTTTTTCCCTCAGCACCTTCATCATAGAGAAGCAGCCACCTCAGGTGCTGAAGACTCAGACAAAGTTTGCGGCTACGGTGCGTTTGCTAGTGGGAGGAAAGCTCAACGTCCACATGAACCCTCCTCAGGTGAAAGCCACCATCATCAGCGAGCAGCAGGCCAAGGCGCTGCTCAAAAACGAAAACACCCGGAAGTGAGTTCTGCATACGCAGTTCATGAGACAGACACTGTGCTAATTTATACACTCATAATGCGCGCACAAACACACACACACACACACACACACACATAGATGCAGGATTTCCCTAAAAAACCTTAACAAGTATTGATTTGTCGTAATTCAAAGTGACATCATCTCAGATTTTAGGCTGCAAACATTTTGAATCTGTTTTTTTTAAATAATTAAAAAAAAAAAAGAGATAACTCATCATCTAGACTCTAATTCAGTTTAGTTAAAGACCTCTCATGAATGCCTGGAGGACACTTGATCAGAATGTCTTTGTTACAATCAGCTGCAATACAAGATTAAGGACACTGACTTTATTACCTCAAATAAGGGAACCCTTCTTTATATATATATACCCTTATAATTAAGAAATTAATTATTAATCAGTTTATCCGCATTTCAGATAGAAATTATTTAAAAAAAAAAAAAAAAAAACACAGATAAAAAGATAATGAACTCATTAAGCAAGTATTAACGCTTGCATTTTTTGGCAGACCCAATTCCACTTGGTTTCTGTGTGAAATCTATTTGGTCCATTTGAAAAAGTTTGTTTTAAGTGAACCCAAGTGTGGACCACGCCATGTATGAATGTGTTCCGCCTACAGATCCATGTTGAGCAACACAATTAGTTGAACTTCCTGTTTCAAATTTAACAGTGGTAGGGAAAGACATGTTGTGGTCCAAAGTGGAGACAGAGTGTCTTCTAGATATATGAAGCAATGGCTCAGCATGCAGACGTTGAATTACCTTTCTTTTACTGAAAGGCCTCACCTAAACCATTGATCAGTATTAAGCAAAAGTAAATAAGCAAGGGGCTCCCAAGTGGCGCAACAGAAAAGCGTTCGCCCTTTTCCTTGGTCAGAGCAAGATTGGCCGTGCTCTCTGAGTGGGAGGGGTGACATAGGCTGCGTCCGAAATCACTACCCTACTACAGAGTAGGCGAAAAGCAGTACACCAGAGAGGTAGTATGTCCAAATCCTCAGTAGGCGAGAAACAGTAGGTGAGAAATACCCGGATGATGCAGTGTGCACCCGATGGACACTATGTGAGTCAAAAATCCCATAATGCAAAGGGACTGGTGCGGACGAGCTCAGAAGAAAAAAAATACTTAAAATACAGCCATACTTCCTCTCCCCTGTCAATCATAGTGACACTAGCCAATCATGTGCATCTCTGAGCTCATGTATGCAGAAGAGGGTAGGTAGCACTTTGTTCAGACTGCGATACACTGCCCTGTGATTTGTGTTGGCTGTCGTATGAAAGGGTAGAGCTGGCTGGTGGGTGGGAATTTTCAGGTGAGAAAATGAGGAAATGGGGAAGCACAAATTAAACAAATAATGCATAATAAACATTATTATTACCAATAAAGTGATGTGTGTATGTGTGTGTGTGTGTGTGTGTGTATATATATATATATATATATACACACACATGCATATGTATGTATGTATGTATGTATGAAGCAGAAGTGACACACAGTATGTGTGATAAATCATGGTTCAGAAGAAATCTGTGTGAAAATGGTGTCTGTGTGAAAACCTGTGATGATGAACACCCAGACAAGTGCAAAATCTATTGTAGGTGCTGACGTGAGTCTTCGGGCCAAGTGTAAAAATGTCCTCAGTCTCTCATGACATATAACACACTCTGTCTCTCTGCCCATTAGTGACAGCAGTGGAGAGATCCTGAATAATAACTGTGTGATGGAGTATCACCAGACCACAGGCACCCTGATTGCACACTTCAGGAACATGGTGAGTGAAGCAAACTGGGTTCACCTTCAGTCACAATCTATTAGCTGTCATTTCCAACAAGGACACTGAGTGGAATTTGCCGTCTGTTTATAATTTTTTTTTTTTTGCACGTGTTTTATATCCATACATATAAAGACCAGAAAATGAAATAAGGCCACTCGAGGTAGATGACTTATGACTAATTTGAAAGCAAAGACTCACACGAAAGCAAATTTCTCACACCAGCTGCAGAATAATACAAGCTCCTCTGCAAGAGAGCTCAGATAACATATTCAGGATCAGCTGGTGTGATGTACTTCATTACTAACATACTCGATCCTTCACTCTGCCTCTATTTGTCCCTCAGTCTTTGAAGAGGATCAAGCGTTCAGACCGCCGTGGGGCAGAGTCTGTAACCGAGGAGAAGTTCACCATCTTGTTCGAGTCACAGTTTAGTGTCGGGGGCAACGAGCTGGTTTTTCAAGTCAAGGTGAGCTTAAACAGGCAAATGATGTGATTAATACAAACACTAGAAAATAGGAGCCCCCATACACACACACACACATAGAGACACACACACACACACACACACACACACACAAAACATGTACTATATAAATATCTAAACTAGCCTTCCCTTTAGGCCAGTGGTTTGTGACGGTTAAACAGGTTACCACGGTAACAGCCCTCAGTGATCGTAAAACCTTTTTTACTGCGGTTTTAAAAAAAAGGAAAAAAAAAAAAAAGTTATCATAGTGATTTATTTCATGCAAATCATACTAAGACACTAGTAATTCCCACAAATGTATCAACATGAATTGTACATGTATTGCACCTATTATAGATGATTTGTTCTAAAAACATGGCTGTTCATCTGCACTGGTTGAAAGCGTGTGAGGTGGGCGGGGCACTGTGTGCCAGTGTGCTTGGCAGATATCATTACTAGTCTATAATAAAGCATCCTGTAATTTAAAAATTATAACCGGCTGTGAACATCTTTGTCAGTTTTCAAAGCTCAGGTTATGGCATTTAATACAGAGCATGAGGGTGGCTGACCTGAGCATGCAGGCCAGTCTCAGTGAGAGTGATCAATAAAAATGGGTGTAAGCTGGCATGAATTGCACACAAATAGCATGAATCAGTGAAGCAAGAATAGAGAGAAAAAGTTGCACATAAGAGCATGTCAGTTCTGCGAGCACTGAGCACTGAGACATGTGCACTTCCTTTCCTTTCAGTTAATGTAGAAGAGCCGTGGCCTAAAGTAATCCTTATTTTATTAGTATTCCAATTTAGAAAGTAAAACAAGGTTGTTGGTTTTTTTTTTTTACTGCATTTGATAGCAGTTTCTAATTCTTATTGTTATTATTATTGCTATATGTGTAAAAAATTTGGGAATCTAAAAACAAAAAATTAAAAGTAAAGTAAAAAAATATATACAGTACTGTGCAAAAGTTTTAGACACATGCAAAGAAATGCTGTAGAGCAAAGATGCCTTCAAAATAATAAAATTAAATGTTTCTACATTAAAAAAAAAACATAAAGAGCAGTAAACAGTAGTAAATGAAACAAAGTCAATATTTGGTGTGACAAAAAAATTAAAATAAAAATAGTAGTCTCCAGTACAGTTTGTGCAGTTTTATAAGGAAATGAGCTGGTAAGTTTTATTGAGCATCTTGCAGAAACAGACACAGTTCTTCTGGAGACTTTGACGTTTGCACTTGCTTCTTATTTTTGCAGAAAAACCCAGCAGCCTTCATTGTGTTTTTTGTCTGAAAAGTGGTCTCTTACGTAATATGCTGCTTTCTTTAATGACATACAAACATTTTTCTGTAACATTTAATTTTGTGCTAGAAAACTAATGTTTGGGAATCTAAAATGTTTTTTGTACTGACTTGATAATGTAGAAGTCATAAAATAAAAAATCTATAACTAAGTTTGTACTAAAAAAAGAAATAGGGTGTCTAAAACTTTTGCACAGTACTGTATATATACGTATATATATATATATATATATATATAGCGTGGCCTTCACCTAGTTGAAGTCTGTGTCGAACATCTCTCCTTCCGTTCATCCAGTTACCCAAATAATATGATTATGCTACCGGTACAGACCCACTTTGTCAGTCTGGCCATTCAGCTGACCGGCTGATTACCCAGAATGAGGTGAGCAATTGAGCTGCATTTATCTTTCCTTGTTCTGTCTTCACTCTCGTTCTCAGACCCTGTCTTTGCCTGTCGTGGTGATTGTCCACGGAAGTCAGGATAACAATGCCACAGCCACGGTTCTATGGGACAACGCTTTTGCTGAACCGGTGAGTTCTGGAGAACGTCAATACCTTCATGCTCAGTCACTCTCGAAATTATTACCTTTGCGAGTAGAAGAGCACTTATGCCTTATTATGTTAGACTCAGAGAAATAGCAGAAATGTTCTGGGTCAAAATGACTGTACGTGGTGAGTCATCGTTAAGTGGTTACAAATAAACACGAACCCTGTACCAAGGAATAATAGGTTCATAGTTTTAGTAATATGGAGTATTATGTTCATTTTCTTATAGACAATAGACACAAAGTCACACAAATAAATCTATCTATTTGTCTAAAAACTGCAGACGAGGAGATTGGGAGCAACACCTTCTTCTTCTTGTCTTTCAAGAGATTTAGATTTTTAGCATATCTTCATGGACAATCTTCACCACTTGCTTCCGCTTGCACTGCTTACTTAAGTGCTTGTATTATAAAAAATGAAACTTGTTAATCTAATCCAATTTTCTTTTAATGTACAGTGCACAGTGTACATGGACCAGGCATGATAAGTTGATATGATTAATCTAACCTTGTTTAGATTGGTTTAGAAGAACAAAAAAAATGGATTAAATTACATTTATAACACAGTAAAATGAATTTTGGTTAAAGAAGAGTCTGACCTAAATATCAAAGAATGTTTCAGTTTAAGGGCATGATCAGGTGGTTGAATCCATAGCGTTAATTGATTGTTTTTAATATTTGTGGTATTTTGAATGTAACATTTAAGGCCTTGCTTAAAACTCATTGAATACTCAACACTGCATTCAAAAATGGCTATTTTAATTCTTATAACTATAGCAGTTATTGATTATGTATTTAATATAATAATAATAATGATAATAATAATAATTATTATTATTATTTTTATTATTATTATTATTATTAGTAGTAGTAGTAGTAGTAGTAATTGTAATATTATTAGAGACTTTCAGTACATACAGAAAGGCAGCTTTTAAAAGGTATTTAAAAACCTTGTTTAAAGGAGCTTTTCTGCATTTTTGTGAGTCAGGTAGATTAGTAAATGCATAACAAATTAATAACTGTTGAAGATTATCATAAGTGTTTCGAAGATCCTGATGTCCTTCATATGAGCCATGAGATAACGCACGTTGACTCTCCAGGATACACGCATCATGCATTTGAGCTCTGTTTATCTCTGAGAACTGTCTGTAGTGTGCTGTCAGACTTTTTTGCATTTTGAATAATGTAAACCGAGCAAATCTATTTCGTACAATGGCTTCCAACAATAGTGAAAAGTAATTCTGGCAAACTGAAAGTACAGGCAAAATATTGCTGATATGCCTCGGCACAATATGGTGTGTGATCTGGCCATCAAGCATCCAGCAGTGTTAAAGCAACTTTCAGAAGCAGCAACCAAAAAAAAAAAAACAAAAAATCAAAGAATGAATGTAGAAGCCATTTATATCTTACATTAAGTAAGCTTTCATATATATATATATATATATATATATATATATATATATATATATATATATATATATATATATATATATATATATATATTGTATCTTATCTTATTTACTTTAATTTTTTTCCATTTAATTTATTCTCTCTCCTAGATGAGTGCATAGAGCATAATAACCAGCATACAAATTAACACATGTTAAGATTGAGAGAGGAGAAAAAAACTAATGGAGAGAGAAATCCAGAGGGAGGGGAAGTAAAAAACCATATAAAGGCATATAATAATATGTTCATAAAAAAGAAGCTAATAATAAAATAGTAATAAAGAAATGTCCTCCAAAAATGAAAGTATGAAAGTTCATGTTTCAGCTTGCCATCCTCTTACCAAAGAGTATGTGGGCGCCTGACCATCACACTCATATGTTGGCCTTCTGATAACTCTTGCCACAAAGTTGGAAGCACAAACTTGCCTAGAATGTCTCTGTATGCTGTAGCTTTAATATTTTCCTTTACTGGAACCAAGAGGCCCAAACCTGTTCCAGCATGACAATGCCCCTGTACACAAAGCGAGCTCCATGAAGATACGGTGTGCCAAGTTTGGAGTGGAAGAACTTGAGTGTCCTGCACAGAGCCCTGACCTCAACCCCACTGAACACCTCTGGGATGAACTGGAATGCAGACTGCATGCCAGGTCTACTCGCTCAACATCAGTGCCTGGCCTCACTAATGCTCTTGTGGCTGAATGAACACAAATCCCCATAGTATGTTACAAAATCTAGTGGAAAGCCTTCCCAGAAGAGTGGAGGTTATTAAAGCTGCAAAGGGAGGTCTACATCTGGAATGGGATATCCAACTAGCACATATGGGTGTGATGGTAGGGTGTCCACATACTTTTGACCATATAGTGTAAGAACTAGATTGCTATGAAATACACTATATGGTTTGTGGACACTTCACACCAATCACAACCATATGTGCTTGCTGAACATCCCATTCCAGATTTAGACTTCCCTTTGCTGTTATTATAACCTCTAATCTTCTGGGAAAGCTTTTGGAGCGTGGCTGTGGGAATTTCTGCCTGTTCAGCCACAAGAGCATTAGTGAGGTCAGACACTGATGTCGGGTGAGGAGGCCTGGTGTGCAGTCAGTCTTCATCTCAAAGATGTTCACTGGGGTTGAGGTCAGGGCTCTGTGTAGGCCACTTAAGTTCTTCCACTACAACTTTAGCAAACTATGTCTTCATGGACCTTGCTTTGTGCACAGGGGCATTGTTATGCTGGAACAAGTTTGGGCCTCTTAGTTCTTAGTGAAGGGAGATCAATTGTATGCTTCCAACTTTGTGGCAACAGCTTGAATATGGGTGTGATGGTCAGGTCTCCTCATACTTTTGGCCATATCATGTATCTTAGTAAGTGATTTAAAAGACACTTCTCTTTGTTTTAGTAAAGCTCCTCATCCTACATTTACGTTTATGGCATTTAGCAGACGCCCTTATCTAGAGTGACTTACATTTATCTCATTTGTACATCTGAGCAATTGAGAGTTAAGGGCCTTGCTCAAGGGCCCAACAGCGGCAGCTTGGCAGCACTGGAGTTTGACCTCATGACCTTCCGATCAATAGCCCAATGTCTTAACCACTGAGCTACCACTGCCACTCTCATTTGATCATTTGTTCCTTCATTTAGGGCCGAGTCCCTTTCCTCGTTCCTGATAAAGTGATGTGGCCACAGCTGTGCGAGGCTCTCAATATGAAGTACAAGGCAGAGGTGCAGTCGAACCGAGGCCTGTCTGAGGAGAACCTGGTCTTCCTCGCTCAGAAGGCTTTCAGCAGCTCCAGCTCCATCCCTGAGGATTACCGGGGCATGACCATGACCTGGTCCCAGTTTAACAGAGTACGAGACTACCTCACTACACTGCGTATAATTCAGCAAGGAAAATGAAACATGATCATATTTAACTCTCACTGTGCAACATAATAATGACCTTAGTGAAATATTTGCATTCATTTAGTGTAACAGGAATCATGATCTGTCTGATTAATCAGGTTAATTTAAACAATTTAATGCGGTGATTCTCAAAGTGGGAATCAGGGACCCCCGGGGTCCATGAAGCATAGCGAGGGTGTCTGTTTTTTTTTTTGTTTTTTTTTTAGTTTTTTAAAATTATTTTTGAATTGTTATATTTATGGAGGTTTTAAAAACCTGCATATCCAATCATCTCCAAATCATCTCCAGTCAAAAAGGCAAGAGTGACCGTTCCTTGCGTTCAACCCTGATTGTGATCCCAACAGCAATGCAATTTCTAAATGGCCATTTCAGAAACGGTTTAATCCTAAACTACGCTCACCCATTTGAAACTCTCTATATTAACATTCGCATATCAGTCATTATTTTTCCGCCTCAGTAAGCACTCAGAGCATGTTTCCCCGGGCCGAGCCGCGGTCTGCTTCCCATTAAATGTGGTTTATGATTACCAAGTGAGGGAGCCTTGATGCTGCTGGTTTTAGATATGCAGACCTTAGGCGGTGCTTGCCTTTGAAATGGCCTCATACTGCTTTGGTACACCGAACATTCAGTGTTCAGGACAGACTTTTTTTTTTTTTTCTGTTGACACGTTTGGAAGTCAAGGTCCAAAAAATGCTTGCTGGAAGAACTGCTTTATGCATTTAATATCACACTTTTCACCGTTTCTCACATGGTGCATGATGAAATATTTCCAACATATAGTGTCAGTTCTCCTTTATACAAAAACACCTGACATGCACTTCACAGTTTTATATATAACTCAGGGGAGGGGATGTTTTTATATATTTGTGGGGACTAAATGTCCTTACAAGGATAGGAATATCTGACAGTTTTGATCTGCTTTTTCTTTTTCTTCTTCTTCTTCTGCTTTCCCCCCCACAAAAACCGCAGCCATTAAGAGCCAAAAGATTTCCTCTTGGTTACTAAGGTTAGGGTTAGATTTAGGTGTAGGTGCATTAATTAGCTGCATTAATAATTATGTCAGTACAAGGATGGTAAGACAAATGTGTGAGTGTGTGTGTCTGTGTGTGTGTGTGTATCTGCATGAGTCTTCATTTGCACACTGTCTTCTCAGAAATGCAAGATAGAAAACTTAATGTCCTTACTTGTGCTCCATGACTTTTCACCTAGATTACTGATTATAAGCAAGTGAACATCAGTAAGATGAACATGTCCTCGTTTAGCTGGTAGTCATGCTCGTATTTCATAAGCTTCAAGCTTCAATTTTTGTTCCAAATACACACACACACGCACACACACACACACACATGCACACGCACACGCACACATGCAAACTACATTTAAATTCATGATAACAGTGAATTGCAAGGTTTTCAACATTAATAAACCTTTTCCTTATATATATATATATATATATATATATATATATATATATATATATATATATATATATATATATATATATATATATATAAAATTTATTTATTTATTTTTTTCTATGTGCATCCAGGAAAGCCTTCCAGGTAGAAACTTCACATTCTGGCAGTGGTTTGACGGTGTCATGGAGCTCACGAAAAAACACCTGAAGCCTCACTGGAATGATGGGTAAGACTCGACATCTGCACTTTGTAAGACGTCAAAGAGCTGGGTTACATAATCCAACCGGGTAAACTTCACCTGCAGCAGCCTTACATTCTCCAAATAAAGCCTGGGAAGGTTTCCGTGAGGTAGTGAACTAGGGTTAATACAGATTTCTTAACAGTTAGTGGAAAAACAAACTATGTACTATAAAGTATAAAGATTTATAATATAAAACTGCAACGGAATCTGTTCGTGCTTTTCCTGTTTACCTTAGCTGACAGTGCTTTGGACTAGTGAGAATCCGAGTTACTGAGAATTCTGTTTATCCAGCAAAAATGATTGGCTTGGGACTTACACAAGAGATGGCACACAGTCAGTGTACATTAACTCCTCATTGTGCAACTTGCTCTCTAACCTAGCCTTCATGGACTGCACTGTTGTTCTGGCCAGGCTGGTCTCCACGTGGAATCAGTTTGCACTGCCAATAACACACAATTACTGGCTGATGCAGTCATTTAAGCCAGTAATTTAAGCCAGGGCTTCTCAAACTTTTTTGCAGCCAGGGACACCTTCCAGAGTAAAAGAATTTCCAAGGACCAACTTATAATCACAACACCACATTTCGTTTTAGGAACAATAGGGCAACCGTATTCATGTAAGGAATAACACACTCCAGACCGCCCGGTTATACGAAAATAATCCACGCTTGTTGGGTTATATCACACCACCGCAAAGTGGATTATTTTTGTATAAATACACAGTCTGGAGTGTGCTATCCTGCTTATATCATAGCGTTGTGCCAACGATTACAAAGTATAAGTTATTAATGAAGGACACATCACACATTTGAATGGTTTTAATGGTTAGATAGATTTAATGTTTTGGAACATCCACGAGACACGTTGGTTCCTGTTATCACTAATGTTATAGCAGTGATAAACAGTTGTTCTTTTCTCTCTTTCTCTCAAAAACCCAGCTTGTCATTTTACTGAGAACAAGTTGTTAAACAAGATGTTTTTAAAAAAAATCTATTTCTTATTAGTCTTAGATTAAGTGGAGCGTCCATCATAGAAGTCACTGTACTGTATACGAGCTGTTACTAGAGAAACAATAACATATTAGAATGAGTGCATTAATATAAACCAGCCAAACCTTCTGACCAATCAGATTCGAGAATTAAACCACACTCAGTTGAGCCATTAGAGTTTTTACTCTTGCACTTTCCTCCCATCCAGATGTATTAATAGCACTTACTGATTTTATTCAAATTGCAGTTAGATTTGAGGTAACATCATTCATGCCTGTTTTTGTGTTGAGTTTTAGATTAACCCCTTTCATTTCAAGTGACCGGTCAACCATAACAACCATCATACTATTTTATATTAATCTTCACCAAAAAAAAAAAAAAAAGCAGGGACGTCTCGAATATACCGGACTACCCCGACCCCACTTTGAGAACCATGGACTTAAGCACCCAGGTTATGTCCCCGCTCCAGCATTCCACACTCCCCTCATTAGTTCCAAAATCATAGGAAAAATACTTTCTACATGGATTTTCCTGCCATCTTCGAAAACCCCAGTATATCAGCAATCTTCCTGTAGTGTGCAGAAAGTGATGAAATCTGGACTGGGATTTAGGCAGATTTGGAAAATGTGAAGGTTTTGGCTATACGTTCTTAAAATCACACAGAACAGAAAAGTAATGTTAGTAATCAGTTAAGCTGTTTTTTTTTTTTTTTTTTTTTTTTTAAATAACACTTTCACTTTGGATCAATTTAGTGTTATTTTGATTATGTTAAATGAAAAAGCTTGTTTGTTTTCTTTGTTTGTGTGTGATTTCTAATCCCTGTAAGCAACTAGTAACAGTATTAATGAGATGATTTAAAAAAAAAAACATTTACAAAGTTTGTTGCCTGATATAATAGTCTTTTTAAGGCACAGAATGACTAGAAGCTTATTTACACTGAAGGGGGTAGCATTAATGATGCATGTCAATAAATCACAGTACATCTGTGGAAAATACCCTTTTAACCTTTGGACCAAAATGGGTTTGAAAATCCCCCTGATTCAGCGGGTTTCAATTGTTACACCCAATGTAACTAAAGCATTAGTGAGATAACTAAATGTTACTTGTTACACAAGTTCAGGCACATTCATTTTTAGCTTTTAAAAATAGTAACTGGGCAAAAATGGAAAAATAATTTGCTTACACGTCAAACCTAATTAGCAATATGTTGGTGTAATACCACTAAATACCACTTTTGTGTGCCTGCCTGAAAATCATTGTTATTACCTTTGTTACCCATTGAAAATATCTGCACTTCTTTATTAATAAAGTGCTGTTTTCGTGTGTGTTTGTGTCTCAGGGCGATCTTGGGCTTCGTGAATAAGCAGCAGGCTCAGGACATGCTGATGTCCAAACCGAATGGAACGTTCCTGTTGCGTTTCAGTGACTCTGAGATAGGAGGAATCACCATCGCATGGGTGGCAGAGAATCCCAACAAAGCAGGTCCTGCTTGTTTCACCGCATAACGTGTACTTACGTGAGCCGAATCCGAGCAGATTGAAGATTTAGTGTCACTGGCAGTGCAGAGGATTTAACCTTCACCTAAAGCAGAACCTTAATCACTGAACCATGTGTCAGCTTTACATATAAAGACTGCTGAATATCACAGTAGCAATCACCAGTCTTTACTCCATAGCCCTTTCATAGTGAATAGTAAGATAATAAACTTGCCGTTATTATTTAAGACTATAAATATGCACACGGGTGACAAATTAAAGGAAAATACAGTGGCTTTTTATGCTGTCAGGAGCATTTATTTATTTTGTTGGCACGTTTGTGTCCTTAGATGAAAGCGTACAAGTCAATACAAACTTCATCTGAAGTTCATCACCTTTTATCCTATGATGAAACTTTTCTATCCTGATGAGCGTAGTCGCTTCCAGGATGACTCCGCCCCCATCCACAGGGCACGAGGAGAAACTGAATGGTTTGTTGAAGATGAAAATCACATGCTATGACTTTCAAAGTCACCAGATCTCTTGGAATGGGAGATTTTAGAGTGACGTGTTAGACATCGCTCTCCACCACCATCATAAAAACAACAACCGAAGGAATATCTATTGGAAGATAGATTTATTGGCGTTCATCCCTCCAGTAGACAAAGACTGTTGAAAGTGAAACAGGAACCAAATGAAAGCCAGCCAGCGTATCTCTTAGTTAACGTGTTTCTAACTTCTCTGACTATATTTAATATCATTGGTATTATTCAGACATGATTAAATTCCCATTGTGTAATAGCTGAATCTGTGCTGTAGCCATCTCCTTTATCCTTTAATTTTAATTCACTACAAACCTGCATATTGTTTTGTGTTTTAGTAGATATGGTTTTGCGGTTGCTATACAAAACGATGTTGCTACGCAATCAAAAAATCTCAGTGATTGCGTATCACACCAAAACTGGTTAATGAAAAAGGCATAGTGAGCAGTTAAAGCCACAATAACTAACATATACAGCGGTAATTCTTTGGCAGATCACTGGTACACTCAAAATGTTTTTAAGTCACCACCGCACAACTCGACACAACTTAATACCAGCTGACAGCATGATCAACTGAAAAGGCTCAGGCTTAGTCAGTAATAATAATTCATATTCATTAAAAACTCTTAGTCATGCCAGCTGTATTCTTTAAACACTGACACACTATGCGCATAATTGCATAAACCTTAATAAGTCGTTGTTTCACATAACCATTTTCTCACTAAAAGAAATTAGCTGCCTTTCAAAATAGGTTCTGTATTCCTTTTTTTTTTAAAAGCACACAAAAGCTTACACTGTGTGTGTGTGTTTGTGTGTGTGTATGTGTGTGTGTGTGTGTGTGTTTCGGCAGGCGAGAGAATGGTGTGGAACCTCATGCCCTACACAACCAAAGACTTCTCGATTCGCTCTCTGGCTGACCGCATAAGTGACCTGAACCACCTGCTGTTCCTGTACCCCGACCGGCCCAAAGACGAGGTCTTCTCCAAGTACTACACCCCTCCACTGTGTACGCCGTTCTATTCTTATCTAACTGTCTGTGTGTGTGTGGGAGAGAGAGAGAGAGAGAAAGAGAGACACACACACTGACATAAAGAGTTGTTAAAGAGAAATGTAACTGTAAGAATGTCCTTGGTCTGTCAAAACACTGAATTTTCTATTTTTATTCCTCTCATTCAAAAAGCGACAACTCATACATTTAAATTACATACATTTAATCATAGTTAGAATAGTAGGCATAATAGAATAACGAGAAAATAGTGTAAAAGAAAGAAATAGTAAAACAGTGTCTGTTTCTGACAGAGCCACAGCCAATATATCCACTTGTTTTTTTCACATGGCCAAACTAACATACCTTAGATACGTTACCTAACTTGTACCTTATGTATGTTTAAATTCAGAAGTACTATATCTCAGGAGGGCACAGTGGCTTTAGTGGTTAGCACGTTTGCCTCACACCTCCGGGGTTGGGGGCTCGAATCCCACCTCCTCTCTGTTTACATGTTCTCCCCGTGGTTTGGAGGTTTCCTCCCCAAGTCTGAAGACAGGCACTGTAGGCTGATTGGCATTTCCAAATTGTCCGTAGTGTGTGAAGGTGTGTGTGATTGTCCCCTGAGATGGGTTGGCACCGGGTGTCCCCCACCTTGAGTTTCCCGGAATAGGCTCCAGGCTCCCCCGCGATTATCTGTGTAAGATAAGCGGTATGGTAAATGGATGGATGGAAGTACTATACCTTTATTTCTGTCATACAGATTTGTAAGACTAAGTCCATGTTTTTTAGCTAAAGACAGGTGGTGCCCGAGGCCCCGGGTTCTCAAAACAGTGATCAGAGACCCTCTGGGATCCATGAAGCATAGCCATTTTTTAAACGCCGGTGCAAATCACGACACATTATTGAATGTATTATATTTATTATTGAGTTATTACAGTTATTAGCCTGTTTGTCTTGTCACTTGAGTTGAAGGGGTTTAATCCAAACTTCAGTAACTCAAAAAAAAAAAAGCCTATAAATAATGTCAACTTGGACCTAATGTGTTCAGTAGGGCTGTAGACAAGACCTCTGCTGTCAAGTCCATGACCATGACTAGTCTTAGGGGAGTCGAGGCCAAGCTTAGATCTAAATGAGTCTAAATGAAAGAGAGATCAAGTCAAGATCAAATCCTTTCAAGGCCCAGGAGTACTTCAGCTAGTTTGATTCATTTGTGCATTGTGTTTTCTAGAAGACGGAATTACTTCTTGTCAAAATTTGCGAATGCAAATCGGTCGACACCAAGACCATATTTAGCGAGACCAGTGCTGAAGGCATTTGAAAGGGCTTCATGTTTCCAGAGTTTTAACTTACAGTGCTTTCTAAATGGTGTACTTGTATAGCTGTAAAAGGGGAAATAAGCGCTCAGACTGTCACACCTGTCTCTGAGTGGTCTTAATGGTACTGAAAAGCCTTGCATTAAAATACTTTCCCTGCTGAGAGAATTATAGATGAAGGCCGTGTAAAGTTTGCTGGTGTGTTGTTCCTTTGTGCTGTGTGTGCGAAGTGTGCTCTTTTCCTTTCTTTTTCTCCAAATCCTAAGTGACCTCAATAACAATTGACCCAAAGACTCAACTCAAAGACTCCCTAATAAACTGCTTTATTATTTATTCTTTTTCTTCAACCTGTACAGCGAAAGCAGTGGACGGCTACGTCAAACCGCAGATCAAACAAGTGGTACCAGAGTGAGTATCCGCACTTTTTCCCTTCTATTTTTTTCGCCTTTCTTATGAATGCAACTCGTGAATGCTGATTGTTCAGTAAAAGTCACTGTGCCTTTATCAATGTCCCGAGTACTAATCCATCAGGTAGGCTAATTGCACAAAGATAGGCTGGCATATCGGCGCTGGTTCTCAACTCCGACCGAGAGGGAAGTTAGCGGTTACCAAGGAGACCTCATACTCCATAATCATATTGTTACCATTAGAATACACTAAGCCACGTTAGCGGCATTAGTCCGTTTAGCAAGCTAGTGCTTCAGCAGGTTGTCAGCATGTTAAAAACACATCCACTGCTGTTGAATCTCAGCAGGATATGGACATTCTCAGCAGCATACATGAAAGCAGTTAGCAGCGTTAGCTTCATTAGCTGCTTACCGCCAGCTCCTGATGGAGGAAGGACAGTGCCAGCATGCTAGGGAGAATGTTAAGGACAGGTCAATTACAGAAACACCATTCATGTGCAGAGTATAGTTAATGCATGTTGCTATTGATGTGTGTGTGTGCGCGTGCATGTGTGTGTGTGTGTGTGTGTGTGTGCGTGTGTGTGTTTTTTCAGGTTTACGACACCTAATCCAGACCCGGCAGCAAATCCAACCTACATGGATCACGCAGCATCACCAGCTGTCAGTCACCCGCAAAACTATGGCATCTACCAAACAATGTGAGCCACAGCATGAACCACGCTAGCTCCGTTGTGTGTATGGGAATGTTCAGGAGGCACATTTGTACCATTTGAAAAATCAAATGAAAACACATGAAGTATTATGAAAAGAAATAATGCATCACATAACGATTCTCTTAAATATTAACTATATTACAGGGTGTCCCCAAAAGTCTCCATACATAGGGGAAATGAACACTTTTTAGCAAAATGTCTTCGAAAATTTTTCATACTTAGTTTATATTATTTTTTTTTTTCAGATAGCCTTTAGGAATGCCTTTGACAAAAGAAGAACGTATTGAAATCATTCTCATGGCTGGATCGGGAAGCTGTCGCAGGGTTGCGATGGACATGCAATTACATGCATAACACCAGATGTATTAACACGAGTTCATCATGAGTAGGAGAGACGACTCTGTGTGTGCTTACAAAGAAATGGCAATCATGTAGATGATGTTTTGTAAATAAAGTTACATTTTGCTAAAAAGTGTTAATTTCCCCTATGTATGGAGACTTTTGAGACACCCTGTGGTTAACTTTAACGTTAACCATGAACGTCAGCATTCAGAACCATAAATAATGTTAACAAAGTCAGAAAAAAAAGGTACTGAACTGTGCTTTTCCTTGGGATGGTAACCTAAACAGGATAGAGGTAGCCCTGTATGTTAGGACATATAGTGGATATAGAAAGTCTACACAACCCTGTTAAAATGGCAGGTTTTTGTGATATATATATAAAAAAAGAAGAAACCAAGATAAATCATGTCAGAATGTTTCCCACCCTCAATGTGAAATTACAACATATAAAAAATTAAGTGAAAAACAATCAGAAACTTTTAGGGGAAAATAGGAAAAATAAAAAAGTTACAATAACCTGGTTCTGTAAGTGTGCACACCCTTTTATAATCAGGGATGTGGCTGTTCAGAACGAACCAATCGCATTCAATCTCAAGTTCAAAAGTAATCATCATACAGCTGCCATTAATTAAGTTATCCTGATTAACCCCAAATAAATACCAGCTGTTTTCTTGACATCTCCTTTTTTCATCCGACTGCTGAAGCCATGGTCTGCAAAGAGCTCACAAAGTATGTACGGTATCTCAGTTATTGAAGGATATCGAACAGGAGAGGGGTATAAAAGAATTTCCAAAAAATTAGATATAAAATGGAGCACCACAGTGACATCCCTCCAAAGTTTATATAAAAGGACAAGACAAAAACTTACCAGGGAGGCTGCCAAGAGACCTACTGCAACATTAAAGGAGCTGCAGGAATATCTGACAAGTACTGACCACTCTCTGCATGGGACAACAATCTCTCATATTCTTTACATGTCTGGGCTGCATGGGAGGGTGGCTAGATGGAAGCCTTTTCTCACAAAAAACATCCAAGCTCAAGTAAATCACCTGAAACAATCCATACATCCATCAATATTCTGTACCGCTTTTCTTACACAGGGTCGTGGAGAGCCTGGAACCTATCCCAGGGGATGGGGTGCCAAACCATCACAGGACATAATCGCACACATACTCACACTCCCATTCACACACTACACCCTAAACCATGTAGGAAAATGCGTTATGGTCTGATGAGACCAATTCCAAAACATATGTTTGGTGCAAAAAAAAGTACATGACCAAAAGAACACCATACCCACGGTGAAGCATAGTGGTGGCAGCGTCATGCTTTAGGGCTGCTTTTCTTCAGCCAGAACTGAGGCATTTATCAGGGTGGAGGGAATCATGAGTAGCTACAAATACCAGTCGATTTTAGTGCAAAAACTTCAGGTGTCTGATAGTAAACTGAAGATGAAAAGGAATTTCACATTTCAGCACGACAATGACCCAAAGCATACGTCCAAATCAACAAAGGAACGGCTTAACCAAAAGAAGTTCAATGTTTCTGAATGGCCTAGCCAGAGCCCAGATCTGAATCCAACTACAAATCTGTAGGGTGAAGCCTGAAGCTGTGCACAGGAGATGCCTTTACAATTTGATGGATCTAGAATGTTTTTGCAAGAAAACTGCCAAGTCAAGATGTGTCATGCTGAGAGACTCTGTAATAAAATCAAAAGCTGCTTCAACAAAGTATTAGTTTAGGGGTGTAGACAACTAAGAATCTAGCCACAGGAGGTCACAAGCCAGTGTACTTTTTGTGCCTGTCCCAAGCCCGGATAGAGGGTTGTGTCAGGAAGGGCATCCGACGTAAAACTTTTGCCAAATTCAATATGCGAATCACTAACATGACTTCCATACCGGATCGGTCAGGGCCCGGGTTAACAACGACCGCCATCGATGCCGTTGACCTACAGGGCACTGGTGGAAATTGGGCTACTGTTGGTCAAAGAAGGAGAGGAGGAAGGTGTGTTAGAGGAGGAAGGCATGTCCGTAGGCAGAGAGAGAAGAGGAAAGGCAGGAGTTTGGGACTGAAAGTAGGGACTTTGAATATTGGTACGATGACAGGTAAAGGCAGAGAGCTGGTAGATATGATGCAGAGGAGGAAAGTCGACATTCTGTGTGTCCAGGAGACCAGGTGGAAAGGGAGCAAGGCTAGAAGCATTGGAGCAGGGTTTAAACTGTTTTATCATGGGGTGGACAGGAAGAGAAATGGATTAGGAGTGATCCTGAAGGACGAGTTTGTGAAGAATGTTCTGGAGGTAAAGAGAGTGTCAGATAGGTTGATGAATCTGAAGCTGGAAATTGAAGGTGTGATGTTGAATGTTGTTAGTGCTTACGCTCCACAAGTAGGTTGTGAGCAAGAGGAGAAAGACAGATTCTGGAGCGAGCTTGAGGAAGTGATGCAGAGTGTTCCTAGAGGTGAGAGAGTGGTGATAGGGGCAGACTTTAATGGACATGTTGGTGAAGGGAATAGTGGGGATGAGGAAGTGATGGGCAGGTTTGGTCTTCAGGTAAGGAACCCAGAAGGACAGAGGTTAGTAGACTTTGCTAAAAGTATGGAGATGGCTGTGGTGAACACGTACTTTCAGAAGAGGCAGGAACACAGGGTGACATATAAGAGTGGTGGCAGGAGCACACAGGTGGACTATATCTTATGTAGACACTGTAATCTGATGGAGATTAGCGATTGCAAAGTAGTGGTAGGAGAGAGTGTAGCTAGACAGCATAGGATGGTGGTGTGTAAGATGACCCTGGTGGTGAGGAAGATGAAGAGAGCAAAGGCAGAGCAGAAGACAAAGTGGTGGAAGTTGGAAAAGGAAGAGTGCTGTGCGGTTTTCAGGGAGGAGTTGAGACAGGCTTTAGGTGGTCAGGAGGTGCTTCCAGATGACTGGACTACTACAGCCAAAGTGATCAGGGAGACAGGTAGGAAGGTGCTAGGTGTGTCATCTGGAAGGAGAAAAGAAGACAAGGAGACTTGGTGGTGGAATGAGGAAGTTCAGGAGAGTATCCAGAAGAAGAGGTTAGCTAGGAAGAAGTGGGACAGTGAGAGGACGGAGGAAAATAGACAGGAATATAGGGAGATGCAGCATGAGGTTAAGATAGAGGTGGCAAAGGCCAAACAGAAAGCTTATGAGGACATGTATGCAAGGTTAGATAGTAAGGAAGGTGAGAGGGATTTGTATCGGTTGGCGAGGCAGAGGGATAGAGATGGTAAGGATGTGCAGTAGGTTAGAGAGATTAAAGATAGAGATGGAAATGTGTTGACAGGTGACAGGAGGGTGAGGGAAAGATGGAAGGAGTACTTTGAGGAACTGATGAATGAGGAAAATGACAGAGAGAAGAGTAGTAGAGGCAAATATTGTTGAGCTGGAAGTGGAAAGGATTAGCAAGGGTGAAGTTAGGAGAGCTTTGAAGAGGATGAAGAGAGGAAAGGCAGTTGGTCCTGATGACATACCAGTGGAGGTATGGAAGGGTCTAGGAGAGATGGCAGTAGAGTTTTTAACTAGGTTGTTCAACGAGGTCTTAGAGAGTGAGAGGATGCCTGAGGAATGGAGGAGAAGTGTTTTGGTGTCGCTTTTTAAGAACAAGGGAGATGTGCAGAGTTGTGGAAACTACAGAGGTATTAAGCTGATGAGCCATACAGTGAAGTTGTGGGAAAGAGTAGTGGAAGCAAGGCTAAGGGGAGAAGTGAGCATTTGTGAGCAGCAGTATGGTTTCATGCCAAGAAAGGGCACTACAGATGCAATATTTGCTTTGAGAATGTTGATGGAGAAGTACAGAGAGGGTCAGAAAGAGCTGCATTGTGTCTTTGTAGATTTAGAGAAAGCGTATGACAGGGTGCCAAGAGAGGAACTGTGGTATTGTATGAGGAGGTCTGGAGTGGCAGAGAAGTATGTTAGAGTGGTGCAGGATATGTATGAGAGCAGTAGGACAGTGGTAAGGAGTGCGGTAGGTGTGACAGAGGAGTTCACGGTGAAGGTGGGACTGCATCAAGGATCGGCTCTGAGCCCCTTCTTGTTTGCGGTGGTGATGGACAGGCTGACAGATGAGGTCAGACAGGATCTCCATGGACTATGATGTTTGCGGATGACATTGTGATCTGTAGTGAGAGCAGGGAGCAGGTGGGGGAAAGTCTAGAGAGGTGGAGATTTGCTCTGGAGAGAAGAGGAATGAAGGTTAGTTGCAGCAAGACAGAATACATGTATGTGAATGAGAGGGATCCAAGTGGAACAGTGAGGTTACAGGGAGAAGAGATAAAGAAGGTGCAGGATTTTAAGTACTTAGGGTCAACAGTCCAGAGCAACGGGGAGTGTGGAAAAGAGGTGAAGAAGCGTGTGCAGGCAGGTTGGAATGGGTGGAGACAAGTGTCAGGTCTGTTGTGTGATAAAAGAGTACCAGCAAGAATGAAAGGAAAGGTGTACAGGACAGTAGTGAGACCAGCGATGTTGTATGGTTTGGAGACAGTTGCACTGAGGAAAAGACAGGAGGAAGAGTTAGAGGTAGCAGAGCTGAAGATGTTGAGGTTCTCTTTGGGAGTGACGAGGATGGATAGGATCAGGAATGAGTACATCAGGGGGACAGCACATGTGAGATGTTTTGGAGACAAAGTTAGAGAGGCCAGGTTGAGATGGTTTGGACATGTTCAGAGGAGGGAGAGTGAATATATCGGTAAAAGGATGCTGAGGTTAGAGCTGCCAGGCAGGAGGCCGAGAGGAAGACCAAAGAGGAGGTTTATGGATGTAGTGAAGGAGGACATGAAGGTAGTCGGTCTGAGAGAAGAGGATGCAGGGGATAGGGCTAGATGGAGGCAGATGATTCGCTGTGGCGACCCCTGAAGGGAACAGCCGAAAGGAAAAGAAAAAGGTGTAGACAACTAAGGCAACTAGGTTATGCTAAGATTTTTATTTTTCCTATTTTTCCCTAAAAAAAGTTGCTGATTGTTTTTCACTTTATTTGTATAGTTTGCAATTTCACATTAAAGTTGGTGGAAAGGTTCTGACATGATTTATCTTAGTTTCATTTTTTTTTACTTCACAAAAACCTGCCATTCTAACTGTGGTGTGTAGACTTTTTATATCCATTGTTGTAGCTTTTAAAATACATACGCTCTCTCTCTCTCTCTCTCTCTCTCTCTCTCGCTCGCTCTCTCACTCTCTCTCTCGCTCTCTCTCTCTCTCAGGAGTGACAGCATGCTGGACGGCGACGGCGACTTTGATCTGGACGACACCATGGATGTAGCAAGGCACGTGGAGGAGCTGCTCCGC
>CM042554.1:14323194-14353194 GCA_023630585.1 Cranoglanis bouderius
TTTAAAAATCTGTTTTATGTACCAGCCTTCTGGATTTTCTAGATTAGTAAGTACTTCTGAATGTAAGCTCAGAGGGATCAATTTTAGACGATGACAACAATCACGATGACAGCAGAAAGAGATACAGAGCTCATCGGTGTGTTTAACGTCACTGCATAAAATCGCTGAACATTGTACAGTGTGACACCTGACGGACTGGAACGTTCTGGCTCCGACATGCCATTTGGATGTATATACGATACATACACAAGGCGAGTGTGTGAACAATGCCGCATGCACGGCCGCTGACACAATAATAACTGAATTTACACAAATGAACCAGTTCAAAAGTTCACATACGCTTGATTCTTAATACTGTGTGTTGTTACCTGGATGATCAACGACTGTGTTTATGTTTTGTGATAGTTCTTCGTGAGTCCCTTGTTTGTCCTGAGCAGGTAAACTGCCCACTGTTCTTCAGAAAAATCCTCCAGGTCCTGCACATTCTTTACTTTTCCAGCATCTTCTGTGTATTTGTCCCCTTTCCAACAGCGGTTATATAATGAGGACACAATTATTACAAATGGTGCAGACATTTATTGATTCTCAAGAAGGCAACACAATACATTAAGAGACAGGGGGATGTAAAAATTTGAACAGGATGATCAGTGTAAATTGTTATTTTGTCTTCTGGGAAACATGTAAATATCTTATTTAGCATCTGAAGGGTAGTACTAAATGAAGAAAATAAGATATTGAAACAAAATAATAATTAAAAATTATTAATATTTTGCAGATTCTGCAAGGCGTATGTAAACTTACTGACCTCAAACGTACAGTGGGGGGAAAAAGTATTTGATCCCCTTCTGATTTTGTACGTTTGCCCACTGACAAAAATGATCAGTCTATAATTTTAATGGTAGGTGTATTTTAACAGTGAGAGACAGAATAACAACAAAAAAATCCAGAAAAACGCATTTCAAAAAAGTTATAAATTGATTTGCATTTTAATGAGGGAAATAAATATTTGACCCCTTCGACTTAGTACTTGGTGGCAAAACCCTTGTTGGCAATCACAGAGATCAGATGTTGCTTGTAGTTGGCCACCAGGTTTGCACACATCTCAGGAGGGATTTTGTCCCACTTCTCTTTGCAGATCCTCTCCAAGTCATTAAGGTCATTTTCAATGCCCTGGCTGAGGAAAGGAGGTTCTCACCCAAGATTTGACGGTACATGGCCCCGTCCATCGTCCTTTTGATGCGGTGCAGTTGTCCTGTCCCCTTAGCAGAAAAACACCCCCAAAGCATAATGTTCCCACCTCCATGTTTGACGGTGGGGATGGTGTTATGACTTGGGGTCATAGGCAGCATTCCTCCTCCTCCAAACATGGCGAGTTGAGTTGATGCCAAAGAGATCTGACCACACCTGACCACAACACTTTCACCCAGTTCTCCTCTGAATCATTCAGGCAAACTTCAGACGGGCCTGTACATGTGCTTTCTTGAGCAGGGGGACCTTGTGGGTGCTGCAGGATTTCAGTCCTTCAAGGCATAGTGTGTTACCAATAGTTTTCTTGGTGACTATGGTCCCAGCTGCCTTGAGATCATTAACAAGATCCTCCCGTGTAGTTCTGGGCTGATTCCTCACCAATCTCATGATCACTGAAACTCCACGAGGTGAGATCTTGCATGGAGCCCCAGACCGAGGGAGACTGACAGTTTCTTCCATTTGTGAATAATCGCACCAACTGTTGTCACCTTCTCACCAAGCTGTTGGTGCTGGTCTTGTAGCCCATTCCAGCCTTGTGTAGGTCTACAATCTTGTCCCTGACATTCTTGGACAGCTCTTTGGTCTTGGCCATGGTGGAGAGTTTGGAATCTGATTGATTGATTGCTTCTGTGGACAGGGGTCTTTTATACAGGTAACAAACTGAGATTAGGAGCACTCCCTTTAAGAGAGCGCTCCTAATCTCAGCTCATAACCTGTGTAAAAGACACCTGGGAGCCAGAAATCTTGCTGATTGATAGGGCATCAAATACTTATTTCCCTCATTAAAATGCAAATCAATTTATAACTTTTTTGAAATGCATTTTTCTGGATTTTTTTTTTGTTGTTGTTGTTATTCTGTCTCTCACTGTTAAAATACACCTACCATTAAAATTATAGACTGATCATTTCTTTGTCAGTGGGCAAACGTACAAAATCAGCAGGGGATCAAATACTTTTTTTCCCCACTGTATGTTACAGACAATAAAATGTGCCAATGTTACAGTAGAACTATATTATAAATCTGTAATTTAAAAAAATGCTGGGTGATTAAGACTTGGGGTCACAGAAAATTAATCATGTCCATTTGGGGTCGTTTGCTCAGAAAAGTTTGGGAACCACTGAGCTACAACTAAGCTACAGATATAGACAGTTTATTATTATGTGGAATATCTGTTTTGGATTGGACTGTAGAGCAGATAAGTTCATTTTTGTTCAAATAAAATGTATAAAGTTAAAGCTTATACACATAGCTGGTTGCTTAGAAATCCTCGCATTTCTGCAAAGTGCAGTTGCATATGAATTAGTTATTATGTACAGTATATAGTGCTATAGTTATTCATTTTTGCTGGGTTTTGAGAGAGAACAAAGAGAACAAAATTCTCTTTTGTTTCCTCTCTGCCTGCTTGAATTTTCTTGTTATCATCTCTGGATGAAAAAATATTTGTCTCTGCATTACTCGCAGTGTTAAAGGGCAGGTTAGTACATGGTGTAATAATGTCACAGTGAATCAGCCTGACTGTATTAACATTGATAATGACACAGTCAGAGTTGTTTATAATGTAATTACATGCAAATCTGCAGCACACTGATATTATTTATGATGCATCTGATGTCACCCAGCAGTCCATTGCTGTATCACTCATACTGACACCCACCCAGTCCATGTGAATCTCACTGACTTTACTATTGAGAGCTTAATTCTGTCTGACATTTTAATGAGGATAGCAAAGATCACATGTATTACCAATAATCCACAAGTGCACAGTCCAAATGCTAGGTATTTTCCAGTTGTGTTTTTTGTGCCAGCTTTGTGCAGAGTCATCGCTCCATGGCAGTGTGGTCCTGCCCTCTGCTGAACGATGTGTGTAAACACAAGAGCGACCATGACCATGCTCACTGCACAAACAAATAGCATGCGATTGAAGTGCATATGAATATTTCTATTCTAACATGATGTCTAAGGAATCAGGTGATTTATGCCGTCATCAGTATTTCTGGAAAACAGTTATTCATCCGCACACATAAATGCCGACTCTCTCTCTCTCTCTCTCTCTCTCTCTCTCTCTCTCTCTCTCTCTCTCTCTCTTTAATTTCTCTCACCTCATCTAGTCTGGATTCATGTTCATTTAATTTCAGCCACTTGAACACAGGAACTCAATTCCCTGTACAATTCTGCTCACATATCTGTAGATTTTTCACAGCAAGGCCTTCTGTAGTCTTGTTTATAGTGATTAGAAATTGGTCTTTAGGAACAATGGTGATAAGTGATTAGTCTTTAGGACCAGTGGTGTTCAGTGATTGGCCTTTATGAACAATGGTGATCAGTTATTGGTCTTTAGGAACAATGGTGATCAGGGATTGGTCTTTAGGAACAATGGTGATCAGTGTTTGGTCTTTAGGAACAATGGTGATCAGTCATTAGTCTTTAGGACCAGTGGTGTTCAGTGATTGGTCTTTAGGAACAATGGTGATCAGTGATTGGTCTTTAGGAACAATGGTGATCAGGGATTGGTCTTTAGGAACAATGGTGATCAGTGATTGGTCTTTAGGAACAATGGTGATCAGTGATTGGTCTTTAGGAACAATTTTCATCAGTGATTGGTCTTTAGGACCAGTGGTGTTCATTGATTGGCCTTTAGGAACAATGGTGATCAGTGATTGGTCTTTAGGAACAATGGTGATCAGTGATTGGTCTTTAGGAACAATTTTGATCAGTGATTGGTCTTTAGGACCAGTGGTGTTCATTGATTGGCCTTTAGGAACAATGGTGATCAGTGATTGGTCTTTTGGAACAGTGGTGATCAGTGATTGGTCTTTAGGAACAATGGTGATCAGGGATTGGTCTTTAGGAACAATGGTGTTCAGTGATTGGTCTTTAGGAACAATTTTGATCAGTGATTGGTCTTTAGGACCAGTGGTGTTCAGTGATTGGCTTTTAGGAACAATGGTGATCAGTGATTGGTCTTTAGGACCAGTGGTGTTCAGTAATTGGTCTTTAGGAACTATGGTGATCAGTGATTGGTCTTTAGGAACAATTTAGATTAGTGACTGGTCTCTAGGAACAATTTTGATCAGTGATTGGTCTTTAGGAACATTAGGGATCAATGATCACTAATAGTGATCAATTTTGTGTGAAGTTATATGTTTTTTTTTTTTGTTTTTTTTTTTTTTTGTAAAAATGTGTGGGACTGCTGACATCAACCATATAGGGTACTTTATCTGAGACCTTTCAGGTATGTTTCCTAAATCAACCACTGACCCACCATCCTCCTTCCATGTCCAGGTCTCTTTAAGGATTATCCACAGCTACATCAAATGTTCACTTGTGTAAGTCAGTAGGCCATATCTGTTTATACATAATTCATTGCATGATCTCATCCGAACTGAAATTAGAGCTCGATCACTGGGTGTGTTCTCTGAACACTGTATCATCGCTGAATGGCTTTAATGACTGGATGAAAAGCCTAAACTCGTCTCATAAGATAAAAGAGATACTTTAATAGAGAGCTGTCTTACGTATATCAGTAAAAGGAAGGAAGGAAACCATACAAAATGCTACTGGACTAGACAAATAAAATGGACACCTCAGACTGTAACAAAAGTTAAAGGAGCAGTCTGTTGTTGTTTTTTTTCACTGACTCAGTGAAATAAGTTGCAGCTGCAATGGGAACACTGACAATCTATTGCCAAATCCATTTCCTGAACCTGAATCAAACCCCACAACTGCTGTTACTCCTTCTGTTGAAATGATGTGTGGCTTTTAAGGGATAAACAGCCTGAAATGAAGACAAATGATAGCAATATTTCACCAAATATGATTTTTTGTTGTTGTTGTTGTTTGTTTTTTATTTTTTTATTTGTCAAAATCTACGTTTGTACTAATCTCAAATGGACAATTGTATAGAATATACAGTGTAGGAATACTTACAAACAAAATGATGCATGCAGAAATGTGTGCAATCAACTACTAGTAGTAGTAAAACAAAAACAAAAAATACTCAAGTATCATTAAAAAGAACTACATACCCCCATGTGCTGAAGTTTTCAAATAACTGCATGTAACAATTTGCTTTTCACCAGTAGAGGTCACTGAAACACTGTTATATACTAACATATACTGGCTAATATAACAGCTTGGATCCACTGGTATCATCAACCTCACACACACTTTTAAAAAAGTCTTTCTAAGGACCTTCCACTGACATAATGATTACTGCAGCTAATTAATTCAGTATCTGCTTTTGTCACTTTTAGTTTTCAAAACAAAAGCTGTAAAGCATTGTGTTTTATGAGGACCAAGTGATTTTAAGGACATTTGGTCCTTTTTGGTCCTCACAAAGGGGTAAATATATGCACACACACACACACACACACACACACACACAGAATTACTAATACAGCCAAATTATGCTATGATACTAAAATGAAACCTTTTGGCTTTTTTTTTTTTTTTAGTTTGTTCAAAATACATAGAAATAGATTCAATTAAATCTCATGGGGACCTGACAAATGCCCTCACCCCCCACAATCCACCCCCCCACCCCTCAGTAACACCCCACACGGTTAAATGGCTGTTAAATTGCTTTGAACTTACTTTGCTTTCGATTCCTCATTTCATTATCATATGACAGTTACAGGAAATCACACCCTTTCCCACTACTGCGCTCTAAAATTTTCTGGTTTTTTGGTACTATAATTTTTGCATGCTGTTAGTGTTTAATAATTTAATGATAAAATAATAATAACAAAACAATTTAGACATTTAATAATAAATCTCTCATCATGAAGATTCAGTGTTAGACTAGGATCACAGCAGTTACTAAATCAAATGTATCCACTCAAACAAATTTACATATCAAATGGACAGCATTTAGCTTAGTTACAAATGCTACAACTACAGACAAACCCCTGACAATGATAATGCTAAGAGAAAGGATGGGAAAAGAAGAAGAACAAGGGTGAGCTGCATGTTGAAAAAGTGAGCAAATAATGCTTGTTTGCAATGGTTTAAAAAAAAACTATGATATTGTGCATGTTACAGTAAGGTCATAATCAGAAGAGATCTATCGTTACACACAGGACAAGTGTGTCACACCTCCGTACACAGGATATCAAGTGAAACGTGAACATGTGACTTCCAGTAAGAGAATAAACACCCAGTACTGTTCAACCTCTCTCTCTCTCTCTCTCTCTCTCTCTCTCTCTCTCTCTCTGTCTTTAGGTATATCTGCACTTTGTAGGAATACAAATCAAGATCTTGGAATGCAAAGGTTCTATCTGACCCTTCATTTTTAATTTAAAAGCATTAACATATACTCACCAGCCACTTTATTAGGAACACCCGTACACCTGCACATTCATGCAGTTTTCTAATCAGCCAATCAAGTGGCAGCAGCACAGTGTATAAAATCATGCAGATACCGGTCAAGAGCTTCAGTTAATGTTCACCTCAGAATGGTGAAAAGTGGGATCTCTGTGACTTTAACCATGGCGTGGCTGTTGGTGCCAGATGGGGTGGTTTGAGTATTTCAGAAACTGCTGCTCTCCTGGGAATTTCACAAAGAACAGTCTTTAGACTTTACACAGAATGGTCTGAAAAACAAAAAACATCGAGTGAGTGAAAGTTCTGTGGGTGGAAACACCTTGTTGATGAGAGAGGTCAGAGGAAAATGGCCAGATTGGTTCGAGCTGCCAGGAAAGACATAGTAACTCAAATAATCTCAGCAGAAAAGCATCTCAGCATGCACAACACATCGAACCTTGAGGTGGATGGGCTACAACAGCAGAAGATCACATCAGGTTCCACTCCTGTCAGCCAAGAATGGGAATCTGAGACAATCATGGGTCACCTGGTCTTTTTCCAGTCTTCAGCTGTCCAGTTTGGGTGAGTCTGTGCCCATGATAGCCTCAGATTCCTGTTCTTGGCTGACAGGAGTGGAACCTGATGTGATCTTCCGCTGTTGTAGCCCATCCACCTCAAGCTTCGATGTGTTGTGCGTTCTGAGATGCTTTTCTTCTCACCACGGTTGTAAGGAGTGTTTATTTGAGTTAGTATAGACTTCCTGTCAACTCAAACCAGTCTGGTCATTCTCACTCTGAACCTGAGTGCGCAGAGCAGCATCAACGAGCGTGGCCATTAAAAGTGAGTGTCATGAATTGCATATACTCGAGCATGAAGCAGTGAAGTGAGCATGTAGAGACAAGAGTCGAGGAGTAATTCATGGTGCCATTTTTAATGACCATGCTCACTGCTACTGTACTGTTCTGCATGCTCAGAACTACTAGAATAATCTTTATGTAATATCTTAAACATAAGCGATAAACACAAGGAGTTCATTGCTAGGCAGCAACCGACATAAACAGAGTTAAATAAAATGTTCCATGATGCCCCTGACTGCTTAATACTAAGTAGGTTACTCATTTTCATATCAGTATCGGTAAGACAAAACATGTACTTGTACTCGGAAAAGATAGTATCGATTCATCCTTAGTGATAATAATACCATACTTGAAACATGACCCATTATGTATGTTCAAGACAGTTACTGAAACCTATTTACCCTGCTGAAAGGTCATATGATAAAGAGGAATGATAACACAGTTTATTATATGCTGTACATATATACGGAATCATGATCTGGAGGCTGTTCTGTGTAAATTATATAAAGAAGAGTTTGTGCATTTGGCATCACAATAACCGGGGTAATTACTGGAAATCTACCCACTGGTGCAGTTTCAGTAGCAGCAGATTCAGTTAGCAGGTTGCATTAGCTGCTGTAAGGAGGCACATGTGGCTTTTGCACTCTCGATAGCTGTGTCGAGCATGCACCTGACTTAAATCTGTGCCGATGCCCACTTTTTTTTATTTATTTATTTTTTTAAATGTTTTAGACGGAAAAAAAGACGGATATTCTTTAATATCCAGACACCAAAGATCAGAACATTTTAACCATTCTTTTATTCTCTGGACTAATCTACTGTCTTCCATGGACATCAGATTTCATGTGTCAATATGTTAACCAAACAATTTTGACAATGAATAGTGTGTTTAACTAGTTAGAAGAAGATATATGGATATATAGGCATATAGGGGTGACTGTGGTGAGTATATGTAGCTAGTACAGTTAGCTTGCGCTAGTAATCTGCTAACAAGGCTAATACAAAGCCTGGTGTGTAGTATACATCAAACAACAAAATTTCACTCTTTTTTTCCACTTTAATTAATATGTTAGAATTCATTTAAAATACATTTTAGAGGAAAATAAATCATATACTGTAGTAAGTCCTGCTGTATGCTACATTTTGGCCACAACTCTTTGTCATCAGAGCTAAAAACTCTGCACGGATGCTACACACCCACAAGAGACAAGCATCGTGTGCGACTAGTTTGAACACAGTGTCCTTCAAAAATGTCCCCTTGTCCCCCACCAAATCTACACCTATATGGTCTATTTTTGTGGAATCACCAACCACATCACCATGCAAACACATTTCGGTGACTTTATGCTGTTCTTCATTTTAAAACATCAGTGCATTGGGACAGCTCCTTGTGGACTAATACATGCCCTAATTCACCTTCGTACGCACGACCTGCTTGGGTTTAATCTCAATATTCAGCTGCTAATGGCTATACTCAGGGTTTGATTACCCCACACTGAAATTGCTTTGTTAGATTGATTAGTCACGTCTGCTGTTAGACTCTGTATGATTGCTCTGTGCTGTTGTTAATGAGCCTGGTCTGAGTTCTGTTGCTCTTGTCTTGTCATATTGACTCTTATTCAGAGCAGTCTGGCCATGATGATTCATGCAGTAATGGTTACTCATGCAGGAGGACACATGACTCCTCTCATACCAACACTGCCTAATGTGATTTGGCTGCTGTGCAGGATAGAAATGGACTGTATAAGGTTTCACTCGTTCTCTCTCTCTCTCCTTTAACTGTCTGGGTGTGCATACGTAGTGTCTGTATGTCTGTCTGCATGTCAGTTTTATCCAGAATGTGAATGTTTCAGCGTGTGTGTGTGTGTGTGTGAAGGAAAACCTAAATATATGATAAGAAATAGAACTTGTAGCTCATTAGTATTTCCTTTTTTTGTCTGCTTCTTGTCATTTCTTATTTCTTATTTGATTCTTTTCATTATCATCTTTTACTGTGCAGAAATTCGACTGTGCTTAAAAGTGCTGTATAAATAAAGATGATGACTGATTCAGCAATTTCTTTAAAGAAGAGATTTTGAGTTTGGACACAAGATGGCGCTTATTTATTCCCCTTTCAAAATACTACAACAGTGTTATTAACTGTGAAAATGTCCTCTCTTAGTCTCAACTCAAATCCAACACATCTTATAAAAATGCATAAAGTGAAAGGGAAAAAATTCTCATTATGACATATGAGAACAAATTTTTAGAAACAAATAATATTTAAGTCTATTTCTAGTCATTTTACTAATTTTATGTTTGGAGTTCGGTGTCTATCTATCTATCTGTCTGTCTGTCTGTCTGTCTGTCTGTCTGTCTATCCATCCATCCATCTATCTATTTTTTTTTTCAGAAATAAATCTTTGTATTTTGTATTCATTTGTAAATCTTTGAGGAAGAAGAAGAAGAAGAAGACGTCTTTATTTGTCACATATACATTACAGCACAGTGAAATTCTTTTCTTCATACAGTGGGGGAAAAAAGTATTTGATCCCCTGCTGATTTTGTACGTCTGACAAAGAAATGATCAGTCTATGATTTTAATGGTAGGTGTATTTTAACAGTGAGAGACAGAATAACAACAAAAAAATCCAGAAAAACGCATTGCAAAAAAGTTATAAATTGATTTGCATTTTAATGAGGGAAATAAGTATGTGACCCCTTCGACTTAGTACTTGGTGGCAAAACCCTTGTTGGCAATCACAGAGGTCCTGTCCTGTCCCCTTAGCAGAAAAACACCCCCAAATCATAATGTTCCCACCTCCATGTTTGACAGTGGGGATGGTGTTATGACTTGGGGTCATAGGCAGCATTCCTCCTCCTCCAAACACAGCGAGTTGAGTTGATGCCAAAGAGATCTGACCACACCTGACCACAACACTTTCTCCCAGTTCTCCTCTGAATCATTCAGGCAAACTTCAGACGGGCCTGTACATGTGCTTTCTTGAGCAGGGGGACCTTGCGGGCACTGCAGGATTGCAGTCCTTCACGGCGTAGTGTGTTACCAATTGTTTTCTTGGTGACTATGGTCCCAGCTGCCTTGAGATCATTAACAAGATCCTCCCGTGTAGTTCTGGGCTGATTCCTCACCGTTCTCATGATCATTGAAACTCCACGAGGTGAGATCTTGCATGGAGCCCCAGACCGAGGGAGACCGACAGTTTCTTCCATTTGCGAATAATCGCACCAACTGTTGTCACCTTCTCACCAAGCTGCTTGGCGATGGTCTTGTAGCCCATTCCAGCCTTGTATAGGTCTACAATCTTGTCCCTGACATCCTCAGACAGCTCTTTGGTCTTGGCCATGGTGGAGAGTTTGGAATCTGATTGATTGATTGTTTCTGTGGACAGGGGTCTTTTTACAGGTACCAAACTGAGATTAGGAGCACTCCCTTTAAGAGACCGCTCCTAATCTCAGTTCATAACCTGTGTTAAAGACACCTGGGAGCCAGAAATCTTGCTGATTGATAGGGGATCAAATACTTATTTCCCTCATTAAAATGCAAATCAATTTATAACTGTTCTGAAATGTGTTTTTCTGGGTTTTTTTTGTTGTTATTCTGTCTCTCACTGTTAAAATACACCTACCATTAAAATTATAGACTGATCATTTCTTTGTCAGTGGGCAAACGTACAAAATCAGCAGGGGATCAAATACTTTTTCCCCCCACTGTATATCCTGGCTTGTTAGGAAGTTGGGGTCAGAGCACAGAGTCAGCCAGGATACAGCGCCCCTGAAGGAAATAGGGTTAAGGGCCTTGCTCAAGGGTCCAACAGTGGCAGCTTGGCGTTGCTGGAGCTTGAACCCCTGACCTTCAGATCAGTAACTAAGAGCCTTATCCAAAATATATTAATCAAAATATCTGCAAATAGAATAAGACATTTTCAAGCTTGAAATTTGTACAATAGTATTCCTGTGTAATCGTAAATAATCTTATATTTCTTGTAGACTAATCTCATCGTGACATTAAATATACGTTGTTCCAGTGTATTCATTTGATCAGTGGACACTTTGAACACTAAATTAACTCAACAGCCACATAGCCACAATGCAGCAAATCACTGCTCCATAGTCCTGGTGCTGGTCTCAGTGTTCACATGGACAACACGTTAATATTTAACCAGCTCCAAATCCACCTGATTCATCTTATTACCACTAGATTTTAATGAGTTTATATTAGAGCAGGAAAACACGATAAAATGCTTAAAATCACTCATTTATTTTTTAATTGTATACCCAAATAGTTTGGGGATTTATGAATTAATGTATTTAATCAGCCAAGAGCTGTTTGATATCTGAGGTTTGTTCCTTTACTTTTGCACTGGAGCTACAAGGCTAATGTTGTTCAGCATTAAGCTAAATACTGTGCAAACTGCTTGCTAAAATCAACTCTCTCTCTCTCTCTCTCTCTCTCTCTCTCTCTCTCTCTCTCTCTCTCTCTTTCTGTCTCTCTCACACACACACACACACACACACACACACACACACACACACACACACACATGCACACACACACAAATCGCAAACCACTTTGTCGAATTGTTCAGTGGTTTCTGACACTGTCTGATCTATGAGAATGGACAAAGGTGATATGTTATATAGTTATATATATGTCCATCTTTCTGGAGCTTTTGAAGACTATGGGGTAGAAGTGATTTTGATGATAATAAAGTATCTTCACTGGTCTTGAGGGAGGAAACCAGAGTACCTGTAGGAAACCCCTGATATATATCTATCAGGGGTTTCCTACAGGTACTCTGGTTTCCTCCCTCAGTTCAAAGACATGTTGTAGGCTGATTGGCATTTCCAAATTCTCCGTGGTGTGTGTGAATGGGTGTGTGATTGTGCCCTGCGATGGGTTGGCACCCCATCCAAGGTGTCCCCCACCCTGTGCCCCGAGTGTCCTGGGATAGGCTCCAGGCTTCCCTGTGACCCTGTGTAGGATAAGCGGCATGGAAGATGAAAGGACATATAAAATATGTAACTTAATTTTTAACGAAGACTTTTCTTGAAATTTCTTGATTTAAGTGAGATAGCTTTTAGCTTTTCAGCTTCCAGAAATTTCTCCGTGACTGTAATAAATAATGTTGAGTGCGCTCTCTTCTGTTTATAGTCAAGTAGCCCACGTACATGATTTGAAGTTCCATCTGATGGTTTGAATACTACTGGAAAAAAGACCTTAAATAAATCATGCTTATGTATTATTCAAGCTGAAACTCGACATGAAACGTATTAATGTACTGTTACTGACTCTGCCAAGAAATTGCTGGTGAGATGCAAATATAGGCCAATGGCACAGTGGAAATAAAATAAAACTCATTTAATTTATCAGTTACTTTCTTCCATCATTTCCTTCACATTATGGCACCATTCGCTGTTTTACCTCTGGCTGTTACTGTGACTTCGATTTCTTCATAACCTTCTAATAGGAAGCTCCTTCTCTCACTATTCATTAGCCGGACATTGATGTGGGTTTTTCCCTTTATATTCATCGTCAAATCAGGCTCTGCTTCTGATTCTGAGCGTAGCTACAAGTGTAAAGACAGGTCTATTTCTTTCTTAAAAAAAAAAAAAAAAAAGTTTCA
This sequence comes from Cranoglanis bouderius, assembly GCA_023630585.1. Lineage (NCBI taxonomy): Eukaryota > Metazoa > Chordata > Actinopteri > Siluriformes > Cranoglanididae > Cranoglanis > Cranoglanis bouderius. The sequence goes on from CM042554.1 coordinate 14,336,226, forward strand.
AGGGCTTAATGCTCTACTGGGTTCATTCCATGTTTCCGAATACCAAACACGGTAAACAGAAAGGTTGTAGCCCTTTGGTTCAAAACAAGAATTTATATCATCTGTCTTTTTGTGTAATTTGTATTTGATTGGACAATATGTGCTCAATTTTTCTTCTTTTATTTTCTCAGCCAAAGGCATTTTTTTTTTGGTGAAAAAAGGATGATAGAGTAAATGATCCACCACATTCATGTTCATTACGCACATGACGGTACTGGGGCAGTGGTAGCTAGGATGTTGAACTAGCGATCGGAAGGTCATGAGTTCAAATCCCAGCACCACCAAGCTGCCACTGTTGGGCCCATGAGCAAGGCCCTTAAACCTCACCTGTTCAGTTGTATAAATTAGATAAATGTCATTTGTTCTTGATAAGGCTGTTTGCCAAATGCTGGAAATGTATTTCACATGCACCTTCTCAATCACTGCCGATGACGTGTTACAGATGTGTCAGTGAAGCGGCCTGAAAAATATAAGGAAAATATCAGCCCAAATGGTATGATTACAGTATGTGTAATCAACTGACACAGCTGTCACCGACCAACTACATGAACCTACAGTCTGGGCTTGAAAGAAATCAGCCCCAGCCTCGCTTCTTCATACCATTCTGTGCATTTTCCGACTGGTGCTGGTGCTGTTACATCTGATTCCAAGGTAAATCCAAAATAATCCACCTTAAGAAAATTGTTAACAGTATCCAGAGATCTGATGTGGATGCCAAAAACGAACCTTTATATGACATGACAGCTGGCCTCAGTCAATAGGAAATAAAAAGCAATGATGACCAGCTTTATCATTTATATTGCCACAGAAACCTAAACATAGCAATTTAATTTAGTGTTATATAGATTACCATACGTCCATCTGTGTTATTAGATATTTTCAGAATCCAACAAAACAATAGTAGTGGAGAGAACACTCTGTATGTGTTGCTTTTTTTTTTAATGTTATTTTTTATAATGTTAAGTAATGTTAACTGCTTCTTACCAAGACTGGTTTACAAACAGTGAAGGAAAATCTCTTTGTTATGGGATGCCCTGTACAAAGCATGTACATTTTTATTTTGTGCAGTAAAGTAGCTGGTCAGTTAATTGAAAACATTCCTGCTGAAAAAAAAAGTAACCCTCATAGAATTTGTAATGGTTTTAATGGTTATAATGGGGATTGTATATGTTTTAATAGAAACTGTAATGGTCCCTGTGGGTCTCCACTGGTAATTCTATTTTACTGATGTCAAGCACTGGTCGCCAACCCTCTTCCTTGAGATCTACTTTCCTACAGGTTTCATCTCCAACCAAAATCTAACACACCTCTTTTAGTTGATTAAGAACTTCTTAAGGCTTCTAATGATTAGACGGTCAGGTGAACATGATTATGGCTGGAGCTAAAGTCTTCAGGAAGGTAGATCTCCAGGAACAGGGTTGATGACCACTGATCCAGTGGATACCATTAAGGACCAATAATTTTAATGGTAATGGTTTTAACGAACAGCTGATGGTTTGGAATGGTGTTTGTAGTGGAAATCATTGTAATTTCTTTGATGGTTTATATTATTATTATTTTTTTGTTTTGTTTTTAGCAGGGATCACTGTTTCAGTGTACTTAGCTACTTTTTTAAAGTACTGTAGCTTGTACTGTAGCTCGCTACAAAGTAGTAGTGTATACCTTGACAAGTTAGAGTTGCAAAGAAACTTCCTGAACATTGATACAGTGGCATGTAAACAACGTTTATTAGGCTATAATGTTTATTATGAAAATGTATTACTTTAAATATATATATTTTTGGAAATTACAGTTCCAACTTGTGAGTTAAACAAAACCCAATGCAATAGGCTATAATGCTGGTTTTATATAGGATGAGTAGATAAGAAAGAACAGATTGTTGGTTTAGTTGGAGACGGATGATTCCGTGTAACAGCCGTGATCTTCCGGAAACACGAAGACTGCGGCTGTAATAAACTGCTGTATGGGCGCGTGCTGCCACAGAGACGCCTGATCGCGGCGCGAGCGCCATCTGTGTGTGGTGTGTGTGTGTGTGTGTGTGTGTGGATAAGTGAGTGTGTGTTCATCTGTTCTCGAGAGAGAGAGAGAGAGAGCAGCAGCAGAAGAAGAGTTTATACCAGCTTACACACATCGCCTTCATGGATGTATGAGATCTCCGTCACGCGCGGAGGCGGTTTTCGGTTCTAGAGGGAGTTTGTTTTTCCGCACCGGCTTCCCGAAAGGCTGAACGCGAAAGCTCGCCTCCCCCCAATCACCACTACCCTGTGCACAATGCGCGGTGTGTGTGTCGGTGTTGGTGTGTGTAGCTGAGGGCGGACCACCATGGCCGAGCCGGAGGCTGCGGACACGGCGAGACCCGCTCGAGACTTTCCCTCCGCTGCGCCTCGTGAGACCGATGATGATGATGTTGCTGCCGCTGCGGGCACGCGCGCGTTCCTCAACCCGGCCACTGCTGCTGTACTCGCCGGCGGACCCGGAGCGCGCGGAGCCGAGGCGGTGCATAGTAACGGCGGACACCGGAGCCGCGACAGCTCCGCCGAGAGGAACCCAGGAGCCGGGAACGCACCTTGCGGCATCATGAAGGTTAGCGATTCGCTGTCAGTTTAATTTGTGCTGTCTTAGTTGCGGAAATGGACTTTGCCACTCACCGGACTTCTGTTAACATTTGCTTTTAGTCCAGCGGCTCTGCTGTTTAATGCCGTTCACACCGGCAACAACAACTGACACCCCTCTGTGGGTCACATTGTCCGTTTCCGGTTTGCGGGCACGAGCGCGTGCCTCTGCTGTGATCTCTTGCATGATTTAGCGCAAGTTCAGGATGCATAACCGCCTCGCGCTCCAGCACACACATTAGGATTTAGTGCAGCACGAAGTTTTCTTAGCAGCAGCACGACTGATCGTTATCGCAACGATATGTGGTGCAACACGAAGACTGCTGTAGATAAGTGTTTATGTGCGCTTAAAATAAAAAAAGAAAGAAAGAAATCACAGCTTTAAAATGATTCAGCAAATGCAAATGATTTTTTTTCTGTTAAACTGCTCCTGAGCTCAGACTGTCTCTGTGGAGTTTTGCATGTTCTATCCATGCTTGCATGGGTGTCCTCCGGGTTCTCCGGTTTCCTCCCACCTCCCAAAAACAGTGTGTGTGTGTGTGTGTGTGTGTGTGTGTGTGAGAGGTGCCTATGTGATGTACAGGCGTCCCAACCTTGGTGAATTTTCTGACCTTGAGCCCAGTGTCTCGGGATAGACTCTGGATCCACCACGACTCTGACCAGTTTTACAATTCCTGGAAGAAAAATAGAATTTTAAGAATCAGTAAAGACATGTCTGGCTATTTAATCACAGATTGATATTGTGTTCGTATTATGGAGCATGTTGCATTTTAAAGGCAAGACTTTAACATTTAATGTTAGACATAAGGCCTGTAAACTGCACTGGATTTTTTTTTTTTTTTTTTTCCCAGAACCAGAGATTATCTTGTTTGACCGACATAATGTGAGTAACAATAGAGTAGCTATTGGATGATTGATTTGCGTCGTCCTGCATGCAGAATGACATGAATTTGTGAGGAGAACAAAATCCAATCCATCAGTGGATCAGTCAGCTCCATTGATGATCTGACCCGAGGCTTGAGGAGCTTTGTTGTGCTAATTGAGTTTTGCCAGGATTGCAAGGACAAAGATGGAACAAAGTGACACACACACACACACACACACACACACACACACACACACACACACAAACACATACTTGTATTATCCTGCAGGATAAAATATCTTTCACTATTTCTTTCACTCTCACACTCCCAGAGATTTACATAGATCTCTGATTAAATGTCACAACTTTTGGAAGTCCGGTGTGTGTGTGTGTGTGTGTGTGTGTATCCAATCCCCTGATCCCGGGTGGGAAATTGTTGTTTTGGAAGAGAGACTTTGTCCATTGGGCCGATCCATTCCGGTTTGCTTAGCAACCAAGACGAAGCAGCGCCTTATTCTGTCACTCTTTGGCTTTTATTGAATTCCGCTCTTGGCTGTGTGGGTGTTTTGGCACTGGCGCAAGGGAGCGAGTGACAGGGAAAAGGATTGTGAGTGTTGAAAAGGCTGCTAGGTTCTGTGTTCAAAACCGACATGACGTGTGTGGCATGGAAAACTAATCATGGATAAAAAATATATATATATATCTGATATTTTACATATAATACACATCTGTCTATTTGATTGATTTAGGTTTGTTTATATTTGTTTATCCATGCTAATGTTTCCTTATCACTTATAGGTAGTAATTTAAGCCTTCAACACACAGACTGAATCCCAAATGGCTTTCTATTCACTATATAGACTCACTAGGAAAAGGGGGTTTAGTGCATTAGCCGCATTTATGTCCAGTAAAATGGCATTTACAGTAAGATTCAGCCTTTACTGCATGTTGGAAAATAATGGCTCACGTCTAAATGACATGATAGGATACAGATTTTGTTCATTTTGTATATTAATTAGAAATTCGATACAAAATCAGTCCATACAGGATTTTGCAGGAATTTTTTTTGTAATTGCTGCGGCCAAAAATGCTTGATTTGACGATGCAGTTTTCAGAGTTATTGTGCCTTTTTGCAGAAAACTCCTTGTACTGGCAAAATCTCAATTGCCCGAAATTGTTTTGAGTGCTTTGGCTGAATACGCATTGTGACGATGTCGAAATGACGCGTCTTGGACCAAATCTGTGAATAATCTCAGAATATTGTGGCGTTTGCTTGAGTTTGCGTTAATTTCTGCGATCGCAAAATCCTGGAGAGACTGCAAAATATTCTGGCAATTAAAAAATGGCAACGAGTGAGTAAAAGTAGCTTTGGGATGTGCTATTTTAGGAAAATAATCAATGATGTGGTTGACACCACCGAGTTAATTACGTTCCTGTTATAAAAGTGCATCTTAAAGACTTTTATTCCTCTTATACCACATCAATTTACCAACAGTTACATTTCTTATTTATTAAAGAATGACACGTTATACCTTTGTATCTGTTAATTGTTAAATTCACTGTTGTAGAACATCCAAGAAACAAGTTATTGTTGCACAAGGGACTTAATAACAGGGAAAAGGATTGTGAGGGTTCAAGAGGCTGCTTGGTTTTTGTATTCAAAGCTGACAATGTGTGTGGCATTGAAAAATAAACATGGATTAAAAAAAAGTATAATATTTTACATATGATGCACATCTAACTCCATCCAATTGGTCGTCCAGAAAATGCTATCGGTTTTTTAGAAAATCCACTTGGAGAAAGTATGCTAAGAATGTAGGAATGATAAGCTGTCTAAATGCCATGAGGCCTGGAGCAGTAAACCAGAGTGGTATTACTCTCTGGAAACAATGTTGTGCTCATGTTTCTCGGTGCCCAGCACAGTGAAAACATGAATTGCAAAATCAGGTGTCTTACAATACTACTTTTTTTTTTCTCTCTCTTTTTTTCATTTAACCCCTCAGCTTAACATCAGGCATGTGAGCTATGTGTTTTCATGGCCTCTGTTGAAGCTCCTTTCTGTCACTCAGGCTTGCTCAGACAGATCCTCACTCACAGAAGAGCCCGCGGCTGTGGCTGAGAGAGCAACGAGGTGGATGAGAGCATGCTCTCTCTTTAACATTTTTTTCCCTGAACGAGATGAGCCACTCCATCTCACTTCCCTCGCGCTCTGCTGAGAGCCGGCACGGTTCACACCGGGTCTCGGACTGCGCCGTTCATCTTGTGTTCATCGAATTATCAATTTCGCTCTGTGCGATTCGTTAATAACGAAAAGAGTAGAATTAATGCTTTCTATTTAGACTCCCGGCCGGGTGGATCTGGAGCCGCTTATCACATAAACACCATTGCGGGTTAGTGAGATGTCTCAGAAGGTAAATCATAAATAGTGAAATGAATAGATTTTAAGTCGAGCCTTTAAGTATGGCTTGCCTGTACCTGCGTAGTAAAGGTGTGAGATTGAACAGAGCTAAAGACAACTCCTTTATAGGAAGTGGTGGCTAAGTGGTTAAGGCTTTGGGCTACTGATTGAAAGGTCATGAATTTAAATCCCAGCATTGCCACGGTTGGGTCCCTGAGCATGACTTTTAACCCACAACTGCTCGCTTGTATCCTGTCTAAATGGTAAGCCGCTTTAATTAAAAACATCAGGCAAATTAGCAAAATATTCTCACTCTCATTCTCCCTACTACCTGTTAATCCTGATCTGACTGTCAGCTAACACATTTCAGGTGAAAACAATATGTATCTGTAACTTGACTGTACATTTTCAGTTAGCACCAAAGGCATACAAAGTTAAATCCACAAAGTAAGTATGATATATATATATATATATATATATATATATATATATATATATATATATATATATATATATATATATATATATATAAAATGGATGAATATCCTTAAATCTCTTAAAAGGTGCATTGGAATTTTAATCATGTAAAAGATTTATGCTGCTTCCCAATTTGCCTACTTATACTATGCACTAAAAGTGTGTACTCTTTTTGTGAAGAAAAAGTACATACATTTGAGTGTGTAGCAAAAGAGTACACAAGTACTGGGTCATACTAATAAGCCATGTAACGGAAGAGAACGCTAGTTACACACACACTGTCACCGTAAACAACTCCTCAATGCATTTCAGCTTTTCTTCATTCATTATTCCTTATACAATTTATACTATATAATTTAATTTACCATTCTCTTGATTTGTTTTTCCACGTTTCCTTTACACCTCTCAAAAATGCATCTTCTAAAAAAAATGTCACAAAATTCCTCCTCCCTCGCGCAAGGAGTTGTGGGCAATATTAGCTGAAAAAGTGTCCAGAGATCCACACTTTGGAAATCTTCCAGAAATAGTAGACCAACCTTTGGGATACTCATTTCAACATACTACGTTTTTGGACACACTAATTCTAATCTCGGATACTATTTAGGACGGATAGTAGGCGAATTGGGATGCAGCATTAATATTTAAATACCACAATTCAATTCAGTTCAGTTTTATTTGTATAGCGTTTTTAACAATAGACATCGTCACACGGCAGCTTTACAGAGATACGTAAATTTTGGATTTTAAATTGAAAAATTTATCCCCAATGAGCAAGCCAGTGGCGACGGTGGCAAGGAAAAACTTCCTGAGCCGACATGAGGAAGAAACATTGAGAGGAACCAGACTCAAAAGGGAACCCATCCTCATCGGGGTGACACTGGATAGTGTAATTATAAGTAAATCCCTTCTATAACTGTATGATACATGATATAAAGTGCAACTGTGTAGTCAGGAGATTCAACACAGTCTCAACACCAAGTACCGCGGACAGAATGAACATTAACATTTAGAATAGCCAAAAAGTTTAGAAAGTTTAGGAGCTTAAACACTCAAACGCAGATTGTTAGCACAGATCCTCTGAGCAAGATCCAAATCTGCTCAGGTATATGTTTGGATTGATCACTTTGGATAAAAGCATCTCTGAAATAAATGAATTCATCTTAACGTGTTTATAAAGTGCATGTAAATGCTCATGTTTTTAGCTGTTTTATAGCAATAGCCACCGTTATTTACTGATACAAGTCACTACTAATTGCTCATAATAATCAGCTGCCAATTTAGCATGCGGACCCCTCGTCTAGATGTGGTGTATTTGATTATATTTAGACAAATCTGTCAGTCATGTCTGGAAACCGAACTGTAAGAAACATTATACACATTTCTGTGTCCCCTGCTGAGATTATCCACACAGACATTCATGAGTCTGTGTGCAGTGGAAATGATGAAGACTATGGCTACTCAATGTGGACAAAATGTTAATCATAATGTGCTGAATTTTTTAAAACCAGAATGCATTGATTCATTTTCTATAACAGCTGCTCTGACAGAAATACTGGCTATAATTCACATATGCACTGCTGTGCAAATGTCTTTTTTTGTACAGTTTTTTATAGTTGTTTATTTTCCTGACTTCTACATTATTGAGTCAGTACAAAAACAATTTAATATATTTCCAAATATGTTAGGTAACAGACCAGCTTTCAGACCAAAAAAAAACGTAATGAAGGCTGCTGGGATTTGGTGCATAAAAGAAGCAAGTGTGACAGTCAAAGTCTCCAGAAGAAGTGTAGCAGATTCTCCAACATGCTCAGTAAAACTTACCATCTAATGTCCTTATTAAACTGCACAAATTGTACCTGAGACTACTGATGTTTTTTGGGTTTTTTTTTTTTTAAACGCAAAGGGTTGATACACATTGTTTAGTTTATAACTATTTACTACTTAATAGTATTTCTTATGTAGAAATGTTTCATTTCATCAAATCATTAAATTAAACCATGTCCGAGTTTTCCGCACTTTTAATGTGAAATTGCAAAGTATACAAATAAAGTGAAAAACAATCAAACTTTTTTTTTTTAAAGCCCCAGTTCTGTCTGAAGAAAAGCTGCCCTAAAGCATGATGCTTCCACCACCATGCTTCACCGTGGGTATGGTGTTCATTTGGTGGTGCTTTTTTTGCACCAAACAGTACAGTACCTTTTGGAATTATGGAACTGTTATACCATTTGGAATTGGTCTCATCAGACCATAACACATTTTGCCACATGGTTTGGGGTGATTTAGTTGAGCTTGGATGTTTTTGTGAGAAAGTGCTTCCATCTAGCCACCCTACCCCATAGACCAGACATGTGAAGAATCTGAGAAATTGCTGTCACATGCAGAGAGTAATCAGTACTTGTCAGATATTCCTGCAGCTCCTGTAATGTTGCAGTAGATCTCTTGGCAGCCTCCCTGGTAAGTTTTTGTCTTGTCCTTTTATACATTCTGGAAGGACGTCCTGTTTTTGGTGACGGCACTGTGGTGCTACATTTTATCTATTTGTTGATGATGACCTTTATAGTGTTCCATGGTCCATCTAATGTACCAGCTGTATGATAATTACTTCCGGGCATGAGATTGAATGTGATTGGTTCATTGTGAACACAGCCACACCCACAAATATAAAAGGGCGTGCACACTTATGCAGCCAGGTTATTCTAAATTTTATACGTTGTAATTTCACAGCGTAATTTCATTTGAGGGTGGAAAAGGTTCTGATTTGATTTATGTTGGTTTCTTTTTATTCTTTCTTCCTTTTTTTTTTTTTTTACATCACAAAAACCTGCCATTCTAACAGGGGTGTGTAGACTTTTTAAATCCATTGTCTTGTATATATACAGTACTGTGCAAATGTTTCAGGCACCCTATTTTTTTTTTGTACAAACTTTGTTATAGATTTTTTTATTTATAAATATAAATAAATATTTGTATGTCATTAAAGAAAGCAGCATATTACGTAAGAGACCACTTTTCAGACAGAATACACAATGAAGGCTGCTGAGTTTTGCAGAAGCAAGTGCGAAAGTCAAAGTCTCCAGAATAACTGTGGCTGGTTCTGCAAGATGCTCAATAAAACTCACCAGCTCATTTCCTTATAAAATTGTACCGGATACTACTATTTTTACAATCTTATTTTTTATTTTAATTTTTTAGTCACACCAAATATTGACTTTGTTTCATTTACTACTGTTTACTGCTCTTTACGGTATTTTTTTATATTTTTTTATGTAGAAACATTTAATTTCATTATTTTAAAGGCATCTTTGCTCTATAGCATTTCTTTGCATGTGCCTAAAACTTTTGCACAGTAATAACCAAAACAAACAAGCACGGCTGATGTCATGCTAGGCTTATAATATAAGTTTAATAGTACTGGTATAATGCGCTTACACTTTATGAGGAACGTCCAAATGATAAAATTATTCAAAGCATTTGACTGAGAATAATGATTCCAATAAAATACCCCAGCTATTGAATTCTATCAGGGAACTAATTGAGAATTAACCTTGACCGAATACACTGTGCTTAGATGGAAACATGATTGAAGAAATTTCAGGGTTAATTGAGTTCAACTCAAATAATTGCAGTTAAGTAATGATGTAATAATTGTGAAAGTCTCACACACTGCACCTCACACAGCTCATCACTGCCAGTTTGCTGACTTCATCTGGGACATGTGTTATACACTGCAAGTCCTGACCCTCATTTACAAGCTGGTGAGCGAGGAGGAAAGGAAGTACGCATATGAGCTCAGTGCTCACAGAACTGAAGTGTTCTTCTCACGTGTAACAGTTCCTCGTTTTTAACGTCCACGCTCACTGATCCTTCTCTGTACATCCAGTTCCTGCTAACTCTTGTGTATTTTGATTGAATCCTGCATGTAGGGTTTAATTAATGCTGATTTGCTGGACCCGGGTCCTGTAGTGTGCAGGGGTAGCGTGTAGTGCGGTGCTTGCGGCCTTGTCGGACCATCGCTATTGCTAAGATCTCAGGCTAACCAGTGTCTTGCTTGAACGTGATGGGATTTGTCTCTGGTGATGTAATAACATCTCTGTTCACTGCAGTGTGACTCAGGAGAACATGTGGGAGCAACATGTGAAAACACACACGCATGTTCACAGGAACAGTATGCAGAGAATCTGGGTCAGTGCTCTCTGGTGTTCACTCAGGGGCCCTGTGGAGACATTGAACAAGGGGGGGGGGGGGTCGGTATTGTTGTGGATGGTGTGTAATTGAGTTCACACTGTATTTGCTTATTCATTAACACTAACTCTGCTGGGTCTGCAGGTGAAAGACTGCGTGTGCGTGTGTGTTTGCGTGCGTGTGGGTGTGTGTGTGTATATGTTGTTGTGTGTATATGTTGCATGTGTGTGTGATAAGTGCCGACCATCACAAGAAAAGAGAAGAGGCATATACAAATTCCTATCTTATTTTCTGCATTGATGCCTTTGCAGTTGTTTGTTTGTTTCTTCCTTCCTTCCTTCCTTCCTTCCTTCAGTTCCAGTCTCATGTTCTGCAATAATGCCTTTGCAATTCTTTTGTTCATTCATTTCTTTGTTCATTTGTTTGTTTATTTGTTCCTTTATTCATTCACTCATTTGTTTATTTGTCCTTCCATTCTTCCTTCTTTCCATGAGTTCCTGTCTCGTGTTCTGTAATAATGCTTTTGCAGTTATTTAGTTTTTGTCCCTTTGCCTTCTTTCTTTACTTCTTCCTCCTTACTTTCTAAATCAGTCTTTATTGAATAATTTTACAGCAAGTTACAATCACACTATTACATTTTTACAAAATTATACAATTAATACTCGCTCATCATATATTTACATACATATCAAGCAATTACATATATTTACAGAACATTTACATTTGACCAAGTTTTTTAATCTTTAGTAATGTCCATGGATACTGATTTCTTGTTCTTTTATCCAACGTCCCTTGTCTTATTAATTCACTCTTTATCTGTTTGATAACAATCTCAGCAGGGATATGGCACCGATTGATGGTCATTTTACATCTTGTTTTCCAAATCTTATAATTCACAATGCATATGATAAACCAGAAAAATTCCTTCATATTTTTTGTCAGATTTTTATCGAAATTCCATACATTACTGATTTTTCGTTCACATTTATGCCTAGCCCTAGTCTTTTCATTTCACGCCATATCTCTGCTGAGCGTAAGCAGTGTATTAAAAGGTGATCAATGGTTTCATCCTCTGTACCCCATTTGACAACACACCGTACTGCAAGCCTGCCTACACTTATTAACCACATCACATCTCAAATGTTTTCAGAAAAATCTTTAGTATTTATGTTTTTAATACACTGCTTACTTTCGTTTGGTGTAAGGTGTTTATGTTTAAAAATACCCCCATACTCGTATTGTTATCCTCTTATATATATTCGTTAGGTAGATTATACCAGTCCAGTGTTAAGTTTTCGTGTTTAAATGTAAAATCTCCGTATATTCCTTCCTTACATTCCACTGTCATTTTGCATTTTCCACACACCTTTGCAGTTCTTTCTTTCTTTCTTTCTTTCTTCCTTTCATCCATCCATCCGTAATTCCTTCCAATATCCAATAGTTGCCTCACAGCTCCAGGGTCTGTTCTTCGTTCCTAAACCTTGGTTACTGTCTGTGTGGCGTTTCTCATGTTCTCTCCACGTTCACATGGGTTTTCTCTGGGTTCTCCGGTTTCCTCCCACCACCCCAAAAACATGCCGCAAATTGCCAAATTTGGATCCAGGATTTAGTCCAAATCCTCTGTGACCCTGACCAAAATAAAGCGCACACTGAAGATGATTGAATGAATGTTCACAATGTTGTTCTTTATAAGAAATGCCAATAATCTTTTACTGAGCTGAGTTGGTGGTCATGTGTCCTGTATAACATTTTTATTGGGAAATCTATTCACTTTCCGTTTCCTTTTTACTGGTTCGGAATCATACCCTGTGCGCCCTCGCTCCCTTTCTCAGGAAGTGGCTTTATAATCCAGTAGCTCTCATTCCATCACTTAGCCAAGGTGCCTGGGAGACCGCCATGAAACACGACACACTTTACACTCACATACTGTGTGTGTGTGTGTGTTTGTGTGCACGTACATTGATGTGGGATGAGAGGAGAGTAAGAAACATGGAATAATTTGGACATGGAATAAATTCTAGGATCCGAGCTTGTGTGTGGTGTGTGTGTGTGTGTGTGTGAGACTGACCTGAAGAAGCCTTTATAGTTTCAGATCAATGCGCTTCCCACAACAGGTTAAGTGTAACTCCATAAAGGCATAATGAATAGAACAGCCCTGCTTCACTGTCGCTCTCCTCACGCACACAATAATCCCCCTCTCTCTCTCTCTCTCTCTCCCCCCATTTTGCCTGGAAGAGACATGGATACAGAGATATCCAGTTACTCCAATGAAAGCTCACTCGAATCATTGCACACTAATGTGCGTACAGGAAAGAAAGGCAATTTAAGTAGGCAGTCCCTCCTCCTTTCCATTCCGCTCCTGTACATTCTCCACCTCTTCACTTTGGCCTCTTTTTAAAAAATTTTTTTTTTACTTTCACCTGTCTGTGCTGATGATGAGCCAGACATTCCCTCTGTAGGTTGAATCGTTTCAGTGAACAAATTAGACTGGTTCTCAGTACAAGAGTAACGTCCTTAAACACCCACAGGGTTGAGAATGAGTCTGAAATCAATGAGGATCTCTCCCGTTCTCTCTCTCTCTCTTGCTTTCACTCTCTCATACCCTCTGCCTAATACCAACATTACACAGAACTACATGTTTAGTAGGTTTTTCCCAAATGTGGAAAATTCCTTCCACCCAGCCCCCTCTATCGCTATCCATTCATAAATCTGTCTCTGAATATATTAAGCCATCCATCCATCCATCCATCCATCCATCTATCCATCCATAATAAATCTGCCATCTTCATTCTTAAATCTACCTATGCACCCACTGTTTGTCTATCAATGAATGTATCCATTCTTCCACACATTCATCTGTTCCTCAATAAATCTGTCTGTCTGTCAGTCACTAATACATAAATCTGTCAATTCTTTTCTACATCTGTTCAGCCATTAATCTGTTCATACGCACATACATAAATTGGTACATTCATTGGTCCATCCATTCAGCCATTCTGTGTACATTAATTTATCCAATCTTGCATCCATCCATCATCTAAGTATGTCTATCCATTTGTACAATCATCTGCTGATCTATCCATCTATTTATTCTTTCATCTATCCATTTGCATATTCCTCTTTCCTATCATCATTCATACATACGTAAATCTGTATATTCCATACTCCTTTGCACATCCATCCATTCAACCATTCATCCGCAATAAATCTGCCCTCCATCTATCCATAAGTCTGTACATCCATCCATCTATACACCCACACTCTGTTTGCCCATCAATTAATTTATCTATTCTTGCATCCATCCATCCATCCATCCATCATCGATCTAAGAATGTCTGTCCATTTGTACAATCTGCTTATCTGTCCATCCATCCATAAATCTGTCTATCTATCCATTTATTCTTCCATCTAACAATTTGCTTATTCATCTGTCCAACTGTCATTTATACATACATAAATCTATATATTCCTTTGCACTTCCATCCATCCATCCATCCATTAACCTGCCCATACAAACATACATAAATGTCCATCTGTTCATTTCTTAGTCTACCCATTCAGCCAAAATTCCATCCATCCATCACACATATATCTGTATATTCCTTTGCACTTCCATCAATCCATTCATCCATCCATCCATCCATTAACCTGCCCATACAAACATACATAAATGTCCATCTGTTCATTTCTCAGTCTACCCATTCAGCCAAAATTCCATCCATCCATCCATCCATGTCATGTCACGCACATATTTTTGGAAATCAGTTTGACTGCAGTTTATACAGTAAAGGAAAGTATTGGCTTTTAACCTTCAGCGCTTGACTGTTGTCTAATATAAAGTCTCGGGTCTAAAGCTGCTATATCAGTGAGGTAGTGTTTCAGAGGAGAGGAAGGTGTTAGTACTGAGAGATCCTGATGAAAGAGAAGACAAAGAGGTGGAAAGTCTCTCCCATCACTTTTTATCCTGACTGTCTCATACTCTCTACATCTCCCCTTTCATCACTTTTCATAATTTTAGTGTCTCTTTTTTCTGTCTTCTCTAAATTTGATGATGTTTCATGGAAGGTAGAAAAGGATGGTGTGTGAGCTGCTCTTTCCCTGTACACCTAAAGTGTGTACAAACACTGCATTTAAACTCTGCACACACGCACTAATAACTGAACTTGCTCTAATGGTAACTCAGAGATCAACCGGTTCCTGTGTGTTTAGCGGAATATTTGTATCCCTGTTCTTTCTGTCATGTTCATTTGTTTCCCTTCCGCTCTCTGTGGTATTACTGAGCAGCGGGGACACGGTGTCTGCGAGAGGAGGAAGTCGCCTGTCGCTCGAAAAAAAGAGAAAAAAAGAGAAAAAAAAACAGGAAATGAGAGTAGTTATCAGCACGCTGCAAGTCATATTACCAGCTGTGTGTGTGACTATGTGTGTGTGTGTCTGTGTCTGTGCGTGTATGTGTGTGTGGGAAAGTGAAGTGGGAAAGTGTTTTGCTCATGCACATGCACGGTGCTGTGTTGCATATCTTCTTTGCATGTGTTTACTCAAGTTACGTGTCTTTCTCAGTTAGTTTCTTAGTTTTTCTATCACGTCTTCTTGACTCACAGTGTCGGGTTATAAATATTAATAAAAGCCCAAATCCAGATTATGTTTCTATAAGTGACCCTGTACACACACTCTGTGATCTGTGACCTGAAGTGGCCTCTAATTCAGACTCTTCTGAGTATTATAGGTGTTATAGGTCTCCTCTGCTACTATTACAAAGCTTCAAGGTTACATTAGTTATTAAATATGTATCTTTATGCATCTTGATTTTTCTCAATTTCTATAGGCTACACTTCGATTTTTTTTCTGTATGACCACTTTCTGCTTTTAAGCCGTATAGACATTCTTATCCATCATGAAAAATACAGTCCCCTCTGAAACTATTGGAACGGCAAGGCCAATTCAATTGTTTTTGCTGTAGACTGAAGACATTTGGTTTGAGATCAAAAGATGAATATGAGAAGAGAGCAACCCAAAGTTAAAATCAGTTTTTATTTCCTGGTATTTATATGTAGATGTGTTAAATGACATAGAATGTAGCACATTTTGTATCAGACCACCCAATTTGTAGGCGAGCAAAAATATTGGAACACGTGACTGACAGTTGTTTCTTGTAACCCAGATGTGTCCTGTTCGATTGATTGTTTAAACAATTAATTGCTCTGAACATTTACTCTTGGTTTTAGCCTTCAATTTCACCTGTGAAGACTGCATTTGTTGTTAAAAAGGATAAGCCAACATGAAGATCAGAGCGCTGTCTCAGGGAGAAAAGCAAGCCATTTTGAAGCTGAGAAAATCAGAGGGGCAGTGCATAAACATTGGGCATAGCCTATACAACAATTTGGAATGTCCTGAAAAAGAAGGAAAGCTCCGAGCAGCAGACCCCGAATGGGTCGGCCAAGGAAATCAACAACAGCTGATGACAGAAACACTGTGAGAGTTTTATGTTGTTTAACACATCTAGATGTAAATACCAGGAAATAAAAGCTGGAATCCTAAACTCTTGTGTCATATCCATCTTTTGATCTCAAACTCAAATGTCTTTGGTGTATAGCACAAACAAATGAATTGGCCTTGCTGTTCCAATAGTTTTGGAGGGGACTGTACTAGGGCTATTGTATTTCCATAAGCACTGTCTGAGAGAATTTCACTGTTAACACACTATAAAATGTTCATAATATTTTGGGGCTCAAACAAATAAACGAGTAAATCGTTAAAATACGATAATAAAAATAAAAATAATAATAAAAATAATGGATAGACAACTTATCCATTATTTGATTTAAGTTAGGAAGCATGCTGTGGTAAACATTGTCACTTCACACGACAAATAAATCTCTTTAAATCAATTAGCTCATAAATAGTTCAACAATTTTAAATACATTGTTTAGTCTTCTTAACACACTCAGTATCAATTTTTTAATATATGTTGTGTCTTAAGTTATGCTATTTTGTCTTTGGGTCCCATCAAAGGTGTTTGGAGTCAATCTCAAAAAGAGTTCCCTGATTCCAGGCATTGAAAACTAAGAGTCAACTCCAAAGCTTTGGCGTCGATTCCACACACCAAAAATGATTCACCTCGAACAAACATGGCAAGCAAAATAAACTTAGCATTCGAATGTTTCAGTTAGTGGAATATTGCAGAATATTTGCCTTTATTTTGACTTGGAATTGAACGAATCAGGACTTGAAATGCAGGTAAGACTCTCTCCCAGAGATTCACACCATAGGTCCATTGTTCACACTAACTTATATTGCAAAAAAAACAAACAAACAAACCAAAAAGTGTTCGACAGTTAATATTCAACAGATGATATTTTCATGCTGTGACAGATTATCTGATAAATGTCAGTAAATTTG